>JARHVA010003098.1:817500-990000 GCA_037957365.1 Torreya grandis | reverse complement strand
CCCTAAATTCTATAAATATGAAACCCCTCAAAGAAAAAATATCTAAGCCAAGTCTGAATACCATTACAAGGTTAAAATCACAATTTTTCAAGTGTCAAAATCCATACTTAGGATTTAATTGCATGCCAATATTACATTGATTTCATACACTCAACTATATGGGAGAACTATGTGTAGTTTGATCCCTCTTAAAAATTTTAGAATGTAGGAAACATTCAAACACTCTGTAAAGAGTGATTTGGGTCAAGTCAATGCATCCCACTAGTCCCCTTTTATAGGTGAACCTAGTGTCAAAAGTAAAGATAAGTTTTTGAATAAAAGAGAAGGAAAAAATAACTATTTGTTGGGAGTAGAATAGGGCTATAAAATCATAGAGTGTAATTGGTGGACACGTGTGTGACTTTCACTAATTTTTTATTTTTATCTCTTTTTGTATATATTTATCGCTAGTAAGCATAACAATAGTCTTTATAATGTGAATAGTCTTTCATTTGGATATGATGAAAGGTTATAATATGAAGTTGTGATGCTTTATAAAGCTATATATATATATATATATATATATATATATATATATATATATATATATATATATATCACTCAATTGTACTGAGAAATAGTTTCAATGTGATAGAGATTAATATACCATTCTAAAATAATTTCCTTTATATCTCTTTTATGTTTGTTTTGTGCACAATAATACTCTATTTTCTAAATATGTTAGTCATGTAAATTCTATCGAATGTTCTATCTATAATAAACCTACATTTATGCATTTATTAAATGTATTTTTGTTGTATTATTTTTTCAATTTTCACATGGTTATCCTTATTTAACATGTTCTAATGGATTTTTTAGTAACCTATACTAAAAATGGTGTGGTGAGTGTGGAATCATTTTTTTAAACATGTTGAGATGGCTACCAAGGAAAAGAGATTTAGAGAGATGGCTAGATGAAATAATCCATAATTTTGTAGAAGAAGAATTAAAAAGAATTGGGAAGACTGTGATAGAATTTATTCAAGAGCATATGCATGAAAAAAATCTAAAATATTTTGGTGTGAGTTGCCTAGATTATTAACTACATGGTTATCCAATTTGGAGTATTATTATTTTCTTTTCTCCTTGAGAAAAAAATTGTAACCTCATATTATTTAAAAAATAAATTACAATCCATAAATATAAAAACATTATTAAAGGAAAAAAGAGAACATAAAAAGAGAGGGTCCAATCCAAACATGAATAAGACAATAATAAAAGTGACCAAGAGAGCATAATAGGCAAAAAATAAAGGAGATAGTCAGTCTAACCAAAGAAAAAATCAAGCACCAACAAACCAAAAAAAAATAAAGAGACTGAGCATGTAGCATGGATCCCAAGAATGCAAGAAGGAACAATATAAGGGTGATGGAAGACATCCTAATAGTGAAGGGGAAATTAAAAACCTAGGAAAAGTAACAAACCACCTAATGGATGCCAAAGATAACCACAAAAGAAAGAAACAAAAAATAGATGAAACAACAGTCCCATGCCAATGTGTAGGACTAAAATAGAGCACACAGATGAAGAAAGTGATCTCCTAACCAAGTGAGGACCACATGTAAGGAGAGGTCATAGTCAATTTAGGCCTCCATCACTAAATTGAGTTGAGCCATAGCACTAGATCCATATTTATATTCATTAATAACCCATAGGTTAAGATCTAAGGACAAGACCTCCTTGGAGAGGGAGTTGGATTTTAAGTTGAGCTCTCTAAAAATGTGACAAAAGTAAATATCATTAAATGAGAGTGATATGTGGTGAGTAATACTAAATATAGTAAGAAGAAACATATTATCCATTTTGGAGACCACCTTAAGCTAATTGAGGACAACCATCAAGTTCCCAAATATATATAAAGTAACCACTTTTATCACAACCTAAATTTTAAGAATATTTAATGCCATTAGCTCAATAAAATTGTTAGTGTCATGTCCTAGACTAGCCTTGAAACAAAAATAGTTAAATTATTTTAAATAGATGATACCACCAGCTTCAAAAACAATAGGGCTACCTTGATAAGCTCCATCAAAGTAGCCCCATGCACTAGAGTAATTAATGGGAAGATGAAGAAGTAATATTTATCTATGAGGTTTTAGAGGGATCTTAAAGTGTACAAATATTAGCCAAATTTGGGATAGACATTAAAAATTAGGAATGATTTTCCCTGGAAGATGTAAGCATTTATTTCCAACTAGACACCCCAAGACATAATCAAAGGCAAGGCTTTGTATGATTTGAGCTTAGAACTCTCTAACCAATTTTTAAGACAAGCAAAAATAGTTAGGCCTTGCCAATAGACATTCCCCCTTGTAAAAGGCTTCAGCTCATCCCAAATCTTAGAAGCATAAGTGATAAGCAAATAATACATAGTCTCCAAGGCTTGAAAGCAAAGGTTGTAATGACCTAGACCATGACTATTTACAAAAAAAATGGTAAAATTAGTGCACAAAATAAGAAATCAATTGACAAGAATAGGTTAAAAGAGGTTGGGTTCACTTTAAAAAATAGTTTTAAGACACCTATAAAAACTACCACATAGAATCCCATAGTAGTAGTTAAAATTGCACAAAGCATGGCATTCATTGCATGCATGTTTATCAATTTAACTTCATACAATGGGTCTTCTAACCCTGAATAATAGTTATTAACTTGTCATATGAAATGCTAGGTTAAGGGAGTGATCATTCAAGATGTGAATAAGTGTGAACTCATAAGATCCTTAATAGGATAAGATCTAGAGTTCATTTGTAAAATGGATGTTAATTCCATAGGTCTTAGATAAGTTAAGTATCATTTAATCAAATTAATTAAAGATGAATAAATGTTCAATTTAGATCATTCAAGATTTGAAGGAGATTCAAAAGTGAAGCAGATAATTGATATGGAATATAATCATAGATTTCAAGATCAATTTTATCATAGAGGAAAAAGATAATGTTGCTTGGTTTGTAGAAAGGATTCAATCAAGAATTAGATTTTCCATTTCACAATCATATTTTTTAACTAAGACTGATGCTTGAGTAGTTGTGATTTGAGTATAATAGATTGAGGATTATGGTGATGCTCCATTAGTTAACTCTAAAATTGAGATGAAAACATATGATTTTATTATAAATATGGATGGGATTAATGAGAGAAATAATCCCAAGTTAGGTTTATGGTGTATGGATTTTGGTAAGTAAGGACATCATATGAATTATTGTCCTAAAATCAAAATTGAATTCTCTAACATATGCAGAATAGTAGGACATGCAACATCAAAGTGTCATTTACTATAATAGTAAATTCAAAAACCATAAAACTTGTATTTTAATTTTTGTGAGTTAAATAATCATGATGAGAAAATTTACCATGATATGTATAAATTAAAATAATATATTTCCAAGAATGTCTTCACAGTCACAATGTAGTAGGCATGCTATGAAGTAGAGAATATTAGGCCTAAAGGTGGAAATGACTAGTAGACACAAGATGGTCCAGGGTGGATGCCTTAGCTACCTTAATATGAACCCTAAGGTCTAGCTAGATAAATTATATCATTTCCTTAGTATTAGTATTATTTTCTATGGAACACTATGAGTCCTCAATTTCAATAATCCAATTGGGATCCATCATCAACCTAGTGGTAGTATGGTAGATTTAATGTGTAGTAACAAAATTTAGGAGGATTTAAGGGGAAAAAATCATAATGTTGGTTTTTTTAAAATGAGTAATATACATGGGAGGATACTATTGTGGGTATTAGGAAGGTTGAAATAATTACAACCATCAAGTTTGTCAACCGATTCAATGCTATCTATGTAGCGAATATAATCACTTTGCATGAAACTCCCTAAGTAATCTATAAATTCAAATGTATTATGTATATAATATTTTAGAGTTTCAATACAAAATATTACTACATATTTCCTAATTTTAGATAAGCATAGGAAATAAAATCCTATATGAAATGTAAGTATGATAAATTCAAAACCTAGGGAGAATGCATCCATGCAAGTCATCACAAGGAAACAATGCACAAAGAAAGGATTACCACCATCAGAGATGCCAATAGATCAAAGAATTAAGAATGTTTAATAGGATAATTATCATAATATTATAATATAAACTTTTTTTATGTATCAAGAAACATAAGTCTTACATAACATAAAACAACAAAATGTGTCATAAGGTGATGTTATAACTATTGATGCATAAATGTATGGATAGACTGTGTGGATAATGTGATAGGAAGGAGTAGTAGTTACATTGATATATCTATTGAAAATATTAATCACTCTAGAAAATGAAGATATTTCATAAAATATTACAAATATTCTACATAATTTGCTTAATTGCAAATAACAAGGACAACAACACATTGATAAGATTATATAATATAAAAACTAAAAATCCCTAAGATGTTGAATCTAAAATGGATATTGAAGTCATAGGGTATAAGGTACTTAATTTTGTATTTTAATTTTGGATAATATTAAATTTTATACTAAGATCTACATGGGAGGTTATTGGTTGACCAACACTAAACTATAGTCTGGTTAATCTCAGCCTTACAAATTATGGAAGAGTAGAACCAATTAGATGAATTGAAGATGTAAAAATTAATTTTTTTAACTTAATCTTGCAAAGATATTTTGAGGTAATTGATATGAAAATAAATGAGACTAATTATCCTACTTTGATTGGTAATAAATGGGCTTATTATGGTCAAATAATTATCAATATGGTGTAAAATTAATTGAAGGCACATTAAGGAGATAAGATAATTATGATACCCTTGAACAAGTCTGAGCATAAGCCATAAGTTATCCCTAGAGAACTAGAGTCACCTTGTGTTTATGAAGATAAAAATTTATTCAAAGTGAATGCAAATAAAAAATAAAATACATCATGAGCTATTGAATGCCAATTTTTCAATCCTCGGCTAGAAAATTAAGTATAGTCATTGCGAACTAAATAGTTTAAATAAAAATTAGTTATAACAAAGTTGATCGTACATCAAGTTTATAATGAATAATGTATGCCTCCATTTTTGATATTTACAATTAGGTTTAAGGTAGATTTTTTATATAATATAAGTGTGATGAATATGGATTACATAGAACCTAATTCAGAAGGTACAATACTTTAGGAAATAATATCTCTGGAAAGTGGAAATTTAAATGCACATATGTTGAATTGGGTTTGGGGAGATCATAAGGTGTGTCCTATATTGATGGTGTTTTCCACTAAATGACAAATATAAAAATACTTTACAACTAAGGATCTCAACCAGTTCATTTTTTTAATAGAGCATCATGTACCTAATGTGGATCAAAAAGTACATGTACTCAATTATACATTGAAGGAAAATGTTGTGACTTGGTGGGTAATTCATAGGAAAACTTAGTTATTTTAGGATGATATGTGTGAGTTGATGTGAGCACATTTTTTAGATACTAATCATTATTAGGTCTAATTTCCCATTATTTCAAGAAGGATAATGTTTAGAGTTTCATGTACATAGATATGTAGACATATGGTTTGTGCAGGGTGTGGAACCTAAGTAATAGATACATGTTTTCAGATATACTTTGGCACTGCTTCCTAATTCTTGGTATATGCACTAAGAGTGTAGGTGAGAAACTAAGAATTAGGTGTAATTTCAAAAAGAATTTATTCAAATGTTTATTTTAAAGATGAAAATATTAAAGTACATATTGATTTACAAAAAATGAAAATGTTTCTATGTCATGGGTGAAGGAAAGACTTAAGAATTGTGATAAAATCATCATCACATCAAGAAGTAGCTTACAATTTGAATGTAACTATATTGAATTATAAGGTTGGTCAAAATAAGGAGTAGTTTATTATACAACCTTG
This sequence comes from Torreya grandis, assembly GCA_037957365.1. Classification (NCBI taxonomy): domain Eukaryota; kingdom Viridiplantae; phylum Streptophyta; class Pinopsida; order Cupressales; family Taxaceae; genus Torreya; species Torreya grandis. Next base: position 984,096 of record JARHVA010003098.1, on the reverse strand, counting down.
TAATAAGATTCAAGATAATTTTATAGGGTCTAGTGATAGTGATGAGGATTTGGACTTGAATGGCTTCTTCGAACCAGAATGAGAAGCTGAGCCACCAAAAGGTTAAATCATAAAACAAATTGAGGAAGAAAAATTGTAAAATTTTAATATTATAGAATAAGAAGGATAGATAACTCTGCAAGAATCCAATCTAAATGAATCTAATAGGTTATACTAATAATTTTTGAAGAATTTTTTTGAGAATATTGGGATATAAGTTATGACAAAGCTTACAAACTTGGGAGATTACTAGATTTAGAATGAAATTTTAGAAGGGTTTAAATTATTGAGGGACTATCAAGATGTTTTTAACACTAAATTCATAGAGGTGAAAGGGGGTGATCCATCATTAGGGGAGATGCACATTGAACTCAAAAAGTGTGCATGACCTATCAAGAAGCACACATATAGATTGAATCACAACATGAAGTTAAAGGTGAAGCCTAAACTACATCACTTGCAAGAAGCAAATATCATTTATCCAATAAAAAGGTGGATTAGGTTAGTCCTATGCTTGTGCATCCTAAAAGTTCAAGTAATATTTGAGTACGTGAAGATTACCATGCACTGAATGATGCTTGCATCAATGACCCATTTTTGATACCTTTCATTGATAAAGTTTTAGAATTAGTTGCAGGATATGAATTATATTCCTTCATGGATGGATTCAATGGCTATCATCAAATTCCCATCACAAAGTAAGATTAGGCCAAAATAACATTTTTAACTAAATGGGGGTATATTGTATAAAAAGGTAATGCCATTTGGTTTAAATAATTTTTCAATCATATTTTATAGGACTGTGGTGACTAAATTCAAGGACTTTAATCATGATTTTATATAAGTTTATTTGGATGATTAGGATTTATCTTTAATGTTCAAATATCACTTATATAAACTTTGGATAATGTTAGAATGCTAAAACACTCTATGAATTCCATTAAATTTTTAAGTATACTTTTTTTTCACACCATTCGGTGTTCTATTGCCCATGTCATTTTTAATGAAGTATTTTTTGTTGATCAATCCAAAATTAATTTCATAGTGTGTATGCCACCTTCAAATATTTCTATAAAAGTGTGAGCATTTTTTGGTCATACAGGGTACTACACAATTTTTTTCAAAGGTTATGTAGCAATCTCTATAGCCTTAGAGAAATTGTTTCACAAGTATATGAGGATCAAATGGACACGAGTGCCAATAGGCCTTTTTTGAGTTAAATCAAAGGTTAGTTACAAATCCCATACTAGGTTTTTTTATTGAACTAAGCCATTTCATGTTCACATAGATGTTTTAGGTATTGTGGCTAACACTGTGTTAGCATAACCATGAGATGGTGGATTGGACCATCCTATCCATTTTGCATGCAAAATACTATCAATTGTGTATAAAAATTATACTATAGTAGAATGAGAAGTGCTAATAATGGTGTTCACACTACCGAAGTTCAATCATTATCTTTTTATAAAACCCTTTGAGTTTTTTACTAATCATCAAGCTTTGTGGTACTTGGTTAACAAACCTATGTTGGGTGGAAGGATATATAGATGGTTAATGTTATTTAAATAATTTTAATTTAGTATCAATGTTAAACTTGGATGAGACAATATGGGATCTGACCACTTGATCAAGATATAAAATGGAGAAGAACCTAAAGACTTGTAAGATGAATCAACAATTATACATCTCTTTAGAATCTCTATGATCCCTAAGAACATAGATAATAGAGCTAAATTTTTCAAACATGGAATATTTATAGCACACCATGTTGAGAAAGATAAAAATTAATTGATTACATGAGTTATTCTAAATACTATCATAAATGGATTTTTGTATAAGATGGGTAAAGATGAGGTGCTATGCAAAGTGACTTAAGAGTAGGAGTGACCTCAAATTATTGAAGAGGCACATCAAGGAATTATAGGATGAAATTTCATAGGTGAATCCATTACAATAAATATTTTGAAAATTGGTCTATAGTGACCTACTCTATTTTAAGATGTACATCAGGTCATAAAACACTATAATGTTTGCCAATGGATGGGCAAACCTAACCAAAGGGATGATATACTATTGAACCCAATGCTTGTATAACAACCTTTTAAACAATGGGTTATTGATTTTTTGGGCCCTATAATCTCATTGATCAAGCACAATCATGCAAGGCATATCATTTCTATAACATATTACTTTATAAAATGGGTTAAAACTACTATGACACCAAGATGTAGTGCCAAGGATGCAACCAAGTTTTTATATGAAAATATAATTACAAAGTTTGGGTGTCCAATAAAATTAGTTAGTGATAGGATAACACACTTTCTGAATAATACAATCAAAAATCTCAAAATAATTTATGATATTGCACCATAAAAGTAATGCATATCACCCATAGGCAAATGGACAAGTTGAGGCTTCAAATAAAGCATTGGGAAAGGTTTTAACAAATATATGCCATATACAATGGGATTATTGGGAAGACATAATTCCTATGATTCTCTAGGCATATAAAAAAAACTATAAATGTTCGATAGGTTTTACCCATTTTAGTTGGTCTATGGACTTGAGGTAGTAATACACATGGAATATATAGTTCTTATTCTATGCATTGATATGATAATGTGACTTAGGGATCGATAATATTTATAGACATGTTTAATGGATTTAACCAAAATGGAAGAAAATAAGAAAAGAGTGAAATGGATGTAGGAAGTTAATAGGGTAATTCAAATAGTGTGGCACAATCACAACTTGAAATCTAAAGTATTCTATATAAAACAATTAGTCTTACTATACGATAGTAGATTTAGAGCATTTATAGGAAAGCTACACATAATATGGAAGGGAATTTATATCATTCATGACATTTTTCAATAGGGAATAGTTTTTCTCAATATATTAAGGGAACCATCTACCAAGACATGTAAATGATTGTAGGCTTAATCCTTACCATCAATAATATCTATCATTTATCATAGAAATTGAGAGAGGGTATTGAGTAGCACCATTTAGTTTATGATTATTATTTAATGTTTTGTTTTCTTATTTTATTTTTAGGTTTGTGTGTGCTTGTATAGTGTGGTTTTTATATCACAATACATTGGAACCATAGTTTTTATGGAAAATTTATAGAGTGTAATGTGGAAAAAAATTATCCTTAAGGAGAGACAGACTACAATAGTTATGTGGGGATCATTAATTAAGTCTAGGAATAGGGTGGCAAAAATACAAGTATATAGAAAGGATGATCAATGATATTTTAATAATGTTAGTGATGATACACTTGAAATATTTCATCTTTCCCAAAGTATATCATATGTCATAATGACAAGTTATATAGTAAATAAAAGTGGATAGATGAGAAATTAGCATATCACATCAATACCTGTCATTATATGGATCAATGTTTTTAGATGTAGAATGATAACCATCACATCACCAATGACTAGTTGAAATTAATCCCTTGGGAAAAATCATGTTCAACCATCTCAACACATTTAAATTCATTCGTCCAGATGGATTTGGGTGGTAAAATATATATAACAAGGAAACATAATAGCATAAGGACATTACATAGTATTAAAAATAAGGGATCTTTTGAATTGCATATAATTCAATCAATTATGCACATATTTCATATTATCACCTATTCAGATAAAGAACTTGTTTAATTTGACACCTATAAACATGGATCATGCACAAATATTAGTCCCACTCAAATATGCGTAGAATGAAGAAATAGGGATTGACCTAGCCTTCAGGCAAACCAAATACCATGATTTGGATATAATTTATTTTATTTACATTATATAAGGCATTCTCTTCAGCCCATATCAACCAAAATTAGCATAAGTAGGGTCTATATAACTTCAAAACCATGTTCAAGGTTCTTATGTAGAATACATTATCAAGCTACCTACTTTTGGGTAATTAGATGAGGTAATTCTTACATTACTTAGCATATATAATGAGGGTTTTATTTATCTCTCACAATATGTTACAATATTCATCAACCCTATGACCATGTCAAGAGTAAAAGGACTTCTAAATTAGATAAAATATCTTTTGCCTTATAAAACTAAGGCTCCACCCATTCACTCAGACACAAAGGAGAAGTATATAATGCTAACTAATTCCTATCAATACAGTGTAAGTTGATTCAATGCACATTTTATCTGAGTGCATCAACAAACACTTTTGGTAGAACACCAAAAATTCCAAGAAAGTAATCAAAGATGTTGACATTGTGCATTAGATGATACAAATGCATGAGGATTTCATTTATCCAAAGTTTTTGGCCTTAGAATTTATTAAAAACATTAAGAAGGTTATTTTTGGTGTATCACATGCATTTCAATATCAATTCTTGATTTTTTTCCTCTAGTTTACATAGTGGAAGTAACCAAAGAGCCCAATGAATATAGATGAATACTTTTGGCCTATGACTGCATTTTCCAACATTGTTTAGACTAATACAATGTAGTATTATGAGTAATTTGGAAGATTTAATTCATGGTGTCTTGAGATCCAAACCATGATCATATCACACCCCAAAGTACTTAAGGATGTCATACAGTACCTAAGGTATCATGCGTCAGTCACAAAGTTACATAATGGTATTTAGATCAAAGTTCATGAATTGCCTAAATTAACCACAACTCCATTTCCTTTTTTCATCACTATGTTGGATGTTTAGGTAGAATTTCTATAGCATAAATCTCTAGTTTCTAGTTCAGTACAACCTATACAATCCATACCTCCAAGTGCAAAATAACCTTTACCTGCATAGGCACAAACACAACTAGAGACACCACCACAAATAGAATTAACTATCTCATAGGTTGATAAGGGAAAGATTAATACTCCAACATGATGAGCCTCACCACCACCACCAAAGAAGAGGAAATGTCATACATAGTATGGAAGATAATAATCATGTTATAAAGATAGATGTTAAAACATTTAGGTGTTAAAGAGCATGAAGTTTTGTAGTCTATGCTTGTAAACATCAGCAATGATGTTTATGATCAAAAAGAGGAAAAATAGTTTTTATTTTGGAATGTAGTGTGAACTTTCTAGGTGAAAAACCAATTGAAGTAAGATTTATGGGTTGATATAACTCAACCTCCTCTATTCATCATAGTAGATACTATTGATTAATAAGAGACACACTAACATCTTCAAGCAAAGATTTTTACATAGATCAAGTTGTAGGATATTTTTTTGTATAGGAAACAAACCTTTTAGTGAATTAAATTCCACCTTCATCCCTAGTTTTCATGTTAATGACTCATTATGTACCCAAACTCTCCCTAAAAATCAAATATAGGATGGTATCCTTTTTAAACCCAATAGAAAAAGGAAGAACACAATAAGAATAAGGACCATGATAGCCAACCTAAGAGACAATAGAGTAGGTGAAGAGGTCCAAGAAAATCCTCAATCCCATCCATATTCCAAGAATAAGGATGCCACATGAAGAGGTACTTTTATGGAGTCATCCTATTTTGAAAGATCATAATCAATTATAGTCCTTGATTTACCAACACTTATAGAGGACCTTAAAGGGACTAACTTATCGTAGCCTATGCAATAAGCTAAGAAAATAGATGTCACGACATAAGAATAAGTTATTAATGAGAAAGAGGAGATAGTAAAGTCACTACATGATGTTGATAAAAGGGTGCTTAAAGAGGAGGAAGAGGTAAAACACAAGGCTGCTGAGTAGGGGAAGTGATGAAATTAGTAGATTGAAGAGGAGGAGCACAAGAAAAAAATTCAAGGAAGATAAGGTAGAGAAGAAATAGAGGCAAAGAATAAAGAAGAAGAAGAATTATCAATGAATTATAAAGAAAGAGAGAACTAAGAAGTGAAAACAACACAATAAAATGAATATGAAGCAGAGGTAGTTGCAAAGGCTTAAAAGTAGTAAAAGTCTCAAGAAGCACTATGTATCCAAGAGGAGAAAGGCAAGTGGTAGGTTGAGGAACAAGAAGCTAAATCCAAGGATATTTTAGACCCAAAACTAAGGTTGAGGAAGAGGCCAAAGCTAAGGTTGAGGTAGAATCTAAATTTAAGGCTAAATTTGAGGCCAAAGATAACATTTAGGTAGAAGTAAAATCTAAGACATAATTAGAGCACAAAGTGTAACAAAAAATTATAATAAAGAAAGTGACTAAAACCACAAAGATAGTGGAAATAACTAAGACCTAGAAGTCAGTGCCTACATCTATAGGCTCATAATATACTTAAGGAGGTATATAGGAGGACGCCTCTTAACTCAAGCCTCAAATAACTAACCAATGGTTATGGGATGTCCTTAAATCATACACCTAGTGAACAACCTTTTCTCTTCCCATGGCACAAATCAAGAAGGCACCTATCTTAGTTGCAACTTACACCATGGCTATGGCTACAATAATTCATGAATCATATCTTGATGTTTCTAAACTTCCATTGGCCAAACAAATTGAAGGCACAACTACTTTTTTGGAATCAATAGTGTAGAAGGATTTTTCCTTAGATCAAAATTTCTTAAATATGTTGGAGGAAAACACATACTTATACATTTACTTTACTAATGTACACTAGCTCATCAACACAACTTACTTACATTGGTTACCCAAGTCCTAGGTGACCAAGTCATGTCATAAGAAAATTATTTCTCAACCCTCTTGTCATAGTTAACAAAGGACTAGATCACTGCACAAAAGAGACAATCCATTCACAATCAAGGGAATAACATCAAAGTAGAAACTAAGGCAATTTTTGAGATCTTTAAAGAATATGAGAAAGTATTGGATAGGTTTTTCTCCAAGCCAAATAAATCACCCAAGGCATGCTTAATTGGAAGAAAAAACTCACCTATTCTTTGTCTGAGGCCAAGTTAGAATTTGATATTGGGAATAAAATCAAGGATGTGATACAATATCATTCGATCACATTTACATTAATGGATAACATACTCAAATAGGTTCTTCAATCATGTGATATTATCATGCAAAAGTTGGAGACTTGGCAAAATGAGATGCTACATAGCATATTTTTTAGCATTCAAACATATAGGCATGCATATTAGTTGGAGGATCTCTCCCAGGACATCTAGATCAAAGTATTAAAATCTAGGGCACTCATTACCATCACATAAGATGAATATTTTCATAATCTGATGGTGACCCAAGTCCCACTATACACATTATTCAGTATGGTGTGGGAAGTTCTCATTGACTAAAAAATGTTCAAACAAGATTTAACATAGCTGGAGAGTTCCCTCACATAGCTTGTTGATGAAACATAATTTATTCATACTTAACAACTTAAATAGGTGATCTAAAAGAGGAATACTTCCACAAGTTCCTAGTCAATGATATAATAGCAATCACAACCTCCACTAATAGATTATGTAGCACTAATTTCTTCTCTTTAACCTCAAGCATAATCTACATCACAATGACCCCCAATGCAATCAACTTAGAGCAAGCTACCACCTTCTCAGTAGGCACTATTTAAACTTCAATTTTTTCAAGATTTAAATTTTTTTGTACACTCCAGTAGGATGGCCTTAAAAATTAGGATCAAGGCTAGGTTGGTTAAAAACCTGTAAAGGGTAGCCACCTAGTTAAGTTAGTCTATTTAAAACCTGTAAGGGTAGCAGGCTTGTACACTACTTAGTTAAAAACTTTAAAGGGAAACTAAGTAGTGTGCAAGGGGTGAAAACTGGTAAAAGTCACCTTAAGTGATAATCACAAATCTTGTTTCTAGTTTAGTTCCTCACCGTAGTCAAAGTTTTCAAGCTTCAAGCTCAGGGCACCTTTTATCTGACTTTGTCTCAAGATGAGACAAATGTTTAAGTTTGATAAAGTGTTGGGAATAAATAGGGATAAAAAATTATAGAGTATAATTGGTGAACATATGTGAAACTTGTACTAATTTTGTCTTTTGTATCTCTTTTTGTATATATTTGTCTCTTATGATAATTGTAATAGTATTCAGAATGTGAAGAGCCTTTCCTTTGGATATGGTGAAATGTTGGAATATAAAGTGGCAATGCTTTTTAAAACTCTATATATAGTGCTAAGTTGTATTGAGAAATGGTTTTTATGTGATATAGATTAATATATAATTATGAAATGGTTCCCCTTATATATCTTTTATGGTTGTTCTATGCATAGTAATGTTCTATTTTCTAAAAAAATTAGTCATGCAAATTCTATCAAATGTGTTATCTATAGTAAGCCTACATTTTATGCATCTTTATTTATGTTTTATTTAATTAATGGAAAAATTCAATCTTAAATATATATTTTTTATATTATTTTATCATTTATTGCATGGTTATTCCTATATTAGCATGGTCTTATGGGTTTTATAGGAACCTCTACTAACACTATTAGCACATGGTATAATATATTTGAATGCACAATATTCACTTTCATGGATAGGAACAATGATTTAAATTATGAAAAACTTGTGTAGATCTTCTATATGATTTTATCCCTTAGTAGATGGTTCTTCCCTACTATAGGTATCTAAGAAGAGTCTGACTCATCTCAATGGGAATAGGTAGTTTTTTGTATATCTGAGCTAAAATAAACCCATTTAAGACTTTACTAATGAGTTTACCCAGTCACAGACCAAAACATAATCTAAACAAGCCAAGTACCCAATTTTTTTAGTGTTTCTATAAATAGTATTTTACTATAAATTAATAATACTCCAATAGTTACACTCAAATTTGTATATGGACTATTATATCTTATGCAATCTGAATATTCTAAAATTTTATATTATTTACATAACTTCAATCTAAAATTAGATAAAATTTATTAGTGAACCTAATCTTTGCCTTGAAAATAAGAAACCCTAGATTCCTTAGGGTTTCCTTATATTATCCTATGGTTTTATATTTCTATATTTACATTTTATTTTTAGACTATATTTTTTATTTTACTTCAAAGGTTCTTTTTTCTACTAGAGTTTCAATCCTTAAAACCCTATATTTCATTGGTATTCATTTAAACACACCAAAACCCTAGGTTCCCTTAGGGTTTATTTATAAAAAATGTAAAGCTTCAAATTTTTTACTGGGGTTTGAGATCTAGTTTTTTATTTCCCCTTATCCACTATGCAATTATAATTTTTTCATTTTTTCTCTAGAGTTTCATACATATTCTCCTATTAGGGATTCCTCTATTGGGTTGTGGCTTATCCCCATATATCTTCATATCATATCTAATTCAAAATGACTCTATTTGAAAATTTCTCATAATTTTTTAGTTTTATTGATTGAATAAAAAACATTTTTTTCTAAAATTATATACAAATTCCCTAGAATTAGGGTTTTACTATTTTTAGTAAATTTATCCTAGAGGAAGAAAGACTCGTCTATTTTTTTTAAAACTTGGTTTTGTTTACCTACTTATATTTAACATAAATCTAAATTTTGTTTCCCAAAAGTGCTCACTATTCTTTTGGGCTGGTTGGTCACTTATTTTGGGTATTGTGAAATGGCTATAATAGATATGCATAGTTTATAATTTTAATTAAATCTAGGATAGTTATAATACATGTTGTTTTTTATTTTTATCTTAATTTGGATTGTATAACCCTAATTAATATATAAATTTGAATATAATTTACATTATAAAGTATGCCAATTATGCATGAATTTGAATGTAAATTATTGAAATTGATTTAACAAGTGGCATATACGAATTGTATAGAGTACTAAAGAGATCAAATTACTTAACTTTTTGGTCTATAGATTGATTGTGACTAATTTATAATAGTGTGAAGGAGCTAAAATTAGGCATGTGATTCTATTAGATATAGAACTAATTTTATGTGCATGTAGGGTCACTAACGTCATGCCAAGAAAATAAAATTAAAACTGATTATAGGTTGTTACTATTGTTGAGTATGATGCCAATATGGTCACTTAAATATTAATTTTAATATTATTTATTTTGATATTTTATTGATTTAATAATATTTATTAATTAATTATTATCCTTTATTAGTTTTTTGGTTGTTTTTGGACCATTTCCAAAAACTTCCTAAAAATAGTTAAAATTGCCAATTAACTCCAATTCACTGTCTAAGTACTCAAATAAGTTTCTAACAGGTGAGGCAAAATTTTAGTTTAGTTAATTGAAATTAAACTATATTCAAGTAAATTCATATTTTATATAAAATTAATGACATCATATTTGGGTAGGTTGCATGATTTGGTGACTTGTTGAGAAAGGCTTTTTGCATGTTGGCCTTGTCTTGAATGTGAGTCAACCTTATTTTCTTTAGTCATTGATTTAGTATACTTTTAGTTGTCTTAGAGTATATTTTTAAAGTATAAATACCTATTAATTATTTTTAGGTAAATTTATTTTTTTACTTTATGCTTAATTTAGACATAACTTTTCATGCAAGTTATCTTATAAAAGATATGTTTTAGCCATTAATATTAATAAAAAATTGTGTAGAAATGTGGGCAATAATTCATTTTGTAAATTCATATTACATATAGTTATCTATAATTTTTACTATAAGTATCACAAAATAAAACTAACAAGTATATTTTTATGGTTTTAAAGTTATTCAATACTAGTTTTGATAGATAATCTCATTTACAACACAATTATTTTAACAACTACTGATTTTGGGATAGGTTGGCTGATACATAATTTTAATTTTAGATTAATTAATAATTTATTTTCACTCCATACATACATTAATAATATTAATTTTGGATCAAAACCATATTCAATTAAGTTTTATAAGGTTTTTCAAGCCGTAATGGCCTCAGTGAATTTTGATCCTATGAATATTCATGTTTTCAAAGGTGACAAATTTGAGTATTGGAGAGATCCATTGAAAATAATTATTGTACAAAAAAGAGTTTGATAGAATGTTATCCATGGGTACACACCACATAAATATTAGCTTATCTTGACACAAGATCAAAAAAGAATGAAGAAAACGTAGATGCATAAACTGTCTTCTATATTTAGAGTGACATAGATCAAAGCATTTATCCAAGAATTGTAGGATGCAATAATGCTCGTGATGCATGGAATAACTTGTAAAATTCATATCAAGACTTTATTAAGGTAATAAAAGTAAAAATTAAAACCTTTAGAATAAATTTTGAGAATTTGATAATGTTAGATTCTAAATGAGTAGGAGAATATTTCATAAGGGTAAATGATTTAGTTAATAGAATGAGCATTTATAGAGAAATTATACAAGATAGTGTTATAGTAAGATATTTTTGAGATATTTAAGGAAAATATGGTTGCATATTATGATCAATCTTAGGAGTTTAAAGACATGAAAACTATAACTATTAATGAGTTAGTGGGTTCTCTTTTGACTCATGAATATAAGATGAGACTATATGTAGGAGATCTATAACATGGTCTAGAACATGCACTTGAAACCAAGGCAAAGGTTTTAAAGACCAAAGAGAGAAATTAAAAATTAGAATAGAGGGATTTTATAAAAATCAAGTTATAAGTCGAAAGCTAAAACTAATTTCATAGGTAAGAATAATAAATAGTTTACTTGTCATTACTTCAAAAAACCAAGACACATGATTAAAGGTTTCACAATACTAACAACTAAGAATCAAGCTAATCAAGAGAATGAAAAAAAAATATATATAAATAACGTGATGTTCAAGAGGTCTCATATTAAATTTTCACATTTTTTGTGGGAAAAGAGGATGGAAATAATTTTTTATCTCTTGATTTAGGTTGCTCAAATCACATGACAAGTCACAAAAATGGCTTCACAAGTTAGATGATTCTTTCAAAATGTAATTGCCATTAGGAGATATAAATTCTATATAAATTGAAGGAAATGAAAGTATGAAAACAACCAAAAATAAAGGTAAGTTTGATATAGAGGATCCTAAGAGTATTGATTGTGAACATAGTATTGCAAGAAGGGGAGATTATTATAGTGTTAGTGTATGAAATAAAAATCCAAAATAGCACACTAATAGCTAACACCTTAAGCTTATCTCAAGGAGGGATCATAATAACAATACTAAATGGAAAACACAACTAGAAAGTAAATGAAAAATGATATTTCACCTATTTTGGATGCCCTAAATGGATTGTTGAAGTGGCTTTCTCAACTTATGCTGAATGAGTCTCCATCACAGGAGGCTTGGCTATCTCCTTTTCTCCTTGGCACCTTTGGATTGTGATAAATTTAGCTTGGATTAACAATTAGGCATGATAAAACTACATGAATGGCTTGAGAGATATTTTTATCTTTATAAATTTACACTAAAAGAGCCTAAAATTATGAGTGTGAGGCCTCCTATTTATAAATTTTCTCAAATAATCAAAATGAACCTGAACCATCCATCTCAAGATGAAGATGTGTGGATAAGAATCCATTCAATTTTGGAGGCTAAAATCAATAAATTCCATCATAAATATTTAGGATAGAGAGGCATTAAAGATGCATGGGAGGACTTAATCAAATATTTTATGCATTTATGGCCTAGGGATGCTTTTTCAAGAAATGATGTCACTTGATGCAAAAACTTAGAATCAATTTCCAAAAAGAAATATTTAATAAGTTCTATGGAATTCTTAATTAGGCTCATGATTTGAATTAATTAACTTTAAAACATGATTTATCAATTTTGGTGCAAATATTGATAATTAGGGCACAAATTTATCAAATTGGTCAAAATGTCATATTATTGGCACAAAATTTGACTGGATTGGAATTGGAAGGCACTGTTAGATGTGTCGGATCCATTATCCCATTTATGATGTTTCCAACACAAAATAACAAGGGCACATGTCTTGTACAAGAAACTTGATATAAAAGAGAAATCCAAAGCACTCAGGTATGAAAATGTCATTTTGACTCAAAATGATCTAATCAAATTTAGTTGTCTCATAAAATGCATTGCCCCATTTAGGGATATATTGGCAAAAATCAACACTTGTATATGACATGGTCACATCATTTAGCATGTTTTAGTGTTTTTAGCACAAATTGTTTACTTTGGTATAAATTAGTAAAAACCTTGGTTGGAGGTCATTAGTGGCCATTTTTAGGTGTCTATAGTTTTCCCCTATTTGGGAAGGCATTACAAGCTATAAGCACAGTAACATCTTCTCAAATAATGAAAAATGTCCTGCATGCTTATAAATTCAATGGTAATGGATGGAATATATGATGCCCCTTTGAGGGAATAGTTATCACAAGTAGGTCAGCAAATGATCCCTCAAAATAAAGAATCAAAATGAGGGGACTAATCATATAAAGATGATGGGGTGAGGACACAATGAGTTTGAAAAATTAGTCAAAATCACTGAGAATGCAAGTGGGATGATCCAAAATGATTTACCCAAAGGTGGTTATAAGCATTGTACCCCAATAATGAAAACATGGTATGATAACATAATGATTTACTCAAAGGTGGTTATAATCATTAAGAAGATGGAGCTATCCCAATTAGGATAGACAAATAAGATAACAACATGCCCCTATTTGGGTAAAACTAAAGTAAATTTAGTGGGAACATAATGATTTGCCCAAAGGTAGTTATAATCATTGAGAAATATATGTGGGATGGTGTATAATGATTTTCCCATAGGTGGTTATAATCATTAGACCCTAATTATAACAAACATAATTGATTAGTTGAGGGTGATGATAAATTGACATAGAGGGTAATGATGAATTAAAATAACCTACTAGTAGAGAGATGTTCATCTGAACTAGCAAAGTTTGAAATTATTTCATGGTTAATTAATGTATTGGGGATATGATTCAGATGTTTTCTAATGTCAGTGCCAAGGAGATTTTGATGTCACCATTGTTGAGTAGACTTCCTGAAGCTAATTTTTATTTTGACACTATATGGTAGACATCATGATAGAATACCAAGAGGACTGAATCAAAAGATGCATAAGGACTAAATCCCATAATCCAATAATCAAGAGAAACAATGCACCAATGATAAAAACCATGATGATAATGTAAATGTATGAATATGGATGGATTCAAGTATATGTGTGAAAGGAATCACCCAATGAATGCATATAGACTGAATCAAAGCAATAGTCCTAAAAGAAAACAAATAGGTACACAAACAAAAAAAACAAACAAACAAACAAATAAATATATAATAGTTAGTCCTAATGTTAGTATAAATAATGCGATGAACATTGCCCCTAGAAAATAGATGACAACCTAACAAAAAAAACAAGATAGAGGAATAAAAGAAAAGGAAGGGAGTGAGTAAGCTATTTCCATATGCACTAGGCAAGTAGATGCTACTTACATAGTTCTATGGATATAATATTCAACGAAAACTTCAAGCTAAATGTAGTTCTCCCAAGAAATAGGAAGAAAAATGACAACTGATGAAAAACATACATAATGGATGTGATAGAATAATAAGAATGGTCTTCCAAAATGGTAAACGCATGAGAGAAAAGGCCAAAAAAGATGGGGAAAATAAGTTACAAGTGATTTACTTGTGACTTAGTAAGGGTTCCCAGAATCCTTAAGGCAAATAAGTGGTCAATGTTTTTGTTTTTTCTAATGATTTTAGAAATATTTTTCTAATTTTTGAATATCTCAACTTAATCAAGAATGATGAGATATTAAAGGGTTTAAGCTTGCAAAATAGTGATAGCGATGCTTAAGATGCTCACAAAATATTGAGAGTGTGGCTTAATTTACTCAAAAAATGGTGAGAGAATGGCTTCAGTTGCTCTTAATATAGTGAGAACATGGCTTAGGTTACTCACAAAATAGTGAGAGTGTGGCTTAGGGTGACTAAGCTGACCTGAAAAATTATCAAGCATTGCCTAAATAGTCCCAAGATGGGACCTCAGGTCACTATAGTTATGCCCTATAGTAGAATAATCTAACTAATGTAGCATCCAATTCAAAAAAAATAGGCACAATTGGTATAAAGGCACATTATTACATAAGAAATGGCTAGTTGGTACGTCAAGGCATGATAAACAAGGATTTCCCCTAGTTTTCCCATAGGTGGTTATAAATAGGATACAATGACATAGGTAAATTATACTAATTTGTCCATAGGTGGTTATAATGAGTAACAAGACTAGTGGGACATTGATTTTCCCATAGGCAATTATAATCAAGCACACTTGGTAATAGAGAATAGAACAAGAAATGAATGATGCAACTACCAAACTGTTATCTTAATGCTCTAAAATATTTCCTCTATCTAAAATTATTGAAATAAATACTAAAATTAAATTTCAATCCTTTTTCCAAAAATGATGATGGAACCAAGGTCATAAGGCCAAGTAAGGAGGGAGAAATCAACTCGATTGATGGGCAAGGTATGGTAGAATGGATATACAATAGGAAAAAGTGATAGGTTGGTAGGTTGATAGGATGGTAAAATGGTATAGTACTATAAACACTATAAAATTGTACACTATGGTTATAGATGTCGTAGTGACCCTTAGACCACCCCTTACCCCCCTTGGGACTATTTCCTAATCATTTTCCCTACTGGTCATTAGTGGAAATAGCTAAATCTGACCAATTTCGACTATGTCCCCTCGATTGCATATTATGGTAAGCCCTCAACTATGTGTGATGGTCAGACCTTGACCACTATCAATGGTCACCTATCAATCACCAAAGTTTATCCCTCAACCATGGGTGATGGTCATCCCTTAAATGCTACTAATGGTCACCTATTGACCACCAATGATCAACCCTTGACCACTTATAATGGTCATTTTTTGACCATCATTTATGGTTACCTATCAACCACTAATGGTCATCCCTTGACCATATGCAATAGTCATCCCTTGACCACCACCAATGGTCACCTATCGACTATCGATGGTTGACCTTCGACCATTGATGATTACTTATCATAATAAAAAAAGGGACTACATGATCAAAGGAGTTAATTACAACTCATGCATGGATTACCTATTGTCTAATTTTAGTCTACATTTTCATGATCAATACATATTAGACTATTTATTAAACTATGGTTGAACCATTTGTTAAAACCTTTGATTGGAACCTCCTTTTCCTCTATATTAAGAGAGGAAGAGGAAGTGAAAGGAGGATCAGAACTTCTTGGTGAGAGGATCAATCAGATAGGATGTAAGAGAGATTCTTACTCCTAGGTAAAATCAAAAGAGATTCCCAACAAACCAAGATACCATTACTCTGTCAATATAACTCTAGAATCTATAATAGCTTTCAGCCAACTTCTACATTCCTCAAACTAGAAACATCTAAAAGCTAAGTATCTATATTATTTTATCAAAAGTTCATTAATTAGCTCTATTCATTTCATTTCTCTTTATCTCCATTCCATCTCACTTCTTTGTGTTGGATTTTTCCCTGTAACTCCATACACTTCCTCACCTTACCCTTATTCTACCCACACCCTATTCCAATCACCCAAACACCTAATCCTTGAACTAAATACCTCTAAAACCTTAATTTTGTCCTCATGAAAAACAACCAACCTGAAGCAACCTACAAGACCCTTCTACAACTATCCATAGTCTTTTCTTTGCCCAAAGTCAATATGTCAAAAACCCATAGTGACCATCGATGATTAGCCTTGATCATCATCGGTCACCTATCAACCATTGATGGTTAGCCCTCAACCACATGTAATGTTAAGCCCTTAACCACCATTAGTGATCACCTATTTATCACCAATGGTCATCCCTTGACCATGTTCAATGGTCATCCCTAGACTACCACTAATGGTCACCTATCAACCATTGATGATCACTTATCAACCATTGACAGTCGCGTATTGATCACCATGGTCAACCCTCAACTGCATGTGATGATTAGACCTTGACCATTGCTAATGGTTACCTATCAACCATTGACAATCAACCTTGACTATTGATGGTCACCATGTAAATAATTTTAATCAAAACTACAAGCTTAAAACACCTTCCAACCTTAACTAAAAAATTCTTCATCCATATCACTATATAGAGTTAAGAACAATAACCTGACCAAACCTGAACCACGCATTGATAGTTTAACATTTATTTTAATGTTATTTTGTTAAAACACATTATTTATTAAAAAGTTTTTTTCTTTTTGATTGAGTACTTTCATTTATGTTATGCAATATTTCTTATCATCAACTTTTTTAACATTAACTTGTCTTAAAAAGGTGGATTGATAGCTTCCAAAGAAGTCATGTACTTCTTAGACCTAGCGTTTGTTAGAAAATCCACCCACCTACCTAACTAATCAATCCTTTTCTAGTTTCTTCTTATTGTAGGTCATCCTCCCAAACTAAAGAGGAGTATGTACAACCGTCTAAATCATGAAGCGCAAACCAAATATAAGTTCTATTAACCTCACCCTTATTTTAAGTTTTACAACTTTCCTCTTAAAAAATAAATCAAAATTTATGTGAAGCATTATGGCATTCCTAGTGGGACCTAGCTACATCTAGGTGCTTTTTTTTTGTTTTATGATCATTTACATAAAATCAACATTTCTTTTGGGTTTAAAATTAACCTCTCATACATGATTTGCTTGCATAATTAGCTCACATAGCTTAATTAATTAAGTAAATTAATCATAGCCTCACTTCTTCTCACACATAAGAACAAACACTTACACCAAATCAAACGTCATAACACTTGACATAAGGCCCAACTAAGGCTTCATCTCATAGTGGTAACCTTCAACCATTGGATATCCCACTTGGATGTCATTACTAATTGGAGGAACCAAAATTTAGCTCTTTAGTTGCGTATAATCTTTGGAAATTGATATATCTTGGCTAAGCACCTAACACCCTTATCGCTTCAATGTGTGAAGTTAGGGGGTAGACCCCAATATCAAACCATGTATTGATTTCCAATACAAACCCCTTTGAGAGCCTAAACATGAACTAAAACCAACCATGGACTTATTTTCTATTACCTGCTCTACAAACCAAGTTAGGTCACATATTATTTCTAACTTAAGGCATAATCCATAAGTGAGACAAAAAGAACCTTAGGATTTAACATGATTTAGAGTGTTTTTTATCTTCTTTGACATTTTTTCTTGTCTTCTCTTTGTTTGAGTTGTGATGAATCTAAACCCCTCACAAAAAAAATTTCCACCATATTTCCTTCATCCACCTCATCTCCATTTCCTTTTTCAATGGGGAACCTTCTTATATTTTCTCTTAGAGATCCTAACTTTGTTAAACTCTTAGAAGACAACCCTCTTGCCCTAAAGTGTTACCTTTCATCAAGATCCACTTATGCCCCCAACCTTACCTACCATCAACCCAACCTCAACTATGATCAATCCAAACTCACCCACAATTAACCTAACCTTACCTACCATCAACCTAATCTCACCTATAACCAACATAATCTCACCTAAAACCAACCCAACCTTGCCTACAATAAATTCAACCTCAACTACAACCAAATAACAAATTTTCAACAACAACTTGATCATCACCTCAACCAACCAATAATGTTTCAACCCTTGTTTGACCCTTGTCATAACCCACCTCAACTATCTCAACCTCACCAATCTTTGGGTTACCTATCCAAACCATCATATCAATTACCTCAACCACATCAAACTTTTGATTACCCACCTCAACCATGATATCAATCACCTATACCCCCTTTATGGTAACCTTATTTATCTCAAAACCAAGACTTGGTTTATCCTTCTAGCCATACCACCCATAACTATCAACCCAAAAACTATCAACCTACTTTATCAACCTCATCAAATCAAACAAACAATCATCCAACCAACAACTATCAAACAAATGTTTCCAACCAATCAATATTATCACCCCTACCGACATTATCAAACCTTTAACCCACTTACCTTACCCACTTTTTCAACCTTATCAACCCTATCAAATCCAACCAATAACTATCAACCTACCTTATTGAACCAACCAAACTTTTTAAACCACCCAACCATATAAAACCTACCCACCATATTGACCATGTCAAAACTATCAAATACCTCAACCTTACCCAACCTCTCAAATAAACCTACCTTATCTACCTTATCAAACTAACCAAACTTTTCAAACCCACTAATCTTATCGAACTAACCAACCTCATCAAATCAAACCAATAACTATCAACCAAATTTTTCCAACCCACTAACCTTATAAAGCATACCCAACCCATCAAATCACTCAAACTTGTTAAATCAACAAAAATTATTTAACCAACTAGCTTCATCAAACCGACCAATTAGATTGTAACCTCAAGATCCATTGGTGCACCCTCTTCTTAGGTATTACACCCCACTAGGGGAATCATATGCCTCAATCTTCGATAAACTCTTGGAGGCTTATGTCATTAGACTTCCTCTAATCAGACCCATCAGTCATTCTCTTCCAAACCCCATTTAGTTTATAGAGAATGAGTTTTGTACATATCATCGTACAAATAGTCATGTGGTAGAGAGATGACAATCTTTTAATATGATCATCTAAAACCTTATTGACCAAAAGGATCTCCCAAAAGATAGCCTCTATGTTCTTCCCAACTTAACCTTGAATGTCTTCAAACAATCAATCATTGAGCCTCTTTATACACCCATTATTGTGCAAACTAATAACCAAATCTCTCAAAGTAATGAGGCCCATCCTTTAGATTTTGTCCTTATCAAACATATGACTAAGGAAACTGTAATAAAAACCCCAACCAATTTACCTATTGACCAAGTACAACCCTCCCAACTTCCTTCAATAACCATCACCACTAAGGAAAAATCAACCTTAACCAATCCACTTGTTTACCAAGTGGACCCTTGTCAAATTTTCTTTGAAACCATAATTAAGGAAACCAATCTACCTATTCCACTTCACCTTTTAGTGATCAACCTCAAACCAACATACCTCTTCCACTTCCTCAAAAAGTGGAATCACCCCCAAAAACCATACCTATTCCACCTACCCTTTTGGTGTAACCAATCAAAGCTAACTTATCTCTTCCACCTTCCCTTTTAGTGGAGCCAACCCAAGCTCAAAACACCTCACCTATAACTAATCCCACTTCGCCTCAAACCAACCCAACCCCAACCTTAACTAAAATCAACCCCATTTAATTCCTTTATAATTTGCCCATTTTCATCTATCTAAGATATTATCTTTGGTATGATTCCCTTTTGACCAAGGTCAAATCTATGTCACCTTACTTTATCAAACAAACAATTAAACCCAACCAATAAGCTAAATCAACCACCCATCCTACCTCCTTCAACCAATCCAACCAACCTATAAACCAAATCAATCAACCATGATCAACCCAGCTTTTGATCCAACCATAAACAACTTATCTATCAACCCACACCAACATCAACCCTTCATTTAATATTTATTAAATCTTGGCTACCCTTTTATCCAAGCTGCCCACACCTCACCTAAGCTCCCTCATTGGGACAATCCAACACTCTTATCCAACCCACCTTTATTTAATGATAATGTTCCCAACATCATTTCTAGATCCCAACCCTACCCAAATCTAACCCAATAATGTTTCCCTCATTATAGCACCATAAGAGAGATCTTACCTGAATCACTACCTATAACTTGAAATCCACACCAACTAACAAATAAAAAATATTAAGAGGTGGTTGAAGTCATTTTCATCCCTCCTAAACCTTATTTACTAATCAACATCCTCACCATACATAAAAAAAGTAATTGAGGGAACTCTCCTTCCAAAAGGCTGTGACCATTCATCATTTTCCAACCTCATCTTCAATAACTTCACCCATCACTTTGGCTTTAAATTTTTTCTCCCAACCCAATCTCACCTATGATCAGCCCAACCTTGCTTATGATTAACCCAACCTCACCTATGACCAAACCAATCCTTGGCACCTATGATCAACTCAACCTTACATATAACCAAACCAACCTCACCCATAACCAATCAAATCTTAATTACCATCAAACCATCCTTAAAATTAAACCAACCTTAACCTTAACCCAACATTTAACCTCAAACATAAGTAAGCCTTCAACATCAATCACACCTTTTAGACCTCTTTTGCTCAAAACTTCAATTAGTATAAATTTCTATTGAACCATCACCAAACTGCCCTTAAACCTCTTTTACCTTTCAAATCTCGACCATCACCAATCTTTGGTGAACCATCACCGATATACAAATAACCAAGGGAAGTCACTGTCACAACCAGAACCTTACCCAAAACTTTACATTTTCACTACCTTGCCTACACCTACCTAGAAAACTAACCCAAATCAACACCTAAACCTACCTAACCAAACAAAATACCAACCAACATTAGCACTAACCAAAGTCTAGCCACCATCACCTAACCAACCTTACCTTTTTAATCTATCCATCTAACATCTTTTTCCATCTCTAATCAAGTGTTAGAAAGTAATTAGTGGACATCTTCACTCCTGATTGGCAAAAATTATTTACATGTAAGTGTGGATCTGGGGTATATCCAAACCTAAACCCCTCAATGATTTACCTTCACATCTCATTCTTTTGTTAAACCAAGTTCTTAGTCATCTTATGTCTAATTTAAGCTCATCCCTCATTTTTCAACCATCTTTATCTCATTATTTTAAGGATAACCAATTAAAATATGATTATGTGAATATCCATCATAGCCTTATCCTAGTATTAGGCAAGGGTATCATGGCTCTATCTATGGCATGATTCTCATGGACACTTTTTATCCATTATAGAATGAATCCCCATGGTTATTGTTGCTTAAACCTATTTTTCCCATCATTAACCTTCTTATGTTATGGTTTTACCTCCATAAATGAAAACCTTTTAACCTATATAGACTAGTACATGTCTAAACCATCATAACATTAAAATTTGGGATATTGAATATCATGTAGGTCAAAAATCTATAACATTGTAGAGTGCTCTATTAGTGCAGGTTTTTATTTTTCACTATTTATTAATTAGGGAAATTGTATTTCTTGTGCATACATGGAGTTTTCCTACATTTGTGGGATAGGCTAGCTTATGTGGAGGTATGTGTCATAGATGTGTCATAGGTATCATAAGAATATCATAAGTAATTCCCTTGATGGGAGTTACTTCTCTATTCTTAGCACCTTGTCACCACCTTTCATGGAGGAGTTACAGTCTATTCTTGGGGTGCCTTGTCCACCTTTTGTGGAGGAGTTACATACTCTCCTATTTGTAGTCCTCACTTTGGCCATCTCATGTCAATCAGATTTTAGTTTTCTCCATTTTGTCTTGTGTAATTTATCTTCTTGTGTTATTTTTAAATTGCTTTAGCATCTATGTGATTTGCATTTGCTTCAACTTGTGTGATCAGGTCTCCATTACACTTGCATTATCCAAATTCTGGCAACAACTCCAATATGGTATCAGAGCAAGAATGGTAATCATGTGTTTGGTTATGCTTTTAGTTCATTTTAAAATCAAGAGGAGTGGAGTTCTCTTTGTTTTTTTTATTTTCTAGATCTGATCTAAAATTAAAAAAAACTTTCAATATAATTTCTGGTATCATTTCTTGCATCTTGGAATCCTTGGCCTTTGGGTATCTTGGTTGTCTTCACTTCAGGGGCTGGTTCAGTAGTTAGCTTGGGTGTCATTGTTGTGTGCAAGCAGTAGAGGGAGGAGCAGCACTCAACATTCAATTCAGGCTTAGCACTCAGCCTCTGCCATGCCAAGCTTCAGTAGCAACATCCTTTCCAACAGCTAACCACGCTGTATGGCACGCAAGTCTGCAGGGTCCTCCTTCAGCACTCCACGCCAAACTTCTAGTCTGCACCAACTTCAGCACTCAACACCTTCAAGTCTGTGCCAAAGTTTGTTGTTCATTTTCTTATTTTCTCTACCTAGCAAGGTGCCAAACAGGCCATACGGCGTTTCCAGTAGGGCTATTTTTTTGTCTTTTCTGTTAGCAGTCTTGTTTGAAAAATGACACTTTTTTCATGCTTGGCGTCCCATGTGGACCCTTAGATGCTTGGCCAGTAGTTCAATTCTGTCTTTGCTTCATTATTTTCAATTAAAAATTGACTTGTAAAAACAAAAATCAGTCAATTTGACTGAATATTTAATTTTTTAGATAGTTTTGTAATTTGAGAGTTTTCATTTATAACTTGTATCTTCACCTGTCGAAGATGAAGGGTGAGGCCCAGGTTGGTGGGAGGCCAATTCCCCCTCACACAAACCTCCTTTAGATTCCTCATTCCATGACAAATCTAATGAGTGGTTGGAAGGCCACTTTCTCTCTCATAACAGGTATTTTTTTAATGTTTTAGTGTTTTTTTGCAAAAACACTAGTTTACGGGAAAATTGAACCTTTAATATCTTGCAAACGGTAGCTCAGATTTGGGTTACATTTTTTGAAAAAGTGTTTTTAATTCAATTATCCACATCTTAGGCTTATTATTTATCAAAAATTCACTAGTTTATAAAGTGCCTAAAAATTTGGGTCTCTCGGGATGCATTTTTCGCTGAGTCTGACGTCCTGTTTGCTTTAGTCTTGCACTAATTTCTCTAAGATGCATTCTCGACTGAGTATGATGTCTTTTGAGTGTGCACTTGCATATTTGGGGGGGACTCAATATTTTGGGCGGTGTGATTGCTTTTCACAACTTGCAAATCTTTGCTTTCATTCTCCTTTCTGCATAATTTCACAATTTGCAATCAACACAACTTCACCTAAATTCAGCTAAAAATGGATTCTTTTCAACTTAAACCACTAACCCCCTTTAACTATCATGAATGGAAGGTTGAAATGTCAATCATTCTTAAAAGCAAAGGGTTGTATAGGATCACCATGGGTACTGAAGTAGAACCCAACACTGATGCTGAAAAGGTCAAGTGGTACAACCGTAGTGATGAAGCCTATGGATTACTGAGTTTTTCTGTGTCTCTAGAACTTCTCTTCCTTTTATAATCCTCCTAAACTCATAATGACATATGGGACACCTTATAAAAGTTATTTGGGAAGCTTGATGAGATGAGAGGTCATGAGCTCGAAAATGAACTCATAAGTCTAAGTCCTAGCAAATTTGACACCCTACATGACTTCTTCACTAAGTTTAAGGCCCTTAGATTGCAATTAAAAGAATGTGGGATAGAGAAGAAAGATGATCAACTCATTCTTTCTATTCTCTCAAAGTTAGGACCAAGCTATTCAGTGTTTGTCTCCACTTTCCATGCCACAAAAAGTGCCCATGGCACTACATGGAAAATGCCTTCTTTGGATTCATTCATTGCCGACATGACTAGGGAGCAAGATAAGATAATTCAAATGGACACAATGAAGTCTAATCAACCCTAAGCTTTGATAGCTGGAAATGGTAAGGATTAGACTTCAACAAAGGAGAAGAAGAAAAAGAACAAGGACTAGGAGAAGAAGAAAGAAAACACCAATCCTGCCAAAAACAACACTGAGACTTTCTCTTCCAATGCTAAACCTAAGAAGGAGAAGGTTAAGTGTGCCTATTGTAAAAATATAGGGCATGATGAACACTAATGCATGAAGAAACAAATAGATCACCTAACTCATCTTCTAGAGAAGAACAACATAGGTGTTCCTGAGTCCATCAAGCAAAATTCATTTACCCAAGATTCAACTAAGGCAAAAGGCAAGGGTAAGGAGAAAGAAAAGGTCAAGGCCCTTATAGCTACAACAGCTTCCACATCTTCATGGGTCATCAACTTAGGTGCTTCTCACCACATGGGCTCTTCACTAGTTGATTTTTCATCTTTAGAACATTGTAGCATGACTTCAATTAGTTTGGGTGATGACACATTAGTTTCTATTGCAAGGAGAGGGTCAGTTGAAATGGAAGGAGGAACATTCAATAATGTTCTAAGTGTTCCTTATCTTTCAACAAATCTCCTATTAGTGTACCAAATCACTCACATTGGTCAGGGCATGAGAGTTGAGTTTTCATCAGATTCAGTGGCTATCAAGGAGTTACATAGTGATACTACAGTGGCAATGGGTAGGGTAGATCACCAAGCTAGGTTATACACCTTCTCACATTTTGCATCAAATTCTTCTTCAACAACATTGCTGACTCATTCAGATGGAGTTAGCAAATTATGGCATGAGCGGTTTGGCCACCTTAACTACCGCTACCTTGAGCAACTTTGTAAAAATGACATGGGCATTAGCTTGCCTCGTGTCCAATTCTCAAAAGGACTTTGCAAAGGGTGTTCCCTTGGGAAGCATCCTAAAGCAAAATTTGACAAAGGCAAAACTTGGAGGGCTTCAAAACCTTTAGAGTTAGTCCATAGTGATGTATCGGGACCCTTTCCCAAATCATCTTTCACAAGGGCCAAGTACATCCTCACTTTCATTGATGATTTCTCTAGGTACACTTGGATATATTTTCTCAAACAAAAGTCTAAAGTGTTTGAAAATTTTCTATACTTCAAGGCTCTTGTTGAGAAATAGAGTGAGAAATCCATCAAGGTTCTTTGAATTGATAATGGAGTGGAGTATGTCAGCATCAAGTTTGAGTAGTTTTGCATCACATAGTGGATTGATTTGGAACGCACCATCACTTACAGTCCTTCACAAAATGGGGTTGTAGAATGCAAGAATAGGTTCTTAAAAGAGATGGGTAGCTGTATGATTCACTCCAAATCCTTATCACCACAGTACTGGGCCAAAGCCATCAATTGTGCTTGCTACATTCAAAATAGGGTTCCAAATAAAGCTTTGAAAGGGATAACACCCTTTGAAGCTTGGCATAAAAGGAAACTTGATGTTGAGCACCTTAGAGTTTTTAGATCCCCAACCATGGCCCACATTTTGAAGAAAAAATGCAAAGCTATGGAATGTCAGTCCAAGCCTTGCATCTTTGTAGGATATCCAGATGGTATTAAGGGATATCACCTTCTAGATCTAGTCACTCATGATTTGTTCATTGAGAGAAGTGTCCATTTTCAGGAGAGTCCTAGAGACTCAACAATTGACACTTCTTCTCCCTTATCGGATCTACTTCTTCATGATGATTCCTTGTCAGATTCAGATCAGCCATAACAGGTTCTTGAGTTAGAGACATCTTCTTCTTTGAGTTTAGACAGTGAAGATAGTGATGCAGAGTCATCCACCTCTAGTCAGTCAGAAGATGAAGAGTTAGCACCTGACTCTCCCACTTGTGAGCCACTTTGGGCCAGACAGACACTTGAGAGTGGTGGCACTTGGGTAGGAGATCTTGCAAATGATAGACGTACTAGAGGGGATTTTTAGAGAGATCCACATGCCTTCTTTTCTTTAGTTTCATATCCATAGACTTTTTGAGAGGCATCAGGGTTACCTGAGTGGGATAATGCTATGGAGGAAGAATATTCTTCCTTAATAAAAAATCACACTTGGGATTTGACTTCACTTCCTAAGGGAAGAAAGATGGTTCAATGTAGGTGGATATATCAGACCAAGTTTGTAGCAGATGGGTCAGTTGATAAGTACAAGGCGTGATTGGTCACCAAGGGTTTCTCACAGGTGGTAGGCATTGACTACTCAGAGACCTTTGCACCCATTGCAAAGATGACTTCTATCTGACTCACCTTGGCTATTGCTGTAGCACATGGTTGGGATGTGTATTAGATGGATGTGAAGAGTGCCTTTCTTCATGGAGACCTAGAAGAGGAGATCTACATGGAGTAGCTACCAAGATTTATTCAAGATTCTTCCTTAGTATATAAACTTAGGAAATCTATCTATGGCCTCAAACAGGCCCCTCGAGCTTGGTATGCCAAGATGGATTCCTTCTTTCTCATAGCAAGTTTCACTAGGTGACATTCTGATCCCAATGTCTACTTCTTATGGTAGGATGATTCGCTCTTGATTTTGGTTCTATATGTTGATGACCTTTTGATCACTGAGAGTTCTTCATCAGCTATTGCAGTAGTGAAGGCATCTCTTCATGATAGATTTGACATGACAAACTTGGGTTTGTTGCACTACTTCTTTGGCATCAAGATTTCATAGTCAGATTTAGGGATTTCTCTTGCATAGCTTAAGTATGCTCTTGACTTATTGGCTCAATTTCACATGGCTAATTGCAAGCCATCTCCAACTCTATTTTTATTAGGAGTTAAGTTTGAGGATGATTGTTATACACCATTGGTTGATGCCACTCAGTATTGACAACTTGTTGGTAATTGCATCTACTTGACTCACACCAGGCTCAACATATCATATACAGTGGAACTTGTTTCCAAATTCATGCAAGAACCTCATGAGTTGCATTGGAAAGTAGCTAAGAGGATCTTGTATTACATACAGGGTTCACATAGATACAAGATTCATTACAGATTTGGCATAGAGGTTGACTTGGTTGGATATACAGATTGAGACTAGGCTAGCAATTCTCAGACTCGCAAGTCCACTTCTGGCTATAGTTTCTCTCTAGGTTCTGGTGTTATTAGTTGGTCTAGCAAGAAGCAAAATGCTATTGCTATATCATCCATAGAGGCAGAGTACAGGGGAGTTGTTAATGCAGCTACTGAGGCTATTTGGCTTTAGGGGATACTTTCTAAGTTTGGCATTCCTATCAGGCAGCCCACCATCATTTATTGTGATAACCAGAGTACCATTTAGATTTATAAGAATCCAATTCAGTACCAGTAGACCAAGCACATAGAGATTCATATGCACTTCATTCGGGAGCTTATTCATAGTTAGGTCATTGACTTGATATTTTGTCAGTCTTTAGAGTAAGTTGCAGACATCTTCACCAAACCTTTCACCAAGAGCAAGTTCATTCATCTACGAGCTCTTTTTTGGGTGCAGTCTACATTTGCAGTAGCATCATCTTTAGGGGGGGCCTTCTAGCCTCTTCTTTCTTTTATGTCTCTCTTTTGGGGGCGGGGGGCGGGGGGGAGTTTTTTCCTACGGGTTTTCTCATTTTCTCTATCTTATGGGAGATTGCATTTGTACATGGGCACCTCATCAGGCCTAGTTGTCGGGACCCATTTTTATATTTCCACACTGCCCACCTAAGCTGTGCTTATGGGGGGTATTAGTGTAGGTTTTTATTTTTCCCTATTTATTGATTAGGGAAATTGTATTTCTTGTGCATACATGGAGTTTTCCTACATTTGTGGGATAGGCTAGCTTATGTGGAGGTGTGTGTCATAGATGTGTCATAGGTGTCATAAGTAACTCCCTTGATGGGAGTTACTTCTCTATTCTTATCACCTTGTCACCACCTTTCATGTAGGAGTTATAGTCTATTCTTGGGGTGCCTTGTCCACCTTTTATGGAGGAGTTACTTACGTACTCTCCTATTTGTAGTCCTCACTTTGGCCATCTCCTGTTAATCAAAATTTGGTTTTCTCCATTTTGTCTTGTGCAATATATCTTCTTGTGTTATTTTCAAATTTCTTTATCATCTATGTGGTGTGCACTTACTTCAAATCGTGTGATCACATCTCCATTGCACTCGCATTATCCTAATTCTAGCAACAACTCCGATATTCTCCCTTAAAGGAAAACTACCTAAAATTGCTTAAAAAGGTAGGATGTTCCCTTAAAGGATAACTATCACATATAAACAAATATAAATATTAGACCACTCCCTTGAAGGATGGTTGAACTAAACATTTGTCAAGCAAGCAATCACTTGAAATCTTCCCACCTCAATTAGCTTCCCAAACCCATTAAATAAATTCATCAAAAAACCCCAAAATCAAAAGTCAAAAATAAATCAATCCCAAGGAAGATTCAACCTATTTTCACACAACATTTGTAGACTTCCTACCTTGATCAGTCTATACCAAACTTATATCATGGACTTGTCTATAATGGTTCCTAGGTCACCTATAGAAGGCACAAGCCATCCCCATAGGAAGGTTACACTACCGTTTGCCCACCTACCATTCAGCGCCACCTTTTACCCTCTACCAAATCAAGGGACTTTGAGCTTACTTGACACTACATGATCAAGCCACTTTATTTAACCAATGAACTAACCCCAATGCAACACATGAAATGGTATTATGTTCTTAATCCCACCCATCTTGCCATTATGGTCTTTGTCAATTGGATCATTTCAACCTCCTAATTTCATGACCAATTGAGAAGACATATGTCTTCCATCTTTGAGTCATTGAAACCCCAACCACGTAATTTTCACCCTTCCACCAAATGGCACAACCAATTTAAACACCACCTAACCAAACCTTTTTAAAAAAACACAACATTACCACAACCATTCATAAATTAGAGATCACCTTTTTCTCCACAACTATGCAACTATCAAGAGCACCTTATTTTCAACCAACCAACCAACCAATCAACCAAAATAATTAACCTCAACTAAATCATTTTTGCCTACCTTTCACACTTTTTGTGACTAAACCTTGCCTTGGTCATTTTAATCAAATACCTACCTTGTTATATTTAATAACTTTGCACTACCTTTTATGCCCAACCATTTAGGTACCTCAGAGCACAACTCTTTGTGGTCCTAACACCTACAACCATTTTTTCTTCTTAGGATCACATCTTACCTTGAATACCTAAGAACACATTGACCTTGTCTAGGAGACTTGCATTTATGAGTGCAACCATAACTGTCATGCCTAAATGCAGTCACTTGGTCCACTTGTCACTTGTTCTTCTAGACCAACCTATTTTACTACCTACCTCAACTATGGTAACTCAGTCTATGTGTGATCTATGATATCACACTTAGTCATATTTTATGTGTCTATTCATGCTTAAATACCCAACCAACCAAACCAACCTTATCACCCACATATCCAACTTATCAAACCTATGACCTAATTCATATTCTCAAGATCACACACTTTTTAGACCCTTGATAACATGTCAGCCTTTTACACAGTGACTTGAGTTTATAAGTGTACCCATATTAGCTATTCCTAATATTATGGCCTAGTTCACTTATCACTTGTCTTCCTTGTAATGACCTATTTTACCAATCCATCCATCTTACCCATTTTGTCATCCACTTATCAAACCCACACCTAACTCTATTTCACCTCATTAATTCCTAGTTTGAGGGGGAACACCTTCTCCCATACTTGGGGCATTCAACCTTATACCAACCTTCCATTTTTATTTTTTATCTTCCTAATACAAACTACATAATAAAAAGGGGGAAAATTTAGACAATAGAAAATTATACACTATAGTTTCAGATGTTGTACTAACCCTTAAACCACCCCTTGCCCCCCTTGGGACCATTTCTTGATCATTTACCCCACTAGTCATTAGTGGAAATGGCTAAATATATCTAATTTTGACCATGTCCCCTCAACCACATATGGTGATCAGTCCTCAACCATGTGTGATGGTTAACCCTCAACCATTATTGATGGTTACCTATCAATCACCAATGATCAACCTTTGACCATGTGTGATGGTCATCCCTCAACTATGATTAATAGTCATCAATTGATCATTGATGGTCATCCCTCAACTATGTGAAATGATCATCCCTCGATTGATATTGATGGTCACTTATTAACCACTGATGGTTGACCTTTGATCATCTATGGTTACTTAATATAACCAAAACTCCACCTCAATACTACATGATCAAAGGAGTTAATAATTCATGCATGGATTACATGATATCTAATTTTAGTCTATCATTCACATGATCAATGAATATTAGACTATATGTTAAACTATGATTGAAACATTTATTAAACCCTTTGATTGGAACCTCCCTTACCTCTATATTAAGAGAGAAAGAGGAGGTGAAAGGAGGATCAGAACTTCTTAGTGAGAAGATCAATTAAATAGGCTACAAGAGAGATTATTACTCCCAGGCAAAATCAAAAGAGCTTCCCAGTAGACTAGGATACCATTACTCTATTAACATCACTCCAGAATATACAAAAAAGTTTAACCACCTTTTGTATTCCTCAAACCAACAACATATAAAAGCTAAGTATCTTTATTCTTTTATTAAAATTTGATTAATTATCTCTATTCATTTCATTTCTCTTTATATCCCTTCCATCTCACTTTTTTGTGTTGGAGTTTCCCCTATAACTCCATACACTTCCTCACCATACCCTTCTTTCAGCCAAAACCTATTCCAATCACCCAAACACATAATCCTTAAACCAAATACCTTTGAGACCTTAACTTTTTCCTCATGACCAAAAACCAACCTCAAGCAACTTATAAGACCCTTTTGCAACTTACCCACTATCTTTTCTTTGCCCAAAGTCAATCTATAAAAAACCCATAGTGACCACTAATAGTCACCAGTCAACCATTGATGATCAACCTGTGACCATGTGCAATAGTTATCCCTTGACCACCATTGAAAATCACCTATCAACCATCGATGGTTAACCCTCAACTACATTCAATAGTCATCCCTTGACCACCATCAATGGTTACCTATTGACCATCGATGGTCACCTATCAACCACTGATGGTCAGCCCTTGAACATCACTGATAGTCACCTATCGACTGCCAATAATCAGCCTTGACCATTGATGGTTATTATTTAAATAAATTTAATCAAAACTATAAGCTCAAAACACTTTCCAACCTCAACCAAAAACCCTATTTCTTCATCCCTATCACTATAAAGATCTAAGAACAACAACCTAAACCACACCTTGATAGTTTAGAATGTCTTTTAATGTTATTTTGTTAGAACACATTATTTATTGAAAATTATTTATTTATTTTGATCAAGTACTTTCATTTATGTTATGCAATATTTCTTATCAACAAGTTTCTTAACATTAACTTGTCTTAAAAAGGTGTATTGATAGCCTCCAAGAAAGTCATGTACTTTTTATACCTCATGTTTGCTAGGTAATCTACCCACCTAGCTAACTAATCAACCTTAATCTAGTTTCTTCTTATCACAAGTCATCCTCCCAAGATAAATAAGAGTATCTACAATTGTCTAGATCATAGAGAACAAACCAAATTAAGGTTCTACTAAACTCTCCCTTATTTTAAGTTGTACAACTTTCTTCTTAGAAAATAAAGCAAAATTTATGTGAAACAAGTAAAAAAAGAATATTGATAATCTGATACAACTTGAAATGAACCTTATAAATAATATACCAAGTCACTCAAGCATAGTATCACTTAAGGTGGATAATGTTCATCAATTCATCAAGTTCATTTATGTCTAGTGTGGTGAGCCTATATGCTCCTATTCCATATTTTTCCATAATGTTGAAAGAACCAACCCAATTGGGTTTGAACTTTCCTTTATTTTTATTTTTAATCATGGTATTATTTTGGTTCTCTTTAAGGACAATATCACCAAGTTTAAATTCTCTATGTTTCATGTGCCAATTTTAGTGGCCTTAGAGTCAATTTTGATAGGCTTGGAGATTTTTTACTGCATCCATGTTTTTCTCATCAAGTAACTATAGATTTTTATAGGCTAGCTAATCTATAGTCATGGTCATCTAAGACATGCTTGAAAGAGATACATGAAGAAGGTAACTTGATCTCAATTGGAAGAATGGCCTTAGTACCATAAACAAGGGAATATAGAGTGGCTCATGTGGGTGTATGGTGATTGGTATGGTATGCCCAAAGGGCATAAAATATTTGAAGGTGAACATCATGACTGACATTATTGACAATATTTTTGAGAATATTGATAATAGTTTTGTTTGATACTTTGGTCTAGACATTACCTTGACGATAATATGTCATAGAAAAGTGTTGTGTGATGTTTTATTCAACACATAGCTTTTTGACATCCTTGTTCTTAAATGATCCTCCATTATTAGATAAAATGTTAGAAGGGATACCATAGTGGCAAATGAGATGGTTAAAAATGAACTCGGAAATTTGCTTTCCAATCACGTGAGGGGTATAACTTCAACCCACTTATTGAAATATTTAATGGTGGTATGTGTTTATGGCCTTATGATGAGTTGGGCTTTATCTTCCAAATGAGGTTGATACCCCATGTAGAAAATGGCCATGTTAAGATTGGTATCAACCTAGTCCACCTACTGAACCTGCTCTGATACCAACTTGTCAGGATCTTGCTCATCAAATAGAGCACATATGATTACTTCTTGTATTAGCAACTAAACATGGAATTATACCAGAATCAATAAGAAACTAGAAATATGAAACAACATAGGATTTGAGAGACAATACACAATTGTATTAAATACTTAGAAGAAAATACAATAAAGAAGATGCCACTTCTTCCACCTCAAAGGTTCACCACGCCTCAAGACCTTCTTCCCTCTCTCTCTCGGTCCCAACAATCAACTCAAATATAGAATTGATGTTCACCTCTCCAACCAATTAGTAACACGCTACCAGTACACCAAGTACACAACCATACTCCAAGTAGATCTCCTACTCTCTGCTGCTACCTGCAAATCACTAGACCTTACTTACCATGTAGATATCTCTACACCCCTGAAGAACCCTTATCCTTGCCTCACCAAATCCTTATGATTCTTCAACCAGTACCCCAGTGGATCAGCTCCTAGACCTTGTAGACCCTGTAACTCTCCCTGATCATACACTCTCAGCACCCCTTTGGAGCTAGGAAGAGCTACACTAGCTCTCTCTAAAAGCTTTATGGCTTTCTAGCACACTATTACAATACAACCAATGAGTCTCTTAAATAGATCTCATGCAAACAATAATTAGACACCTAATTACAATAATTAGATCCACAGCTCTTAGTCTAAATTTGGCTCTTGACATGCAAACACTTGGTTCATTAGCTAACTGCCTGTAACATTCGCAGTCCAAAAAACACAGGTGATCGACGTCGGTCCCTGTTTGCCTGGGGGTGCCGACACCGGCCGATATGAGACAGACATCGGTTGCCTTCTATCTGTACCCTACTGATGTCGGTTGTCCTAACCGATGCTGGTGACTGTAACACTCAACAAACACTCTGCAACCTCCCTAACTTCTCCTGTTCACATCTTGGTGAAGCTTTAGCTCCACAACCTAACAATCTCCCACTTGGAGATAAACAGCTGCACCTGTACCTATATCTGTAGCCCATCTAATCTGTTTCCTAGCTTGTATCCCTCTTCAAGATCAATCCTAAAGACTAACCATCACACACCCTATGATGCCTTTCCTGTCATCTAAGTAACCTGCCACATCCAAACCTACAAATCCATGTAGTGAAGACCTTGACCCTACATAACATGTTAACCTGCTGTTGATCCCTCTCAAGTACCTGAGAATCTACCTTCCTTGAATTGGCTCCATACTTTCTGACAACTCCCACTGATTGGGAAAACTCAGGTCTACACTAGACCTCATGTGATTTTGAACACTATTCTAAGCTCCACTTGAACTGTTCAGCCCTTGGTGTGCTTACCGATTCTGCATCTTGCGTAATGAACCTCGCCAACACCTGATTCACATCAGCTCCCATTGGAGACCAAATATCCATGTCTCTCATGCCAAAGAATTTTGCTGCTCCAAATCCTTCATGACATACCTCTGAACTAACCTTACCTTTTAGCTCAGCAAATCCCTATATGTACAAAACCTACTAGCAAACCATCCACATACAATAACTAGATAATGTCATGACTCATCATCCACCTGGTAAGAACAAACACAATAGTTACACTGATGTTGACTAAATCCATGCTTTGTCATCCACCTGTCCAACATGTACCACTGTCCTACAGCTTCCTTAAGACCATATACCTTGGCCTTCTGTGTCACGTATCCATCCACTCTCTTCTTTAACTATGGGAATCCATCCATCTCTCAGTGCTTTCTTCTAGCTGACAACTCTACCAAAAAATACCTATTTGGTTCTTCTCCAAGGACTCACACTCCTCTTCCATGCCAAGCTCCCACTGTATTTGGATCTACTTACATTACCTCTTCACATCTTCCTAGTTCTCGACCATCAATAAGCAATATAAAGAAGGTGAATAATGAATATGAGGTTCACTTACCCTTTCTGACCTCGACATTAGCATTTGAGACTTGTTGACAGCTTGTTGTCTACCCAATATCTGTTCCAGTGACCGATCTCGGCCATCTCATAGTCTACTCTCGACCGATGTCAGTTCCCTGCACTGACCCTGACTGTCGACATCATTTCCCTGGCTAACACCAGTGTCACATCTGCCAACGTCGATTCCTTCATGATCGATGTCAGTCTTCCTATTGCCGATGTCGATTACTTTCTGACCAATGCCGGTACCTATGTTCATTTGTGAGTGATAACTTTTTACCCGTGAGCTCTCTATGGATCAAAATCTTGATCAAATCAACCCTGCTCTGCTCAGAATAATTTAGTTCCCTCACCTGATCTCTATCCATCATCTCCTCCATGAACACCAAGGCTTTCCAGTTCTTTATCTTCTCAAAGACATCTGACTTCTGCTTCAAAACCTGCATTCTCCTTCTACATATGTGACTAAGCCTATGAAGCCACATCTCTACAACAGAAGGTGAATCATCAATATAAGTAGATAGATAAAGGATACCTACTTTCTTACCACCATCTAATTCAAGTGCATCCACTGTGAGAGTTATTATGCATCTCCCATCACCTAACTTTCTTGAAGAAATTAGACTCATCTCCAAGACTGGTACCTACATAACCTCATTCAACACCTATGTGTTATCTGTCTACAATTTCAGCTTCACTTCCCCTTTGCCAATCATCTAACAAGGCTCTCCAGCTCCTCTCCCTGGGGCTGCATGGAAAGAGGTAGCATAATCTATTATCCAAGATTCAACTTTATCTAGAACATCCTATGCAACATCCCCTGCAACATCTGCTCCTCCCTGCTGATCTACTACCAACCAACAATCTTTATTTCCTTGCTCTTTCTTTCCATCAATCGGACCATTCGTGTTATTCAGTTTCTCCATTTGTAGCTTACTTCCTTCTACCATTGTTATACTCCCACTCAATTAGAAACCCCTGTGAGTAACCTATAATCAACAAACACTACCAGATCTAAAACCACCTGTTAGTAACCCAACCAAAAGCTCTGATACCACTTGTTAGGATTGGTATTAACTTGGTCCACCTACTGAACCTGCTCTGATACCAACTTGTCAGGATCTTGCTCCTCAAATAGAGCACATATGATTACTTCTTGTATTAGCAACTAAACACAGAATTATACTAGAATCAATAAGTAACTAGAAATATGAAACAACACAAGATTTGAGAGACAATACACAATTGTATTAAATACTTAGAAGAAAATACAATAAGGAAGATGCCACTTCTTCTTCCACCTCAAAGGTTCGCCATGCCTCAAGACCTTCTTTCCTCTCTCTCTCGATCCCAACAATCAACTCAAATATAGAATTGATGTTCACCTCTCCAACCAGTCAGCAACACGCTGCCAGTACACCAAGTACACAACCGTACTCCAAGTAGATCTCCTACTCTTTGTTGCTACCTACAAATCACTAGACCTTACTTACCATGTAGATATCTCTACACCCCTGAAGAACCCTTGTCCTTGCCTCACCAAGTCCTTATGATTCTTAAACCAGTACCCCGGTGGATTAGCTCCTAGACCTTGATGACCCTACAACTCTCCCTGATCATACACTCTCAGCATCCCTTTGTAACTAGGAGGAGCTACACTAGCTCTCTCTAAAATCTCTATGGCTTTCTAGCACACTATTACAATACAACCAATGTGTCTGTTAAATATATCTCATGCAAACAATAATTAGATACCTAATTACAATAATTAGATCTATAGCTCTTAGTCTAAATTTGGCTCTTGACATGCAAACACTTGGTTCGTTAGCTAACTACCCGTAACATTCATAGTCCGAACCACACAGGTGACCGACATCGGTCCCTATTTGCCTAGGGGTGCCGATGCTGGCTGATAAGAGACCGACGTCGGTTGCCTTCTATCTGTACCCTACCAATGTCGGTTGTCCTAATCGATGCCGGTGACTGTAACACTCAACAAACACTCTGAAACCTCCCTAACTTCTCCTGTTCGCATCCTGGTGAAGCTTTTAGCTCCACAACCTAACAGGCCATGGTGTCAACATTGGTTTCAGAGTCTTGGCCAAGGCATGAATCAAATTAGCATGTTTTTGACAATTTTCACAGTTATTCACATATGTATTTGCATCTACATCTATCATGAGCCAATAATAACTAGTACATAAGATATTTTTAGATAGGACTACCCCACTAGTTTGGGCTCCACATATTCCTTTATGAACTTCCCATAATACTAGTGTATATTCTATCAAAGTTAAATAATGAAGTAGAGTTCCATTAAAAATATAGTGGTAAAGGGTTCATCTAAGTAATATATAATGAGTGGTTTGATAGATGAAGGCTTTGGATTACTTTCAGGATAGGTCAAATGGTATAATTTAGTCATAGACATAGTTATAAAAGTTTGAATACTAGATCAAGCTAGGTAATATCACAAATCATTATGATGATTGAAGGTTCATGAGCTAGTGCTAGAAAATTATTGTCAAGGAACTAATATTCTTTAGCCATCTCTATTTGTTGAATCAAAGATACAATAGTGGCCATAACATCTATGGTTTTGTTACTTGCCCTTGGTATATGCTCAAACTGCATGTTGGTAATATGTTGTTTGAGAGTGTCAATCATGGCCTTATATGGAACCAACTTTTCATATTTGGTATGAAAGTGGTTTATAACTTAATTTATGATTAACTAATAATCATGATAAACCTTGATATGAGATATGTTCCATTGTACCACTTATCAAATTCTTACAAGTTCTTCATATTTGGCCATGCTGTTAATATAAGGAAAGTTGATCCTAAATGATTTAAGGATTAGATCCCCTTGTGGTGTAATAAATAAAATATCTTCCCCCAATCCATGTGTAGTGAATGATCCATCAAAATATAGCTTCAAATGATACTCCTCAAGAGGTGTGTTAATGATGGTAATTATGGATTCATCAATAAATTGTAATGTGAGTGGTTTTGTATCAGCAAGGGGTGCTTCAATAAGCTAATCGAAAAGAACTTGCCCCTTAATGGATTTCTACTTGATGTACTCAATGTCAAAATCATAGAGAATCATGATACATGTTTCCATGTGGCCTTATAAAGCTATTTTATATAATAGATACTTGAGAAGATCCACTTTTTAAATGCCCATGGACTAATTTTTTAACATGTAATGGCACAGTTTTTGAGCTATAAAGACCTGGCTAAATAGGCTTTTTCTATGGGCATATAATTATGCTCATATGTGACCAATATAACGCTTAAATAGTACACAACATGTTATTTTTTATTATAGTTGTGCTAAGCCAAAAGTGTCCCCAAGGCATTATCTATAGATGATAGATATAATAAGAATGGCTTTCCCAGCATAGGAGGTAACAAAAAAAGTAGATTCGCTAGATAGTCCTTTAACTATTGAAAATATTTTTGGCCATGATCATCCTAGTGAAATGTGACTCCCTTATTTAGAATATGCATAAAAGGATGGAATTTATTGGCCAATTATGATATGAAGTATCAAATAGATTGGATTTTACCCTACAAACTATGGAGTTGCTTCAAATTAGTTAGTGGTGGCACCTATGTTATAGCTTGGACTTTGGCTGGACATACTTTAACACCTTGATGAAATATAATGAAGACTACAAATTTTCATAATGTGACTCCAAATACACACTTCTGAGGATTACGCTTGACTTTTAAATCATGCATTATTTTAAATATTCTACATAGCACTGCTAAATGATCAGCCCTGGTATTTGATTTTCCAAGAATGTCATTGACATAGTCTTCAATAATTTCATGCATCTTATTATGAAATATTATGGCCATGGTTCTTTGATAGGTTGCCTTACATTTTTAAGACCAAATGGCATAACCTAATAATATAATGTTCCTTGTGGTGTGGTGAACATTGTCTTGTGTTGGTCTTCTAGTGCTATTATGACTTGGTTATACCCTAAAAAGTTATCCATTAATAAAAGCATCTCATAAACTATTGTGAAGTTGATGATCATGTCAATGTTTAGTAATGAAAAATCATCCTTAGGTCAAGATTTATT
The DNA here is from genome assembly GCA_037957365.1 of Torreya grandis. Taxonomy (NCBI): domain Eukaryota; kingdom Viridiplantae; phylum Streptophyta; class Pinopsida; order Cupressales; family Taxaceae; genus Torreya; species Torreya grandis. Next base: position 945,036 of record JARHVA010003098.1, on the reverse strand, counting down.
TATATCATAAAAATTAGTATAGATTATGATTCCTTCAAGCTTTCTACTGACTAACACAACATTGGAGATCCACTCTAAATAGTTGATTAACCAAATACATCCTACTTCCAAGATTTTTTCAAACTCTTTCTTTACTATTACAAAAATTTAAGGATGCATCTTACATAACTTTTATTTCACTAGTTTAGAATTAATATTTACCATAATTTGGTACAAAACCAAGGTGGGGTCCAAACCTAGCATACATAATATGTCCATACAAATATGTCAATAAATTCTCTCAAAAGGGTTGTAAAGACTTCACATTCCTTCTTAGTAAGGGATGCTCCTATTTTACTCCACTTTCAATCATTTGGGGACCTAATTTTCACCTCTATTATGTCTTTTACTAAAAGGTTTAAACCATCTTCAAGGATAGTGGGTAATGATCTAAACTGATTTGCAGCATTAGAGTCCTTTTTTAGGACTAGCTCCTTGAGTTCCCCTAGGCATGATGAATTAGAGTCACCCAATGGGAGATGTGGCCATGTAACAAAAACTATTAGAAAACCTTGAATGATTGAATCAAAAGATTTTTTTTCTTAAAAATCAAACTCAAATTCATAGACAAGTTCATCATTGGTGGTCTCCTAAGCTATGCTTGAAGAAGGTTGAACACCTTATAGATTAATTTCTTACTCTACACAGTATTTAATTTATTTATCTTTGATTCCAGCACTACAATTTTGGTTCTTGTGCATCTTGGATGAGCCACAGAGTTTTGAAGCAAAGGATGAATTTGTTTTGCCAAAGTGTCGAAGTGTAGTGGAAGCTGCCAAGTGTCATCCTCAGAGCACGGTCCCTATTTACCTCTTTTGTTATTTTCACTTCAATTTTGGCCTAAGTATTGGATTCAAGTAGAAGTAGCCATGTGTCGACCTCTAAGAGATGAAGATGGATAGCTGGTGACTACTGAGGCCCCTTTTGTAGCTTTCCAAAAAACCACAGATCATGCCACATACCCAATAGCAGTAAAGTAGAATGCACCACGTGTCAACATCTGCATAACATAGAGACAACCGTGCTTCATTCCACCTTTTGACAAAGACTTCCAATAAGCTAAGAAATAAAGAGAATGGAAAGTGCCAAGTGGTAGTTGCAGAGGCCCTGAATTACCCTTTTGAAGAAGCAGTGGAAGCCACCATGTGTCGATTACCAAGAGCCTTTGTTTCAATGCCTGGGTCTAATGCTTTCCATTGAATGCATAAACGCATCATTCATTTTGTTATGTATCAAAGTGCAGCAAAGGCTACCAAGTGTCACCTTCTAGGTCCCTCTCTACTCTGTCCCCAAAGAAAGTGAAAGACACCATATACCCCTAGAAGGAGAAGCAGAAGATGCCACGTATCTTCCCAAGAACAGCGGAGGTCACCACGTGTCAACCTTCGAAGAACCACCTTCGAGCCCAATTGCTAAATAAAGATCATGGTGGGTCCCAAATGATATTTCAAAAGACCAAGGAAGCATCGAGTGTCAACAAATGAAGACTGCCACATGCATCCATCCTTTCTTAAGGATTGCTAAGGCAAAGAATGCACTTAGTTTTGTTTAAATAAAGCTACAAAGTATCAAGGAAGCAGGCTGCAATAGGTCTCGAGGGCAGAGTGTTCCTTAATGAAATATAAAGAAAAGTAGAAGTGGCCAAGTGTCACCCTCTGGTGCCTCCTAGTCAAAAGGAAAGAGTTTTCATAAATTGGCTAAGTGCCCATCTACTTATTACAGCGAAATGGAGGGAAATTCGGCAAAAGTTATTCCTGGTAGATATAACAGTGCACCAGGTAGATTTTTGGGGGCTTATAAGGATTAAATATGTTGTCTATTTATCCCCTAATAGTGAAGTAGAGTAGACAGTTGAGCAGCCTGAGAGTTGAAGGAATGAGGAATTTTAGGCGTGAAGAAAGGTACTAGACATGGATCACCATGGTTTAGTCAGGGCAATTCCTAATAAGACTAGCATGCATCCAAGGCATTGAATGTGCCATCTAATTTGTCCCTTGCGAGTGAAGGATGGAGTGAAATTACGCAAGAAAGGGGATGATTGAATAATGCATCCAAGGCTATATAAGTAGGATTGTAAAATCTAAAAAGGGGGGGGGAATTTCTCATAGTTTAGACTTCTATAATTTTGACCAATAATATCATTTTCTCGTCTTGATTTCCTGAAGTTGTAAAGTTGATGTAATTGTGCATGTCTCTGTGCCCTTTATGTGGCCAAATGAATTGAGGAAATTTAAGCTCCATGCCTTGGTTGGTGTTATTTGTGTCGTTTGTAATTTAGTCTATGATGTAGATTTTTTAGTGTCGTGATTGGAAATGTTATTTACTTTTGTCTCATTTTCTGGGATCTAGAGCTCTACATAACTATGTGTGACTTCTGCACCTCTTATGTGAGTAAAGGATTCTGTTAAGAATATGCCACATTGTCCCATAGCTTGAAACTTCCCATTGTTGATTGGCTAAGACCTAGTGTAATTTTATGCGATATCATCAAGAAATAAATTTTGGTATGTATAATTCTGTTACTCATAGCTATGAGTCTTCTTATCCTTCAAACATGTTTAATCAAGGACAAACTTCTCCCAGGATTATGTTAAGTGACGAGGAAGCACATGATCACGAGCTATATTAGTTTATGCTTAATCTAACCTCATTTTCACTTTCAAAAAAGCATTGCTAGGATTTTAAAAATGTGTGTTAGAGCTTGACAACAAAAGGGAATATGGCCAAGAAATACCTTGTCATGTCATCTATCAAGTGAGGGAAGTAATAGACCTGATCAAAAGTGAGTGGGATCCCATTGAAAGGGCAAATTGGCAAGAACTTACATATGAGATATTAGAAGTGTGTGGATTGATTGTGTTCTTAGAAGAGAGACTAAGTGTTCATGAGAACCAACCTTACCAAGTCCACCAAACTTCATATCCACCACCACAAACCCCATATCAAACATATGCCACCCCTGTTCATGAACAAGGTCAGACTTATCAAGATCATTTCCATAATAATGTAGAATCTATGATAGAAGAAAGTCAAGAGGACCCCAAGCTCTCACTTTCCCCTCAAGTCCCTTCCTCCCTTACTCAAAAAGCTTCTTATTTTCCATCACAACCTTCTTCACCCCTTTTCGAAGAAGAGTATATTTTGAAGGAAGCAGCTGAGTACGCAGAGGAATACGCTCAATTCATGGCTAGTCAAGAGGATTCCATAAGTATAGATGAGAAGGAAATCATCATAGATTTCCCATTTGATAAGTAAGAGGATAAGCCACAAGCTTTTTCCTTCACTTTAGATGAAGAAGAGATTATTTCTAACTTTTTCCTCATCTTGCAAGAAGACACAAGGAACATGGACACTCCTTGGATCAAGCCATTGAGACATTTGACACTATCTTTTGGGAAGGCTATGAATTGGATGGATATAGAGAAGATGACTTTGACACTCATCTGAATATGTAGAAAGCATGCCAGCTTTCAGATTCATACTTTCAAGAGGATGTAGTCATCACAGAGCATGATGATGAAATAAAGCTAGAATTTGAAGGAGATGAACCAAGAGACAATGGATATCAAAAGGCACAGAGTGAAGAATCAATAGCCAATGATTTCTTGATGACACCTAGCAGCATGAAGAACCAGCATTCGATGGGCATTCAAGGACAAGAAGAATTTGTAGATGTTGAATACATGATTTACTCAGACTCATTTGAGTGCAGGCAGACCCATGTGGTTGGTGCAATGAACATTCCATCAATGACATATCCATTGCAATCACCAGTATGGAAACACAAGTTGGCTTGTCATAAAGAAGACGTGGGAAAGTTCATTTTTGATCCTAGAGGGAATTAAGGATTTGTCATAAATGTAGTTAGGTAGTTTCCATTCCTACATCACTTTGTTTTCTTTTTTTTGCTTTCCCACTTTCTTTTAAAATAAGCATTTTAAATGCAGAGTCGACATCTTAAGAATTATTTAATTCTTTAAATCTTTCCATAATAAATGCTTACCCAAATCTTTTGAGATTTCTAAGGTACCTTGCACCGCATAACATGTTTGCCTCATTGTTTCCCAAAGATTGAGTAGGATTTGCTAATGGTCACTCAAAATTAATGCTATTTAGGACTTGATCGGTCCATAAATACACCCTTAGCAGATTTTAAAGTTTACAACTCTCAAGCATTCCTGCAAAAAATATCTTGCTCATTACAATTTTTAGCACCTAGTGAAATTGTTTCAGCAGGTGTGTTTTTATCTTGTATAAAGTACCATACGAGAAACATAGAAATGGTAGGAGCATCATCATCCCAATAAGGAACAAGAGCACCTAGATATTTTGATAGGTTGCTAGCAAGTATATCATATGCTACAGCTCCTATGTAGCCATCAAGAAGTTACCCAAGAACCAAAGCCTTAGGAGTCAATTAGACCAGAGACCCACCCAAAATCAAAGACTATGCAGACAGAATCATGGACCCAATTCTACAAAGAGCTAGTGTCAAGAACCTTAGAGAAGGGGTGCACTAGAGGTGAATGCAAAGAGCTCAGGTGAGGAAATATGAGACATTTGAGATGAGGATATGGAACTCCTAGCTTGCTCAATTCGTGGTCCTGGCTGTACACCCATGTCTAGATATAATTGAGCTATGTCCAGACTTGCTCCATCCACAATCAGGATCCATCCAACAAGGCCCCTTCATGTTATAGGTCACCCCTCAAGCTATCAGGGACATGCTTACCCTATGATACAATGACACCGCCACCTTCCCCACTATTGAAAGGGCACAGAGGATGTGGCCAAACGTCAACACTTAGACCAAGTTCTTGAGGTCTGAGTTGTAAATAGCTGATGGAGACCCAACGATGCCCACTCTCCATGCTTCAAGGACTTAGTTCATGCCCGCTAGCCAAGATGCATTGTCAATGATGGCTCTCATCTTTGGCATGAAGGATGATGTAGCAGTATACGTAGAGCAAATGGCCATCCTCTTTAGGCTAAAAATAGTTGACAAGACGTAGGAGTACCATCTTGACTTCTCTGAGCATCTTGCCTTCTCAATGGTTGATCAATTGACCTAGTTTAGGGCTTAAGGGATATTCAGGTATTCCTCCTTTCTATTCCACCTCATTTTACACTAGAACCCTGACCTTTTCTCCCAATTTATGAGCTTGAACCTATATGACCTAGCCTTCGACCCCCAAAGAACTATCCTTGTGTCTGCATGGATGCATCTTTTATCAAAAACCAGTGACACCTATGACTTCTAGGAATTATTCATCACCCCTATCCTCCATTGCCTTAGCCTCAAGCCTGTTATAAATAGGTTATTCCCAAGTGTCACTAACCTCCTGGTTAGTTGTCCCATCCCATGTGATTACTATTTTGGGGCCCATCACATGACCTTAAGGGTCCATGGATTTTTTGGGGAGTCAGTATTGCTACAAAAAGTTTTGACTCTTCGATTAGCATTCTTGGAAATCACCAGGCAGGTGTCAATGGTTGAAAATGATTACAGCTCTAGGAAGAAAAAAAAGAGAATGTATAATCTCCCCTAGATGGTAGGCAACATAAGCTGTGAAGCCAAAGAAGTTGAGACTATGCTACTAAGGAAGCTGACCTCCCTGGGCTTCCTATTGATAGAGGATAAGTGGGTTTATGACCCAGCTGATTACATAGCCAGCATAGTGAGGACAAATAGAATTGGAGCCAGGATCATGCATGAGAGCCACCCCTATTGGGAAACTAGGAAAAATCTTGCGGAAGACACCCCTGGTTTTTATGTTGAGTTGACAAACCTACCTCTCCCATTGAATAGGCCATGGGAGACCTTCTATGATAAATAGAGGGAGTATGATCCTAAGGCTAGGATGACCTCTACTATGAGGACACTGAGAAATAAAGGCTAAGACATAGAGAAAATTGAAGCCTATTGGAGATATAGGCAAGAAATATCCCAGACCAACCACACCTTTAGAGGCATGGACTTAGATGAAATGTGGGAAGAACTTTGGGATGAATGGCATCCATCCCCTATTTCTAGCCTAGAAACAAGCCCAGCACCAGCACTTGGGGAAGAGCAAGTGACAGATGTAGGACCAAGCCAACCATCGTAGGCTCTAGAGCAAGTTGTAGAGGCCATAGAATGGCAAAGAAGTGTGGCATCTCCACCACCATAGGCTTCTACATCATCAAGAGTAATTTAAGTCCCAAATTCCCCACATGTGCCATTGGCAACAATAGAGGCAAAAGGGAGACAAATGCAGCCAGAGGCTGAGACACCTAGAAAAAGAAAAAGGGTGCAGTTCTAATTAGACCCAGAAGAGGAAGAAGAGCCTTCACATCACCCACTGTAGAGCACTACAACTTCTCCTTAAGTAGGAATTACTCTCCCAACTCCATCTCAATCCATTCCTCACCCTACTGACATGGTGCCTCCACCCAGTCAGATGACACCTCCCACCACTACTGTCATTCCCATTTAACAATTCACCCCATCCTTAGTTCCTCAAGCCCTAACATTACCCTATTTGTCCCCCTCTATTCCCAAAAAGATGCCCTTACAACTCACCTCTAGCCAGCCAATGGCTCTCCAATACAGCCTGCCACAAGGATTTCCCTTTGTAGGGGGACATATTACATCCCCTTCCACCTTCCAAATGTAGGATGATGCTGCTAGGAAGGCAAGAGAAGCTCGATTAGAGAAGAAAATGATTAAGGAGAATAAAATGCTAGCTATTCCACATTTGAGGTCACAATTTGACCCCATCCAATACCAACTGATGGTGACCCATTTTTCGCCCAATGTTGTTAGGCTGAGTGAACAAATACAGTCAAAATAATACACTATAAACATAGTGGCCATTGAGATGTCCCTATTCAGGCCTCAAGATAGAGTTGAGCTACTAACCAAATCCACTTCTATGGTCATAGAAGAATACTTGTAGAAATCAAGGAGACTATAGATGATGGAGGCCAATTTGGCCCAAGAGAAGGCAAACTATAATAGTTTGGCCAAAAAAATAAATAGGAAAGACAATGAGATAACTAGTCTATATAAATAATTGCAAGATATTGTTTCCCTCTAGACTCAATGGGCAATTCAAGCCCAAAATGATTCATTAAAGATGGAGCTTGCACTTGTGAAGGATGCAACAACAGCTCTAAGACAAGAAAATGCAACATTGTAGGGAAGAGTCGAAGGACTCCAATTGCAAGTTACCCAATCACAGCAAGGGCTGCTGGAAGAATAAAACAAAGCTATGACTTTTCAAGCCCAATTCTAAGTTAAGAAATAGAGGATAACACAACTAGAAATTGAGTTGGCTTATAGGCCAAGAGGTGTCAGAGTAGTGCAACTGGTGAAGGAGCTCTACGAATCAGTGTGAGCGAGAATCTCTTTGGAGATTCCCTAGCTCAGGCCATTTTTCACCTTCCTGCTCAACGTGTAGCAACTATGCGAAAGGGTAGAGAATCTAATATAGAACACTCTGGCCATGATCTCCAGGAGAGTTACTGACTCTCATTCATTACTAGATAAGCTCTACAACTCAAGGGATGCAGTATTGGTAGCCATGGGGATCCCTGACAAAATGACCATCGTGAAGTCAATCAATGAAGAGCTTGGTCACAATGCCACAACCAATAATTATAGAAGTTGTCTCGATGTCATGAAGGAAGGCATCGATAAGATGAGACAACACATTCAAGATTTAGTGCAACTAGGCATACCTTCCCCATTTCCAAATGCAAGGACGGTCCTAACGGCCGATCAACTTTAACCGTTGCTATTGGTGAAACAAAGGGATCAGATAGTTTTCTAGAGCTTACAGGATGATTCCTCAATACCAGAGGTCAAGACTATTTTGATTCCTATTTTTTGGCTAGAATCCAAGCTAAAAGCCACTACTCATGTCCTATAAACCTTATCGCACAAAGATCTCATTAACTTGGACCTAGCTTTTGATGAGTTGTAGAGAAAACAAGGATTATCCAACCATGAGTGGTCTATCTTCCAAATAGCTCTTTTGAAGCTATAAATTTTGAAATTTTGATTGAGCGGGAGTTGGATTCTTTTTGAGCAAGCTCAAAAGTCTTGGTGGTCGCTAACAACTATAAAGTAATTTCTTACTCTGCATCATATTTAATTTATTTATCTTTGATTTGAGTGCTATAATTTTGGTTCATGTGCATCTTGGATGAGCCACAGAGTTCTAAAGCAGAGGACAAGTTCATTTTGCCAAAGTGTCAAAGTGCAACAGAAGCTGCTAAGTGTCGTCCTTAGAGCACGGTCCCTATTTACCTCTTTTGTTCTTTTCACTTCAATTTTGGCTTAAGTATTAGATTCAAGTGGAAGCAGCCACGTGTTAGCCTCCAGGAGATGAAGATGGACAGCTGGTGACTCTTGAGGCCCCTTTTGTAGCTTTCCAAAAAACCATGGATCATGTCACATACCCAATAGCAGTAAAGCAGAATGCACCATGTGTCAGCTTTCGCATAACATAGAGACACCTGTGCTTCATTCCACCTTTTGACAAAGACTTCCAACAAGCTAAGCAATAGAGAGAATAAAAAGTGCTAGGTGGTAGTTGCGGAGGCCTTGAGTTACCCTTTTAAAGAAGTAGTGGAAGCCACCACATTTTGATTACCAAGAGCCTTTGTTTCAATGCTTAAGTCCAATGCTTTCCATTCAACACATAAAGGCATCATTCATTTTGCTAAGTATCAAAGTGTAGCGAAGGCTACCAAGTGTCACCTTTTGGGTCCCTCTCTACTCCATCCCCAAAGAAAGCGAAAGGCAGCATATACCCCCAGAAGGAGAAGTGGAAGATGTCATGTATCTTCCCAAGAGCAGTGGAGGTCACCATGTGTCAACCTTCGAGGAACCATCTTCGAGCCCAATTACTGAATAAAGATCATGGTGGGTCTTGGATGATATTTCAAAAGACCAAGGAAGTATTGAGTGTCAATAGATAAAGACTGTCATGTGCATCCATCCTTTCTTAAGGATTGCCAAGGAAAAGAATGTACTAAGTTTTGTTTAAATAAAGCTACAAAGTATCAAGGAAGTAGGCTGCGACAGGTGTCGAGGGTAGAGTGTTCCTCAATGAAATATAAAGAAAAGTGGAAGTAGCCAAGTGTCACCCTCTGGTGCCTCCTAGTCAAAAGGAAAGAGTTTTCATAAATTGGCTAAGTGCCCGTCTACCTATTATAGTGAAATGGAGGGAAATTTGGCAAAAGTTATTCCTAGTAGACAGAACAGTGCACTGTGTATATTTTTTGGGGCTTACAAGCATTGAAGATGTTGTCCATTTGTCCCCTAATAGTAGAAGCAGAGTAGATAGTTGATGGAATGAGGAATTTTAGGCGTGAAGAAAGGTACTAGACATGGATCGCCATGGTGTAGTTAGGGCAATTCTTGATAAGACCAGAATGCATCCAAGGCATTGAATGCGCCATCTAATTTGTCCCTTGTGAGTGAAGGATGGAGTGAAATTATGCAGGAAAGGGGATGATTGAATAATGCATCCAAGGCTATATAAGCAGGATTGTAAAATCTAAAAGGGGGGGGGGAATTTCTCATATTTTAGACTTCTATAATTTTGACCAATAATATCATTTGCTCTTGTCTTGATTTCCTAAAGTTGTAAAGTTTATGTAATCGTGCATGTCTCTGTGCCCTTTATTTGGCCAAATGAATTGAGGAAATTTAAGCTCCATGCCTTGGTTGGTGTTATTTGTGTCATTTGTAATTTAGTCTATGCTATAGATTTTCTAGTGTTGTGATGGGAAATGTTATTTGATTTTGTCTCATTTTCTAGGATATGGAGCTCTACATAACTCTATGTGACTTCTGTGCCTCTTATGTGAGTAAAGGATTATGTTAAGAAGATTGAACACTATGCCCTTATTGACAATTCCTGTATCTCAGCAAAAGACTCCCCAATTTTGAGCCTCTATTTCTGTTATCCCAATATTTTACATTGATCATGCACTTGTCTGCTCTTAAATGTAATAGAATCACATAATAGTCTCATTGTGCTCAAGTTAGGATTAGGATTACACTCAGGGACATTGCCATAGTTAGGTTTCAATTCCTACATTTTGCATTTCTATTTAGTCTCCTATCCCTTTTCCCAACACCCATAAAATAGAAGAGACCATCTTATTTAAAACCTGGAGGTTGTTTCAAGCCGCATTGTCCCACAACTTGAAACTTCCCATTGTTGATTGGCTAAGACCTAGTGCAATTTTATGCCATCAACACACCCCAATCTAATGGCCCTTGAAACAAGTTTTTTACCACTAGACTTACCTTTTTATATAATTTTTCCTCAGTCAAAAAGTTCCTCAAAGAGGTTTTCACTTTGGGACCTTAATGTTTTAATTATTTTATTTGGGCTAAGGGTGTTCATCTACTCTCAAAAATAGGCTTCAAGATCCAACTTGATTGAGAACCCTGATTTATGGTCCCCCAATGGAACATTGTCTCTAAGGCCTAGAAAAGCATAAAAGCCTCATCATTTTGAAAATCATCAATTGGCATGTTAGATTATTGTTGGTTTCAGTCTATCAGTTAAGGATAATACAATGGTAGTAGTTTGTGATGAATTATTAGTCTAAGGGTAAAAATGGAATGAGGGTTAAATAGGTTGGTCTTGGTTAGGTTGTCGAAAAGGATAGGATTATAATCTACTTTAATATCAACATTATCATCACTATCCAATGGTGATAAAACATGATTAAGGTACATGGGTTCACCCCCAGGTAGTTTAAATGCAAGTTCATAGGGCCCTTTAAACCTGGTCATGGAAATCTACTCAAGTGTTCCTTATTGATTTGGTTTGAGGCCTCCACCTTTATAGTATTGATTCTTCATTATCCTATTAGGAATAAGATACTTTACATTCTCATAATAATTTTCCTAATTTTCATTGTACAACCATGATTCATCTACTTCAAGAGGGTCCTTTTCTAGGCCAGATGCTGGTATAGATATGATAGGTCCTAGACTATAATTTTTACCTTTGCCTTTTTGTTTCCATTATGAAGGAAGTGGCTTGGATTTAGGTATTCTAAAGGACTTTAGGTTTTATGGAATGTTTTAAATGTGAAAGCTATCATGGGTCAAATACTCTATTAGGACATTAGGTGAGATGGTATAATGATTAGATATTTTAGGAGGTAGTATGTGGGAAAGGGAATCAAGGGTATTAGGATCAATGTAGTTATCCTCTAAAAAATCAAGGAGTATTTCCTTTCCCTTATCCTACTTAGCTACTAGATTCATGCTAAAATGATAGTTATAGCTTTTTAACTCATCCTTTAGGTGATTGTTGTGCTCGTATGGATGCAAATCTCTAAGTATATAAACTTCCATCCCTAAATGGGAGAACTTGATACATTGGTGCAACATTGATGGGACTGCACAAATTTCATGTAACCAAGGTCTTCCCAAAATCATATTGTATAAAAAATTGAGATGTAGTACATGGAAAAGTGTATCATGGGTCAAGGGCCCAAGGATAACTAATAAATAGATGGTACCTTATGATTCTCATTAATCATTATCATTGGATTTGATGGTTATTGTTTCTACTTGAAGATTTGCCATCATGTATCCAAGAAGCTTGATGAGCTTTAGAAACACTATGTTTAGACTTGATCCATTATCTATAAGGACACATTTCACTTTGTGTCACTTTATTCAAACTTTGATGTATAATAGATTATTATGCAGCGGGCCAAGGGATGACATATCACTATGGTTGAAAGTGACTCGTTGGGTTAGAGTTAGGTGTCCCACCAAAGCTTGGAATTTGTTAGGGGGTATGTCATTAAAATAGTGGATTGGTTAAAGAACTTGTTCAAAACAAATTTATGGATTGTTGATGTATGCAACAAATCCAAAATGTATATTTATGTGGGCATATTTTGTAATTGATCCACAATGTCAAACTTATTTTCTTGGCCAGTGTTAAATGGCTTGTCCTAAGGTATAATGGCTAGTTGGGTGATGGGAAAAGTGGCAGATGGTTGTAGCCTTGGAATGTAATCTTCAACCTTTGAGTTGTGATTATACAATCAAGATTAAACATAAGACTATGATTGCTAACAAATCATGGTGATGGTGGGGGACTAGATAGGATAAGTCTTGGTTGTTGGTGCACTTATGTATGGTCACAAGGCAACAATGAGTTATTGATATAAGGTCCAAAATTAGTAATGCCTACTTGCTAGTATGCCTATATGTGGTCCCAAGTTAAGGAAATATTATCAATATGAGTTGATAGATTGGCATTGTTTATAAAATGTCTTGATTGATTGTAATTTGGTTTCAGATTGATGGAAATGGTGTTAACATGACCTCCTATAATATAACCTACAACCCTATTATATTCATGTGCAACTGCATAGTAGGTCTATTGGTTGTTGCCATGCTTACCTTGGTTTTGTCCATTATTCAGACATTGTTGGTTCTACTATTTGTGATTCTATTAGTTGGGCCTTGATTGTTGAAATTGTTATTATTGGTGTTTTATTGGATATTTTCATTACTATTATTACTATTGTGGTTAGTTTTTATGTTATGGAAAGGGGTTTGAAATATTTCAAGGTTATGATTGGACGTGGAAGCACAACCATCCAATGTTATTTCCCCATTATCCAACATATTCTAAATCAAATGTTTGATATGCACATAATATCACAAATTATGCCCATTAATCTGATGATATTCATAGAATTTATTTTGGTGGTATCAATTAGGATAAGGAATGACCTTAGGATAATGTTTTGATATAGGCCAACTAATAAAATTAGTAGGAATGAGTTTTCAAAACATAAATTTAATAGGTTCTTCAAGGTTACTAAAAACATAATGAGTAGGCATTATTCTCCTTCGAGAAGGGGCTTGTAATGGCAAAGGCTACTATATTTATTGCATAGTCTTAGGTTGTTGCACTTATTGTGTTTTATAAAAAGGTTATGGGTTAGGTTTAATTTTCATATGCTATGTAGGCTAAGCAAATGGTGTTTGCATTTTTTGAAAATGTCTCGACTATGTTACTCCATTTCCAATAATATTTGTATTGTGGTTGAATTATTTTGGTCTAAGTTCATTTTCATCTATTGTGGTGAGATTGTATGATCCTATTCCATAGTTTTCCCTAATATGAAAAGACCAACCCATTTGGGATTGAACTTGCCTTTATGATACTTTTTGGCCATGGTATTATTTTGTTTCTCTTTAAGGACAAGATCACCATGTTCAAATTCTCTATGTTTCGTGCACTGATTATAGTGGCCTTGGAGTTGATTTTGATAGGATTAGATATTTTTCACATCATCCATACTTTTCTCATCAAGTAATTCTAGCTCTTACAAGTGATCTACTGAATAATTTTGGTCATCTAGGACATGATTGAAAAACATGTATAGAGAAGGTAACTCAACCTCAATAGGAAGAATGGCCTCAGTATCATAAATAAGTGAATATGGAGTGGCTCCTATGGGTATACTTTGATTTCTATGGTATGCCCAAAGGGTGTGGAATATCTGAAAGTGCCAATCATGACTAGCATCATTAACAATATTTTTGAGAATGTTGACAATTAATTTTTTTAATGCTTCATCCTAACCATTACCTTGAGGGTAATATGCCATAGAAAAGTGTTGTGTGATGTTGTATTCGACACATAGCTTTTTGACATCCTTGTTCTTAAATGATCCTCCATTATCAAATATAATGTCAAAAGGGATACTGTAATAGCAAATGAAATGGTTAAAAATGAACCTAGAAATTTGCCTTCTAGTCATGTAAGTGAGGGGTATAGCTTTAACCCACTTAGTGAAATATTTAGTGGTGGTGAGTATGTGTTTATGGCCATCTGATGAGGTGGGGTTTATCTTCTCAATGAGGTTGAGGCCCCATGTAGAAAATGACCATGGTGTCAACATTGGTTTCAGAGTCTTGTTTGGGGCATGAATCATATTGACATGACATTGACACTTGTCACACTTCTTCACATATGCAATTGCATCTACGTCCATCATGGACCAATAAAAAATAGTACGTAAGAGTTTTTTTATAGGACTACCCCACTCGTATGGGATCCATATACTCCTTCATGAACTTCCCATAATGCTAGTGTAGATTCTACCAAAATTAAATAATGAAGTAGAGTTCCATCAAAATTATGGTGGTAAATGGTTGATCCAAGTAAGGTATGATGAGTGGTTTGGTGGATGAAGGCTTTGGATTAATTTTGGGATAGTTTAGGTGGTATAATTTGGTTATGGATATAGTTTTAAAGGTTTGAAAAATAGATAGAGCTAGGACCAATAGTATCATAAATCATTATGATGGTTTAAGGTTCATGAGCTGGTGCTAGCAATTTATCAACAAAGAACTCATATTCTTTAGTTGTGTCTATTTAGAAAATTAGATATCCAATAGTATCCATATCATCTATAGTTTTATTAGTTGCCCTTGGTATATGCTCAAACTAAATATTGGCAATCTACTACTTGAGAGTGTCGATCATGGCCTCATATAAAACTATCTTGTCATATTTGGTCTAAAAGTGGTCTATAACCCGATTGATGATTAACTGAGAATCACCATAAACCTTTAGATGTGATATGTTCCATTGTACCACTTTTCAAAGTCCTACAACAAGTACTTCATATTTAGCCATGTTTTTGGTACAATGAAAGCTAATCTTAAATGATTTAGTGATTAGATCCCCTTATGGTGTAATAAATAAAAGGTCTACCCTCAATCCATGTGCGGTGAATGATCCATCAAAATATAGCTTACAGTGCTTCTCCTCAAGAGGTGTGTCAATGATGGTCATTATGGATTCATAAAGAAATTGGAATGTGAGTGTCTTTGTATTAGCAAGGGGTGTTTCATCAAGTTGATCGGTAAAAACTTGCCCCTTGATGGTTTTTTGGTTGATGTACTTGATTTCAAACTCATTGAGAAGAATGATCCATTTGTCCATGTAGCCTTGTAAATTTTTTTATATAGTAGATACTTAAGTAGATCTAATTTTGAAATGACCATGGTCTTATTGTTTAACATGGTGCAGTTTTTGAGCTATAAATACCATGGCTAAATAGGCTTTTTTTATGGGCATATAATTATGTTCAATGGGACCAGTGTATGGCTTAAATAGTGCCCCAAAAGTGCCCCTAGGGAATTATCTATATCTAATGGATATAATAAGAATGGCTTTCCCATCATAGGAGGCAAAAAAATAGGTGGATTCACTAGATAGTAATTTAACTATTGAAAAGCTTTATGGCAGTGATCATCCTAGTGAAATGTGACTCCCTTCTTTAAAATATGCATAAAAAGATGACATTTATTAGCCAACTATGATATGAAGAATCAAATAGATTGGATCTTGCCTTGTAAACTATGGAGCTACTTCAAATTAGTCAATGGTGGCATCTCTATTATAGCTTGGACTTTGGCTGAATCAAATTCAATGACTTGATGATACACAATGAAGCCTATCAATTTTCTTGATGTGCTTCCAAATACACACTTCTTAGGATTAAATTTGACTTTATACTTAGGCAATATTTCAAATATTTTGTATAGCACCATTGGATGATCATCATTGGTCATTGATATGTCAAGAATATCATCAACATAGTCTTTAATAATGTCATACAGCATATCATGAAATATGATGGTTATTACTCTCTTATAGGTGGCCCCTATGTTTTTAAGACCAAATAGCATATCTAATAATATAATTTTCCTCATGTTATGGTGAATTTTGTCTTGTGTTGGTCTTCTAATGTTATTATGATCTAGTTGTACCCTAAAAAGTCATACATCAATGAAAGCATCTCATAACATGCTATAAAGTTGATGATCATATCAATGTTTGGTAATGGAAACTAATCCTTAGGGAATGATTTATTTATATCATGTAAATTAGTACAAATTCTAATTCCTTCAATCTTTTTATTGACTAGCACAACATTGGAGATCTAATTTGAATAGTCTATTGACCAAATACATCTTGATCTCAAGAGTTTTTCTAACTCTTTCTTCACTAATACATCAATAAGAGGATGCATCTTATGCAAAATTTGTTTCCCTAGTTTGGCATCAGGATTTACCACAAGGTGGTGCAAAACCAAGGTAGGGTCCAAACCTGGTATATTAGAATATGCCCATAAAAATATGTCAATAAATTCCCTTAAAAGGGTTGTAAGGACATCACGCTCCTCAGTAAGAGATGCTCCTAGCTTGATCCAATTTGGGTCATCTAGGGACCTGATGTTCACCTTTATTATTTCCTCCACTAGAAGGGTTGAATCATCTTCAAGGATAGTGGGCAATGATTTGAATTAATTTACAACATTAGATTCCTCTGTTAGGACTAGATCTTCAAGTTCACCTAGGCATGATGAATCAGAGTCTCCCAATGGGAGATGTGGCCATGTAATAAAAACTATTGGAAACTCTTGAAAGACTCAATTAAAATCTTATTTTTCTTCAAAACTAAAATTAGACTCATAGATAGGTTTGTCATTTGTGGTCTCTTGAGTTATGCTTGAGGAAGGTTTAACACCCCCATCTAATGGAACCTAAAATAGGTTTTCACCACTATATTGGCCTTTTCTCTACTTTTTCCCTAGTTAGAAAGTGCCTCAAAGAGGTTTTCACTTTAGGACCTCAATGTTTTAATTATTTTATTTTGGCTAAGGGTGTTCATCTGCTCTCTAAAATAGGCTTTTCAAGATCCAACTTGATTGAGAACCCTAATTTATGGTCCCCTAATGGAATATCATCTCTAAAGCCTATAAAATCATAAAAAGCTTCATTATTTTAGAACTCATCAATTACCATGTTAGATTCTTGTTGGTCCCAATCTATCAGTTGGGGATAATACAATGGTAGTAGGTTGTGATGAATGACCCATCTAAAGGTATAAATAGAATTAGGGTTAAATACGTTGGTCTCAAATAGGTTGTCAAAAAGGCTAGGATCAGACTCTACTTCATTGATGGCATCATCATCCTAGTCTATAGTGATAGAACATGATTAAGGCATATGGGGTAACCTATAGGTGGCTTAAATCCAAGTCCATAGGGCCCTTTATACCTGGTCATGGAAATTGGCTCAAGTGTTCCTTGTTGATTTGGTCCACAGCCTCTTCCTTCATAGTCTTTATTCTTCATGATCCTATTGGGAATAGGATACTTTACATTCTCATAATAATCAGCCTACTTGTCATTGTAAACCCATGATTTATCTCCTTCAAGAGGGTCCTTTTCTATGCCACATGTTGCTATAAACATGACATGACCTAGAGTATAATTTTTACCCTTACCTCTTTATTGTCATTATAGATGAACTGGCTTGGCTTTAGGTCTTCCAAAGGACTTTAGGTTTTGTGGAATGTTTTCAATGTGAAAGGTATCATGGGTTAAATACTTTGTTAGGCCATTAGGTGAGATGGTATAATGATTAGATATCTTAGAAGGTGTTATGTGGGAAAATGAATCAAGGGTATTATTACCAATGTAGTTATCCTCTATAAAATCAAGGATTATTGTCTTTCCCTTATCTTTCTTGGCCACTATAGTCATGACAAAATGATAGTTATAACTTTTAAACTTGACCTCTAGCTATTTGTAGTGCTTGTATGGATGCAAATCTCTAGGTATACAAACTTCCATCCCTAATGGGAGAACTTAATAAATTAGTGCCATGTTGATGGGACTTCATAAATTTCATGTAACCAAGGTCTTCCCAAAAGCATATTGTATGACAAATTGAGATCTAGTACATGGAAAAGTGTATCATGGGTCAAGGACCTAAGGATAACTGGTAAAAAGATGGTGCCTTGTGATTCTCATTCTTCATTATCATTGGCTTGGATGCTTATTTTTTCTACTTGAAGATATACGATCTTGTATTTGAGAAGCTTGTTGAGATTTAGAGACACTATGTTTAGATCTGATCAATTATCTATAAGGACACATTTCACTTTGTGTCACTTTATGTAAACTTTGATGTACAATGGATTTTATGTAGTAGGATAAGGGATGGCAAATCACTTTGGTTGAAAGTGACTTGTTAGATGGAGCTAGGTGTCTAACCAAAGCTTATAATTTGTCAAGGGATATGTCATTTGAAATAATGGATTGGCTAAGGAAATCATTCATAATATTTTTGTGGATTGTTGATGTATGCAAAAAATCTAAAATGGATATTTGTGCAAGCTTCTTTTACAATTGATCCACAATGTCAAACTTATTTTTTTGGTTAATGTTAAATATCTTGTTCCAAAGTATAATGGCTATTTGGGTGATGGGAAAAGTGGTAGATGGTTATGGGCTTGGGATGGTAATATTTGACCTTCGAGTTATGATTGCATAATCAAGATTAAACATAGGACCATGATTGCTAACAAATGATGGTGATGGTAGGGGACTAGATAGGATAAGTCTTAGTTCTTAGTGCACTTGTGTGTAGTTATGAGGCAAGAATGAGTTATCAATATAGGGTCCAAAATTAGTAATCCCTACTTACTAGTATGCTTATATGTAGTCCCAGGTCAAGGAAGGATTATCAATATGAGTTGTCAGACTAGTATTGTTTAGCAAGGGTCTTGATTGATTTGTATTCAGTCTCAGATTGATGGAGATGGTGTTAATGTGACCTCCTATAATATGACCTAAATCTCTATTATAGTCATGTGGAACTACATGGTAGGCCTATTGGTTATTATCATTTTTACCCTAGTTCTATCCATTATTTGGTTGCTATTGGTTCTAATGTTGGTGATTCTACTGATTATGTTGGTTTGGCCTTGGTTATTGAAATTTTTATTATTGGTGTTTTACTAGCCATTATTGTTGTTGTTGTTGTTACTATTATTACTATTGTGGTTGGTTGTTATGTTGGGGAAAGGGGTTTTAAATATTCCAAAATTTTGATTAGAAGTGAAATCACAACCATCCAATGTTATCTCCCCATTCTCCAACATATTTTGAATCAAATGTTTGATTTACACACAATAGTGAAAATTATGCTTGTTAACCTAATGATATTCATACAATTCATTTTAGTGGTACCAATCAAGATAAGGAATGCCCTCAGGATAATGTTTTGATATAGGCCAACTAATTAGATTAGTGGTGGAGAGTTTGTGAAACATAGATTCAATAGGTTCTCCAAGGTCACAAAAAATGTGACAAGTAGGAACTATTCTCCTTAGAGGAGGGGATAGTAATGGTAATGGTTGTTACATTTTTTGCATGGGCTTGGGCTATTGCACTTGTTACATTTACTAAAAAGGTTGTAGATTAGGTATAATTTACATATGTTACATAGGTTGAGCAGATGGTGTTTGCACCATTTCGACATGTCTTGACTCTTTTACTCCATTTCCAACAACATTTTTTTATGGTTGAATTATTTTAGTCTATCATTTTTATTGGCCTATGCCAGTTGCGATGCTTTCACTTGGACTTAAATCTAGTTTTGACAATTTCCTTTATTATTACCTTGATTCTAATTTGATGAAGTAAGATTGATAATCCCTTTGGTAATAATGGTTCACTCGATCAACAAACCTTTGTCAATGATCTCTTTAAAGGTATGCACACACAATAGTTCCAAATGATAGGATATTTCATTATGCAAATTTTTGGTAAACACAACATCTAATTATTTTTATAGTAAACTATGGGTGAATTGGATTACAAGGGCTCTCCATCACTATAGATAACCTACCAAACTTTCCCTAGTATTTTTCTTAGCTTGCATCAAGTAGACCAATAAAATCTCATGCTTGATATTATATGAAAATTGTTGCATAAATTTGTCCAAAAGATCATAAAAATTTGATACTGAATTTCTAGATAACTTTAAAAACCACTCCAAGGCTTGTCCAACTAGACTCCTTTGGAATAATAGCTAAAGGTATATGTTGCTATATGTTACTAGTTGGCATGTAACAAATAACTTGGTCAAATGAGCCTTGGGGTCACCCTTCCCCTTGTATTTGTCAAATTTTGGTTATTCATATCCTAGAAGAAATGGTATTTTTAAGTACTCCATGTTAAATGGATAATAACACACATTATCCAACTTAAAATTTTTGGTTTATTTCTTATCCTGGATGGTAGTAATCAAATCCTTCATTTGTTACAGTTCTTAGGCTAGGAAACTAGAGGGAACATTGGTTTGAGGTGGAATGTTAGCCTGGGTAGATGGTTGAGTGGTCACAAGTGGAGCACTTTGACTAGGGTATGATGGAGGTACTTACTGGGGTATGTTGGTTTGGTTGGGAAACAGACTAAGAATACACATGCATGGATTAGGGTTTGATTTTTGAAGTTACATGTTTTACAGTGTGATATTGTGGTTGGGGTTAGATATGTAGGCTTGATTTCAAGGATTTTGAGGTTGGGATGGAAGAATATGGCTATATTGTGCCTATTTAGGTTGAATATTAACTTGTTATTGACTAATCAAACCTTTCTATTGAGGGGGTACCTATAAATTAAGACCTCATCTTTGAATTAGTGGCACATTCTACATAAAAGGTAAAGGTTGCATGATCAGTACTTGAACATTAGAACCTCTTTGTCACACAAATCCCATTTGGAAAGTGTATGCACATTAAATATTTAATATTATTTGCTAACTAATACTCATATGTTATTGATTAGAAATAGTCTAGCTTTGAATTGTTATAATAGTCTACGAGAAAAGAGGTATGTTCACTACTACCTAGTGAGGTAGAATATTGGTTGCCCCTTATTAAGGTGGAAATATGTTCTACATCTACTACAATGGTATGTTAAACTATTCATGTTGTTTTGGAACACTACTCATTACATGTTGGGAAGGAGTAAGAATCATCACATTCTATTGTTGAGGCATGGCATTGGTTGTTGGATGACTACCTAATCCTATTGGTTGAGCACTTGAAGAAGTAGATGGATGAGGATTAGTGGTAGTAGTTGGATAAAGTTGGAACATATAAACTCCTAATGTATAATTTTGAGAACCATTCATAGTATTAACCAAAGGTACACTTTATTGTAGACTATTTATTTATGTCTTACACTACTTTGGTTTGGATAGATATTCCTTACACATTGTCCACTATATTTTTCTCGATACTCTAAATAAAAATAGAAGACACATTTTCAATGGTTGGTATGCAAAACAAGTTATCAACCAAAGTGTTTTGTGTGAATGGATCTATACCCTAGTTTTCTTGACCAACCTATTCTATTAACACTCCTATTGAAGTAACTAAATCAATAAGAGGCCTATTTGGCATGGTCATCTGATGAAAATTATGCACTAGGTTTAAGTAAGTTTGGTATTCTATTTGCATCTATACAAAGTGATCCTCCATGGGGTCCTTTCCTTTAACAAGTATACTAGGGTCCTAATATGCCATTGGGGATAGAGCTAAAGGGTTTTTAGAAGAAGTTTTTTGACTATATAGTATGTTGTGAGGCATTATTACTAGACTTGGTAAATTCTCATGGGGGAAGTATATTGAAAACTTAGCCACTACATTAATAACTTTAACCAAAATATCTTCTTTATTTTCCAATAAGTGACACTAAAATAGATAAGGATCATACATGGATTAGTGTAGTAATATATTACAATTGTTGAGGAATAGGTTATTCAATTGTAGGTGTCATAGCTAGGTATTTATTTAATATCTCATGATCTTGCTTTGAATATGGAGGTGTGTTGACTAAAGAGTGAGCCAATAGGTCTTAGTTTTGTGCCCCTATTTGAGTTTTATAAGATGGATAAGGATATGTCTCATAAGCAACATTGTCTGCATAGGGGTCTTGAACCATTTGTTCTTGTGAAACTACATTACTAAATCCTATATTTTACATGAGGCCACTATGAGTGTAGGAAGACATGTTGGGATCTATAGTAAATACATTGTGACCAAAAGGAATAATTTTCTATAAACTCTAAAAAGGTGATGTCTAAAAAGAGGTTCAAACTTGATCTAACCTAGTTTCAAGGATGGATATGTATATATAAAAATATTGATGCAATGACTTGTGATAAAATAATCTAATGTCAAATGTCCAAAGTTACACATGTCACATAAAAAGGTCAAGTATATGGACCGAAAATTGAAATGCCAAATTGTGGTATCAAAGTGTTTTAAATTATTCTAATCTAGGAAAAATAGAAGTTTCTAGGTCTTTGGCCAAATATGGCATCAAAATTTAGGCTCAAATAGGTTGTGCTAGGACTTTTGGCCAAACGGCATCAAAAACTAGACTTTAAACAAAGATGAGATATTTAATCTAATATATTTGAAACACTTTTAACAAAAACTAGGCATTTGACTTTTGAACATAATATTGATCAATGGGTATAAGGTATGAAACAAAATGCACTTGGAGATAGTTTATTCTCTCCCAAATAATAGCACAAACTATATTCTTTTGACCAATGACCTAGACAAAGGTGAATAGTATAACTATGCTAGACAAAGACTCACAAAGGTATACTTGAAATGGTTTTGAAATTTTGGAAAAACTTGGAATCTATGAAAATAGGCCTATGAAATAAGTCTCAAAATAATTTGAGTGGTATAACAATGCTAAAATTCTCAAAGGGTATGATAAATGATTACTTCAAGACTCTTAGGCACAATGGTTTGACAATATTTTGGCAGTGTAACACTATTGTCCTCAACTCAAATGACACACACACACACACACAAAGTTTGACATACCTCTAAGGTAAAAGTGTGGTATTAAATGGATTCAAGACAAATGGTAAAATAAGATTGGTAAGACAAAATGTATCCTAGGACTAAAAGCATGAGTGATACGTAAGATGATTGGAGTCCTACCAAATGATGATAATGATTATGAGTTTGAAAATGACCCTTAATTCAAATTGGAAATAAGTTCCCTCAATTTTAGTGCAAATGGTGAACCCACTTAACACATCAACCTTATGAACTTATTAAGATACAATTTCAAATTAAAATTATCAATGAAGGACTTATGAAAATTGAGAAAATGTTCTAGACTCAAATGGGTAGCATAAATTTACCAAAATGGAAGGTATGACACAAAGCTTATGAGAAATTTTTGAACAAGGAAAAAGATGATTTTCACTTCAGCAACATAACACCTCCTTGTTTAAGAAATGTGGTAGACACTGTGTTTGGTTGTGTAACCCTTTATTAAAAAATAATTTTGAATCCAAAAAAGACTAAGTAATATAAGACAAAGACAAATCAACTAATTAATCATCTTAAGCCCTAAATTGATAAAGTATGGCAAAGTGGGGTTAATTAAACTAACAAATTTGTGAATGTCTAGATGGATCAAATGCATACGAATTTCCAATCAGCATATAAAAGAAGCACATGTCATTTGGGTTTATATCATATAGTTTGTTATAAAAAGGTCTTACCCTTATTACAACCACTATAACCATTGCTTTCTCAGTGTAGTGTGATATCCAACATGCTCAAAAATCCCAAGCTTAACCTCTACTAATGGAGATAGTTTAACCGCTCAAACATTCATCCTAGTGAGGGGATCCCAATTTATATACCTCCCCCCATGGAGAGGAGTTAAATACAATGTTGGGAGATAAATTCCCAGGTCATTTATTCCATATATAACTTATGGGAGGTAATGAAGTTCTCCTCACAAGCCAAGATGCGATGAAATAAAAA
Organism: Torreya grandis; assembly: GCA_037957365.1. Lineage (NCBI taxonomy): Eukaryota > Viridiplantae > Streptophyta > Pinopsida > Cupressales > Taxaceae > Torreya > Torreya grandis. The sequence continues at coordinate 921,271 of JARHVA010003098.1, read as the reverse complement.
CTAAGTAAAAGAGCTTTTTGGTTATTTCTATATCACTCAAGCCATATGGGTCTTGGGGAGAGCCTTCAAAACATCTATTTTATGCATTTAAACTAAGGTAATTCATAATTAATATGGTGCTTTTGATCCCACAAGTTCCCTACAGGGGATGGGAGGAGAGCATACATGTATAACTTCCTTTTTACTCAAACAAATCTAACTAAGCAAATAATGATAAACAACTTGCAAAAACTTTGAAGTGAGTTCAATTTTAAAGCACTAAATGAAAGGTTTGGTGGTGTTATTTATCCCCTTGGATTTAAGTTTCAAAACTTTTGAATAACAATCACAAAAACATTCAAATAGGCATCTAAATGTTTCCTTAAGCACCAAATGAAAGTTCCTAATACTTTTAAGCACCCAAAAAGAGATTAAAAAGACTAGATTAAGCTTTTTTTGATCACTTGTTAAGTGGGCCCTATAAGGATAAATTCAAAGTATTGTTTAGCCTTAAATCACTTTTTCAAATGAAAAAAATAACTTTACAAATTAATCTCTCGGGTTCACATCGTGCAATCTCACAACTCCATAGTCCAGTCCCGTAACTCTACAAAACCATGACTAGTTAACACAATATCATAATTCATGAGTTAATCACTAGAAATTAACATTATTTCTACTCTAATATATAATATCATGATTGAAAATGCAAACCCAAAACTTAGAGAGTTAGGGTATTATCATTTAACCCTAAAGATTAAGGCTAATTGCTAGCAGTTTATCTATAATACTGTGACTTAGACCGATAATATTACTACTAGAGAAATCATGATATTGTAATATCATAACTATTGATTCATGGTATTACAATATCATAACTTAAAAAATCATGGGATTATAATATCTCTACTATAGAGTATCGGTATTGTAATATCATAACTTGACCTACAAATAGAGAAAATATTAATCCAAAAAAAGAGTTAAGATGTAATATCGCTATTAATATAAAACCATGACTGTGTCGGTTGTGATATTATGGTCCAAAGGACAACATCACAACTCCACAATGACAACGGTATGACTTCATAGTAAATATGTTTTTACTCAAAATTTTCACTCCTTTTACTCCTACACTCTAAGATTCTGCATGAAAATGGTTAGTAGGTTACTTTTAGGAGTTATTATAAAACATTTGTGGGGCTACATCCCACCAAGAAAGCCATTTGTGAACATAGGAATGCAATAAGGGAAGATTAGTATAGTGTTAGTGTATAAAAACAAAATCCAAAATAGCACATGAATAGCTAATACCTTAAGCCTATCTCAAGGTGGGAGCATAATAAAAATACTAAATGGAAAACAAAACTAGAATACAAAAGATAAATGATCTTTCACCTCCCTTGAAAGCCCCAAATAGCTTGTTGAAGTGGCTTACTCGGGTTGTGCTCAATGAGTATCCATTAAAGGAGGCTTGGCTATCTCCTTGGCACCTTTGGCTTGTGATAAATTTAACTTGGCTCAATAATTAGTCATGATAACACTACATTAATGGCTTGAGAGATATTTTGCATTATAGCTCACACCAAAAGAGCTTAAAATTATGAGTGTGAGGCCTCCTATTTATATATTTTCTCAAATGATTAGATTGAACCTAAACCATCCATCTTAAGATGAAGATATGTGGCTAAGAATTCATTTAATTTTGAAGGCTATAATCAATAAATTCTCTCATAAATATTTGGGATAGAGAGGCATTAAAGAGGCATTGAAGGACTTAATCAAATATTCTATGCATTTATGGCCTAAAGATGCCTTTCCAAGAAATGATGTCACTTGATGATGCAAAAAATCATAATCAATTTCCAAAAAGAAATATTCAACAAGTTCCATGGACTTCTTAATTAGGCTCATGATTTGAATTAATTATTTTTTAAACATGATTTATCAATTTTGGTACAAATTTTGGCAATTTGCGCATAAATTAATAAAATTGGTCAAAATGTCATATTATTGGCTCAAAAATTGATTGGATTGGAATGGGAAAGTGATGTTAGATGTGTTGGATCCATTATCCCATTTAGGATTTCCAACACAAAATAATAAGGGCATGTGTCTTGTGCAAGAATCTTGGTAGAAAAGAGCAATATAGAGCACCCAAGTATGAAAATGTCATTTTGACTTGAAATAGTCTAATCAAAGATATTTGTCTCATAAAATGTATTGCCCCATTTAGGGATATATTAGTAAAAATTAGAACTTGTATATGACAGGTTCACATCATTTAGCATGTTTTAGTGTTTTTATCCCAAATTGTGTACTTTGGTAGAGATTGGTCAAAATCCTAGTTAGACGTCATTGATGGCTAGTTTTAGGTGTCTATAGTTTGCCCCTATTTGAGAAAGCATTGTAAGTTATAGGCATAGTAACATCTTCTCAAAGAATTAAAAAGGTCTTCCATACCTACAACTTCAAGGGCAATAGATGAACTGTATGATGCCCCCTTGACGGAACGATTGGCACAAGTAGGTCAAAAAATGGTCCCTCAAAAGAAATAAGTGAAATAAAGGGACTAACAATATGAAGATGTTGGGGTGAGAACATAATGAGTTTGAAAAAGTAGTCAAAATCACTAAGAATATAAGTGGGATGGTGAACAATGATTTTCCCAGAGGTGGTTATAATCATTGTACCCTTATAATGGCAACATGGTATGATAACACAATGATTTTCCCAAAGGTAGTTATAATCATTGAAAAGATGGAGCTTTCTTAGTTAGGACAAAAAACAAGATAAAAGCATGCCCCTGTTTGGGAAAAAAAGTAAATTTGGTGAGAACACAATGATTTTCCCAAAGGTGGTTATAACCATTGATACATGCAGGTAGGATGGTGTACAATGATTTTCCATAGGTGGTTATAATCATTAGACCCTGATTATGGAAAACATGATTGATTGGCTAAGGGTGATGATAACTTGACATGGAGGGTACTGATGAGTTGTAATAACCTGCTAGTAGGGAGATGCTCATCCAAACTAACAAAGGTTGAAATTCTTTTATGGTTAATTACTCTATTTGGGATATGATTGGGATATTTTCTAATCCTAGTCCTGAAGAGATTTTGATGTTGTCATTATTGAGTAGACTTCTTGAAGTTGATTTTTTCTATATCACTATATGATAGGCATCATGATAGAACACCATGAGGATTGGGCTAAAAGATGCATAAGGACTGACTCTTGTAATCCAATATTCAAGGGAAACAATGCAATAATGATAAAAACCATGATGGCAATGTAAAAATATGAATATGGATAGATTCAAGTATAAGTTCATAAAGAATCACCCAATGAACACAAATACTAAATCAAGGAAATGGTGCTGGAATCAAACAAATAGGCACACAAAAAATAAATAAACAAACAATGAAAAAAATAAAGAAATAAAAAATAGTTAGTCGTAATTTTAGTATAAACAATGAGATGGACATTACCCCTAGAAAATAGGTGATAACTTAACAAACAAACAAGATAGGGGAATAGAATAAAAGGAAGGTAGTGGCTGAGCTATCTTCATATGCACTAGGTAAGTGGACATTGCCTACATAGTTCCATGGACATAATATCCAATAAAAACTTTAGGCCAAATGTAGTTCTCCTAGGAAATAGAAACAAAAATGATAACTAATGAAAAACAAACATAATGGATGTGGTAGAAGAATAGGAATGGTTTTAAAAAATGGCAAGTGTGTGGGAGAAAAGGTCAAAAAAGATGGGGAAACTAAGTGACAAGTGATTTTCTTGTGACTTAGTAAGGGTTCTCAGAATTCTTAAGGCAAAGAAGTGGTCAATGTTTTTGATTTTTCTAATGATTTTACAAATGTTTTCGGAATTTTTGAATATCTCAACTCAATCAAGAATGATGAGATACAAAAGGGTTCAACCTCATAAAAAAATAACATTGATGAAGATGCTCTCAAAATGGTGAGATAAATACTTAAGTTAATCATAAAATAGTTTGAGTATGGCTTAGGTTGTTCACAAAATGGTGAGAGTGTGGCTTAGGTTGTTCACAAAATAACAAGAGCATGGCTTAGGGTGACTGTGCTGACCTGAACAAGTATCAATAATTACCTATATATTCATAGGATGGGACCTCAAGTCATTATAGTTTCACCCTATAGTAGAAGAATCTAATTAGTGTAGTAGCCAATTCAAACCAAATAAGCACAATTGGTATAAAGGCATAGTATGGCATAGGAAATGGATAAATGGTTCATCAAGGCATAATAAAGAAGTATTTCCCCTAGTTTTCCCATAGGTGGTTATTAATAGGATAAAATGACATAGGTCAATGATACTAATTTTCCCATAGGCAGTTATAATTAGTAAAAATACTAGTGGGACATTGATTTACCCATAGGTAGTTGTAATCATGCATTATTAGTAATAGAGAATGGAACAAGAAATGAAATATGCAATTGCCAAAATGTTGTCTTACTACTCTAAAATAATGCCTCTATCTGAAATTATTGAAAGAAATACTAAAATTGAATTTGAATCCTCTTTCTAAAAGTGATGATGGAACAAAGGTCATAGGGCTAGGCAGGGAGGGAGAAATTAACTCGGATGATGGGGAAGGTATGGTAGAATGGATATATGATAGGAAAAAGTGATAAGTTGGTAGGTTGATAGGATGGTAAAATAATATAGTACAAAGAAGAATATTGATAAAATGATACAACTTAAAATGGTCATTATCGATAATACACCAAGTCACTCAAGCATAGTACAACTTAAGGTGCATAATGTTCATTGGCTCATCAAGTTCGTTTATTTCTAGTGTAGTGAGCCTGAATGCTCCTATTCCATAGTTTGCCATAATGATGAAAGGACCAACCCAATTGGGTTTGAACTTGCCTTTATGCTTCTTTTTGGCCATGGTATTCTTTTGGTTCTACTTAAGGACAAGATCACCAAGTTCAAATTCTCTATGTTTAATGCATTGATTATAGTGGCCTTGGAGTTTATTATGATAGGCTTGGAGATTGTTCACTGCATCCATGCATTTTTCATCAAGTATCACTAGCTCTTGTAGGTGAGTTACTTGATATTCATGGTCATCTAAGACATTCTTTAAAGAGATGCATAGAGAAGGTAACTTGACCTTGACCTCAATGGGAATAATGGCCTCAGTACCATAAATAAGTGAATATGGAGTGGCTCCTATGGGTGTATGATGATTAGTATAGTATGCCCAAAGGGCACATAATATCTAAAGGTTTCAATCACAACTGGTATTATTGATAATATTTTTGAGAATGTTGACAATAGTTTTATTTGATGCTTCAGTCTGGCCTTTACCTTAAGGGTAATATGATGTAGAAAAGTGTTGTGTGATTTTATATTCGGCACATAGATTTTTAACATCCTTGTTCTTAAATTATCCTCCATTATTAGATATAATGTTAGAAGGGATATCATAATGGAAAATGAGATGGTTAAAAATGAACTTGGAAATTTGCTTTCTAGTCATGTGAGGGGTATAACTTCAACCCTCTTAGTGAAATATTCAATGGTGGTATATGTTTATGGCCATTTGATGATGTGGGTTTATCTTCCCAATAAGGTCGAGGCCCTGTGTATAAAATGGCCACAGTGTCAAAATTGGTTTCAAAGTCTTAGCTAGGGCATGAATCAAATTGGCATGTCATTGACACTTATCACACTACTTCACATATACAACTACATCTACATCCATCATGGGCTAATAATAACTAGTATGCAAGAGATTTTTGGATAGGACTGTGCTATTGGTGTGGGCTCCACATACTCCATGAAATTCCCATAATGTGAGTGTATATTATGCTAAAGTCAAATAATGAAGTAGAGTTCCATAAAAAATATGGTGGTAAAGGGTTGATCCAAGTAAGGTATAATGAGTGGTTCAGTGGAGGAAGGCTTTGGATTGATTTTAGGATAGGTTAGGTGGTATAATTTGGTCATGGAGATAGTTGTAAAGGTCTAAATACCAGATAGAGATAGGACCAACAATATCACAAATCATTACGATGGTTGAAGGTTCATGAACTAGTTTTAGTAAATTCTCAACAAATAAATGATATTCTTTAGCCATGTCCATTTGGTGATTCAAAGATCCAATATCATCCATAGCATCTATGATTCTATTACTTACCCTTGGTATATGCTCAAACTGAATGTCAAAAATCTATTGCTTAAGAGTGTCAATCATGGCCTTATATAGAACTAGCTTGTCATCTTTGGTCTTAAAGTGGTTTGTAACCTAATTGATGATTAACTGAGAATCACCATAAACCTTGAGATGAAATATGTTCCATTGTACCTCTCTTCAAATTCCTATAATAAGTGATTTATATTTGACCATGTTGTTGGTACAAGTAAAATTGATCCAGAATGATTTAGGGATTAGATCCCCTTATAGTGTAATAAATAAAAGGCCTACCCCCAATCCATGTGTAGCGAATAATCCATCAAAATATAGCTTCTAGTGTTGTTCCTCAAGAGGTGTGTCAATGATGGTCATTATGGATTCATCAAGAAATTGGAATGTGTGTGGTTTTGTATCAACAAGGGGTGCTTCAATAAGCTGATTGACAAGAACTTGCCCCTTAATGGATTTTTGGTTGATGTAATTGATGTCAAACTCACTGAGAATCATGATCCATTTGGCCATGTGGCCTTGTAAAGATGTTTTAGATAGTATATACTTAAGTGGATCTACTTTTGAAATGACCATGTTATTTTTTAACATGTAATGGAATAGTTTATGAGTTACAAATACCATAGCTAAATAGGCTTTTTCTATGGGTGTATAATTATGTTCATACATGACCAATGTATAACTTAAATAGTACACAACATGCTCTCTCTTTTTATCATCATGTTGAGCCAAAATTCCCCCTGGGCATTGTCTATAGTTGATAGATATAATAAGAATGGCTTTCTTGATATATGAGGCAACAAAATTGGTGGATTCACTAGATACTACTTTAGCTATTGAAAAAACCCAATGAAATGTGACTCCTTTCTTCAGAAGAAGCATAAAAGGATGGAATTTATTGGCCTACTATGATATGAAGTATCAAATAGACTATATTTTACCCTAAAAACTATGGGGTTGCTTTAAATTAGTCGATGGTAGCATCTCTATTATGGCTTGGACTTTGGTTGGATCAACTTCAATGCCTCAACAAGACATAATGAAGCCTAGTAATTTTATTGATGTGACTCCAAAGACACACTTCTTAGGATTAATTCTAACTTCATACTCATGCATTCTTTTAAATATTTTATGTAGCACTATTAGATGATCGACCCTAATCTTTGATTTTCCAATAATTTCATCGACATAGTCTTCAATAATGTCATGCATCATATCATGAAAGATGATGGCCATGACTATTTGATAAGTGGCCCCTAAATTTTTAAGACCAAACAACATAACTTGATAATAGAATATTCCCCATAATGTGGTGAGATTTGTCTTGTGTTGGTCTTTTACTACTATTCTGATTTGGTTGTACCCTAAAAAGTCATCCATTAATGAAAGCATGTCATAACCTACTATGATTCGATGATCATGTCAATGTTTGGTAATGGAAAATCATCCTTAGAGCAAGCTTTGTTTATATCATATAAATCAGTATAGATTTTAGTTCCTTCAAGATTTTTATTGATTAGCATAACACTGGAGATCCACTTTGAATAATTGATTGATTGAATATATCCTGCTTCTAAGAGTTTTTCCAACTCTCTCTTCACTAATACAATAATGTGAGGATGCATGTTACGTAACTTTTTTTCACTACTTTGGCATTAGTATTTACCACAAGGTGGGTTTAAAACCTAGCATATCAGAATATGCCCATGTAACATGTCAATAAATTCCCTTAAAAGGGTTATAAGGACTTCACACTCCTTTTTAGTAAGGGACGCTCCTAGCTTGATCCACTTTGGGTCATCTGGGGACACTATGTTCACCTCTATTTTTTCCTCCACTAAAATGGTTGAACCATCTTCAAATCTATTGGGAAATTATTTGAACTGATTTAAAAACATTAGAATTCTCTATTAGGACTAGATTTTCAAGTTCCGCTAGGCATGATGAATCAAATTACCCAATGGGAGATGTGGCCATGTAAAAAAAACTATTAAAAACTCTTGAATGATTTTATGAAAAGTTATTTTTTATTCAAAACTAAATTCAGACTCTTAGACAAGTTTTTTGTTGGTGGTCTCCTGAGTTATACTTGAGGAAGGTTGAACACCCCTATCTAATGATGCATGAAACAAGTTTTCACCACTAGATAGGCCTTTTTCTTTACTTTTTCCTTCGTCAAAAATTCCTCAAAGAGGTTTTCACTTTAGGACCTCAATTTTTTAATTATTTTCTTTTGGCTAAGGTTGTTCATCCTCTCTCCAAAATAGGCTTTAGGATCTAACTTGATTGAGAACCCTGATTTATGGTCTCCCAATGGAACATTGTCTATAAGGCCTAAAAAATCATAGAAAGCCTCATCATTTTAAACTCATCAATCAACATGTTGGATTCTTGTCAATCTTATTCTATCAATTGGGGATAATATAATGGTAGTGGGTTGTGATGAATGACTGGTCTAAGGGTACAAATAGAATGAGAGTTAAATAGGTTATTCTTAGCTAGGTCATCAAAAAGGCTAAGATCAGACTCTACTTTACTACCAACATCATAATCACTATTCAATGGTAATGGAACATGATTAAGGTACATGGGGTCACCCCCAAGTGGTTTAAATCCAAGTCCATAGGGCCCTTTATACCTAGTCATGGAAATCAACTCAAGTGGTCCTTATTAATTTGTTCCAAGGCCTCCTCCTTCATAGTCTTGATTCTTCATGATCATATTGAGAATAGGATACTTTACATTCTCATAATAATCAATGTTATTATCATTATACAACCATGATTCACCTCCTTTGAGAGGGTCCTTTTCTATGTCATATGTTGGTATAAATGTGATAGGTCCTAGACTATAATTTTTACCTTTGCCCTTTTGTTGCCATTTTAGATGATGTGGATTGGATTTATGTCTTCCAAATGGATTTAGTTTTTTTTTAAGGTTTGAAATGAGAAAGGTATCATGGGTTAAATACTCTATTGGGCCATTAGGTGAGATGGTATAATGATTGGATATCTTAGAAGGTAGCATGTGGGAAAGAGAATCAAGGTTATTAGGATCAATACAGTTATCCTATAACAAATCAAGGAGTATTACCTTTCCCTTATCCTACTTGGCCATTGGATTCATGATGAAATGATAGTTATAGCTTTTAAACTTGGCCTCTAGGTGTTTGTAGTGCTCGTATAGATGCAAATCTATGGGTATACAAACTTCCATCCCTGAATGGAAGAACTTGATAAATTGGTAAAATATTGATGGGATTGCATGAATTTCATATAACTAAGGTATTCTCAAAAGTATATTATAAGACAAATTGATATCTATAACATGGAAAAGTGTATCATGGGTCAAGGGCCCAAGGATAACTAGTAACTAGATGGTGCCTTATGGTTCTCATTCTTCATTATCATAGGATTTAATGGTTATTGTTTCTACTTGAAGATCTACCATCATGTATCTGAGAAGCTTGATGAGCTTTAGAGATACTATGTTTAGACCTGATCTATTGTCTATAAGGACACATTTCACTTTGTGCCACTTTATGCAAACTTTGATCTACAATGGATTATTATGCAGTGGACTAAGGGATGACATATCACTTTGGTTGAAAGTGACTTGTTGGGTTGGAGTTAGGTGTCCAACCAAAGCTTAGAATTTATTAGGGAATATGTCACTTGAAATAGTGGATTGGCCAAAGAACTCATTGAAAAAAAAATTGTGGTTTGTTGATGTATGTAATAAATCTAAAATGGATATTTGTGTGGGTGTATTTTACAATTGATCCACAATGTCAAACTTTTTTTCTTTAGTTAGTTATAAATGGATTATTCTAAGGTATAACATCTAGTTGGGTGATGGGTAAAGTGATAGATGGTTTTGGACCTAGGATGCTAATCTTCGACATCTAAGTTATAATTTCACAATCAAGATTAAACATAGGAACATGATTGTTAACAAATGATGGTGATTGTGGGGGACCAGATAGGATAAGTCTCAATTGTTGGTGCACTTGTGCATAATCACAAGGAAATGATGAGTTATCAATATAAGGTCCAAAATTATTAATCCCTACTTATTGGTATGCCTGTATATGGTCCCAAGTCAAGGAAGGATTATCAATATGATTTGGTGGATTGGAATTGTTTATAAAAGGTCTTGATTTAATTGTATTTGATCTTGAATTGATGGAGATGGTGTTAACATGACCTCCTAAAATATGACCTACAACCCTATTGTATTCATGTGTAACTACAATGCAGGTCTATTGGTTTTTATCATTTTGACCTTGGTTTTGTCCATTATTCAAATGTTGTTGGCTCTACTATTGGTGATTCCATTGGTTTAGCCTTGGTTGTTGAAACTATTGTTATTAGTGTTGCACTAGTTGTTGTTTCTATTATGGTTGGTTATTATGTTAAGGAAAGGGGTTTGAAATATTCCAAGGTTATGATTAAAATCAGAAGCACAGCCATCCAATGTTATCTCCCTTTTCTCCAACATATTATGAATCAAATCTTTGATTTTCAAATAATGATGTTTATTATTCCCGTTAACTTGATGATATTAACAAAATTCATTTTGGTGGTAGCAATCAAGATAAGGCCTTAAGCTAATGTTTTGGTATATGGTAGCTAATTAGATTAGTAGTGGTGAGTTTACAAAACATAGATTCAATAGGTTCTCTAAGGTCACTAAAAACATGATGAATAGGCACTATTGTCCTTAGAGGAGGGGTTTTTAATGGCAAAGGTTGTTATGTTTGTTGTGTGGGCTTGGGATGTTGCGTTTGTTGTGTTTATTGAAAATGTTATGGGTTAGGTATAATTTGCATATGTTGCATAAGTTGAGCAGATGGTTTTTTCACCAATTGGACATGTCTCAACTCTGTTACTCCATTTCCAACAACATTTTTATTGTGGTTGAATTGTTTTGGTCTATCATTGTTATTGGCCTATGCTAGTTATAATGCTTGTGCTTGGACTTGATGTTAGTTTTGGCCATTTCCATGATTGATACCTTGATTTTGATTTGATGAATTAATCTTGATAATTTATTTGTTAATAAGGTCTCACTTGATCAGCAAACCTTTGTTAATGATCTCTCTAAAGGTATGTGCACATTTTAGTTCCAGATGAAAGGATATCTCACTATGTAAATTTTTTGTAAACACAACAACTAATTGTTTCTATGGTAAAATATGGGTGAATTAGATTTCAAGGGATCTCCATCACTGTAGATAACTTTCAAAACTTTCACCAACCTTTTTCTTATCTTGTGTCAATTTGACCAATGAAATCTCATGCTCGAGATTATATGAAAAGTGTTGCATAAACTTATATAAAAGATCATCAAAATATGATACTAAATTTTTTGGTAAATTTAAGAACCACTCCAAGACTTGTCTTTCTAGACCCCTTGAGAACAACAACAAAAGGTATATGTATCTATATGCTACTGGCTAACATGAAATAAAGAACTTGATCAAATGAGCCTTGGGGTCACCCTTCCCCTTATATTTTTCAAATTTTGGTGGTTTGTATCCTAGAGGAAATGGTATCTTAAAGTACTTCATATTAAATAGATAAGAAAAAATATCATCTAATTTAAAAATTTTGGTTTGTTTCCCATCTTATATGGAATTAATTGCATCCTTCATCTGTTGTAGTTCATGGGCTAGGAAACTAGAGGGAATATTGGTTTGAGGTAGAACATTGGCCTGGGTAGATGGTTGAGTGGTCACAATTGGAGCACTTTGATCGAGGTATGATGGAGGTACTTTTTGGGGTATGTTGGTTTGGTTGGTGAATGGACCAAGAATACGCATGCATGGATTAAGGTTTGATCGTTGAAGTTGCACATACTGTGGTGTGATATTCTAGTTAGGGTTGGATATGTAGGTTTGATTTTGAGTATTTTGATTTTGGGATGGAGGAATATGGTTATACTATGCCAATTGAGGTTAAATATGGACATGTTGTTGACTAATCAAACCTTATTATTGAGTGGGTACTTATAAACCAAGACCCCATCTTTAAACTAGTGGCACATTTTGCATAAAAGGTAAAGGTTGCCTGATAGGTACTTGAGGAACATTAGAACCTCTTTGTTGCATGAATCCCAGTTGGGAAGTAGATGAACATTGAATATTCAACATTTATTTCTAACCAATACTCATATATTATTGATTAGATGTCATTTGGATTTGAATTGGTATATTGGTCTACAAGGAAAGAGGTATGTTCATTGTTACTAAGTGAGATGGAATATTGGTTACCTATTATTGAGGTGGCAATATGTTTTACCTCTACTACATTGGTATGTTTGATTGTGATTTTTATTGTGTAACACTACTCATTACCTATTAGGGAAGAGTAGGATTCATCAAATTTTATTGATGAGGCATGACATTGGTTGTTGGATGACTACCTAATCCTATTGGTTAAGCACTTGAAGAAGCAGCTAGATGAGGATTAGTTGTAGTAGTTATCTAAAGTTAGGACATATAAACTCCTACTACTTGATTTTGAGAACAACTCATGGTGTTAACCAAAGGAACATTTGTTTGCAGACTAGTTATTTATGTATTTATACCACTTTAGTTTGGATTGGATATTGATTGCACATTATCCACTACATTTTGCTCATTACTCTATGTAGAAGTAAAATATACCTCTTCAATAATTGGCATATGAAACAAGTTGTTGACATAAGTGTTTTATGTGAATGGGTCTATACCATAAATTTTTTGACTAGACAATTCTATTAACACTCCTATTAAAATAACTAAATCAATAAGAGGCCTATTTGACATGGTCATATGATTAAAATTATGTGTTAGGTTCAAGTAATCTTAGTATGATATCTACATCTATAAAAATTGATCTTCCATAGGGTCCTTACCTTTTACAAGAATATTAGGGTCCTGATATGACATCGGGGCTACAACTAAAGGGTTTCTAGAAGAATTTTGTTGACTACACAATATGTTATGAGGCATTATTACTAGACTTGGCAAATTCTCATTGGAAAATTCTATCAAAAACTTAGCCCTTACTTTTATAGCTCTAACCAAAATCTCATCTTTGTTTTTTAATAAGTGATGCTCAAATAGATACGGATCATATGTGGATGGTGTAGTAACATAGTATGGTTGTTGAGGAAAAGGTTATTCAATTGTAGGTACTGTAATTAGGTATTGATCTATTATCTCATGATCTTTCTCTAAATATAGAGGCATGTTAACCAAATAGTGATCCAAAGGGTCTTGGTTTTATGCCCCTTTTTGAGTGTTATAAGATGGATAAGGATCCGTCTCATAAACAACATTGTCTACATAGGGGTCTTGAACCATTTCTTCTTGTGAGGATACATTAATAAATACAATATTTTACATGAGGCCATTATGAGTGTAGGAATACATGTTGGGATACATAGTAAATGTTTCATGACCAAAAGGAATAGAGTTCTACAAACTCTAAAAAAGCAATGTCTAAAAAGAGGTTCAAACTTGATCTAACCTACTCAAAAGGATGGATATGTATATCCAAAAATATTGATGAAATGACTTGTGATAAAATAAGCTAAAGTCAAATGTCCAAATTTACACATCTCACATAAAAAGGTCAAGTAGATAGACCAAAAATCAAAATGCCAAATTCTAGGATCAAAGTATTTCAAACAAGTCTAATCTAGAAAAATAGAAGTTTCTAGGTCTTTTGGCCAAACTTGATAGCAAAATCTAGGCTCAAACAAGCTCTGATAAGACTTTTGTCTAAATGACATTGAAATATAGACTATTTAATAGTTTTGAAACACTTCTAATAAAAACTAGGCATTTGACTTTTAGACATAAACTTGATCAATGGATATAAGGTATGAAACAAAAGGCACTTGGCGATAATTTATTTATTGGAAATATTTTCATTGATGTCAAAGGTCTAATATTATTGGTGATAAAGGCCCCATTGCATTTAATGATGTTTTTAATAGATATATCTTGGCTAATGTGAGTTAATACTTATTTAATATTAACGAATATATTTTGGTTGCATATGAGACAAAAGAAGGGCCCATGGAGAAGTCAAAGATCCACGGGTAAAGACAAAAGAATGATGGGATGCATTTTCCCATGAAGAGTCATCTTGGGTAATTCCAAGAGTCACCAAGTGAAGACAAAAGAGGAAGGGTGCGATTTCTCATGAAGGGACACTTTGAGGAATACAAAAAGTCACAAAGATAAGGACAAAAGAGGGAAGGACGTTTTTGCTCATGAAGGGTCACCACATGAATTTTCAAAGGCAAGGATATGAAGGGTCATACAAGTTTGGTGCCATTTTCCATGAGGATTGAAGGGTCACAAAGGGGGAAGGCAAAAGGTCATTTGGAAAGCTATAAATAAAGGCTTGAGAAGCCATTTGTAATAGGTGTGAGAGAGGTTGATTTGATATTGTAATATCTAGCTTAGAAGAGCATTTGTGAGAGATGAATATGATTTGTATTTTTTAAATCTAGCTTAGAAGAGAAAAGGTGAGAGAGAGGAAAGAGATGTTGTAATGAACTATCATTTGTTGAGATAGAAACATTGAGAGATAGTTGTGTGGTATACATAAAGGGGTTGGTGCAAATGAATTGTTGCTATGTTGGTGCTCAACAAAGGGGTTGGTGCTCTTGTGGGTTGGTGCACATGAATTGTTGTTGTGTTGGTGCTCAGCAAAGGGGTTGGTGCTCTTATGGGTTGGTGCTCATTAATTGTTGTTGTGTTGGTGCTCAGTAAAAGGTTTGGTGCTCCTGTGGGGTGGTGCTCATGAATAGTTGTTGGGTTGGTGCTCAACAAATGGGTTGGTGCTCCTATGGGTTGGTGCTCATGAATAGTTGTTGGGTTGGTACTCAACAAAGGGGTTGGTGCTCCTATGGGTTGGTAATCATGAATAGTTGTTAGGTTGGTGCTTAGCAAAGGGGTTGGTGCTCCTCTAAGTTAATGCTTACATATATTGTTTCAGTTGGTGCTCATTCATATACTTGAGATTATTCTCTATGGTTTTTCCCACATTGGGTTTCCACGTTATATCTGGTGTCTCTCTCTATCTTGTGTGATGTTTATTATTTCAATTTTATTTCATATCTTAAATGTTTGATCAAATAGAATTTGATTAAGGGAAAGTTTTATAAGATATATGATATACTGATTCACCCCCCCTCTCGGTATATCCCATGCTAAACAATTGGTATCAGAGTAGGTTCCTTTTGAATAATTTTACAGCTTGAAGGTAGATGGGGAAAGCACGATGGCTAGATCACTGGAAGGATTTTCTACAAATAAGGCACCTTTGTTTGATGGGATGAATTATGATTTTTAGAGCAATAAAATGAAGATTTATTTGATGGCCCTTGGATTTGACATATGGAAAGTAGTGGTGGAGGAATATGAAGAGCCACAGACATCTGTAATTACTCCAGCAGAAATGAAGGCAAGTAAATGTAATGCTAAAGCTTTAATTGCTATTTTATGTGGTTTATGTGAATCTGAATTTGTTAAAGTTATGCAATGTAAATCTACTCATGAAACTTGGGTAAAACTTGAGAATATTTACAAAGGTGATGGAAAGGTTCAGCAAGCTAAGCTTCAGAATTTTAGAAGACAATTTGAAAGTTTGAAGGTGGAAGAAGAAGAAGATATAGAAAGTTATCTCTTGCGAGTTGATCAAATAGTAAATCAGATTCAAGGTCTTAGAGAAATGTTGGAAAAGTCAACGGTGGTGCAAAAGGTTTTTATATCTCTACTAATGAGATATGATGCAAAGGTTTTGACAATCAAGGAGATGAAGAATTTAGCCAAGCTAAAGATGGATGAGCTTCATGGTATTCTCATGGCATATGAGATACAGACAGAACAAGATAAACCCTCAAAGAGAGAAGTGGCTTTCAAGACATCAAAGAAAGAGAAAGCTAAGATTCAAGAATCAATTGATAGTTCTAGTGATGATGAAGATGACAATGGATCACTTTTCATTCACAAGCTGAAAAGGGGAACAAGTAAATATCAAGGAAAATTACCTTTTAAATCTTTTAATTATGGAAAGATTGGAAATTTTTTAGCTAGATGCCCAAATAAGGGTAATGATGGTGAAGAAGAAAAGCCTACATACAAGAATAATTTCAAATCAAAATCTAAGAAGGGATTCGAGAAGAAGAGCGTGTATTCTAAGGATCTTAGCTTAGTCGAAGATAGTGGAGTCAGCGATTCAGAAGAAGAGATTCTATTTATGGCCATACATGAAGGTGATCAAGAAGAAGAAGAGGAGGAAGCTGAAGTTAATATGGAAAGAGAACTCATTTGTGCCTTAGAAGAGTTATAAGCTGTTGAGAAGAAGAATCGAAGATTGATGCACCGAATTGAGAAAAATAAAAAAGAGTCAATGCAAATTATTGATGATTTAAAAA
Source organism: Torreya grandis (assembly GCA_037957365.1). NCBI lineage: Eukaryota > Viridiplantae > Streptophyta > Pinopsida > Cupressales > Taxaceae > Torreya > Torreya grandis. Next base: position 904,653 of record JARHVA010003098.1, on the reverse strand, counting down.
CACACTTGGAAGAAGCCAAGAAGAATGAAGAAGATCTAACAACACAATTGGAAGTAACAAGAAAAGAATGTGAAAGGTATGTTATATGTTATTGAAATTGTCTCTTTAAAAGAAGATATTGAGAAAGCAGTCAATGATAAAGTAGTTAGTGATTCAAAATTTGAGGATAACACTAACATGTTGAATAAGATATTGGAAAGTCAAAAAACAAATTTAGATAAGATAGGGATCATATTTGAAAATAAGAGCTATGTTGAAGCTCTTACAAAAGAGGAAACAAGGGAAGAAGTGAAGAATACAGAGGACATTTCAAATAGAGAAGGCTAGAGAGAACAAAGCTACAAAAGACAATTAGGTCAGAGATATACAGATAGGTCTTATTTTTATGGCTATTGTTTTTATTGTAATGGATATGGTCACAAGAAATTAGAATGTAGAAAAAGAGCTAACAATTTTAGAAATAAGGAGAAGGAAAGTCAAGTAGAGTCAAGAAGAAGCCATAACTCTTTTGATCCTCTATCAAGCTTTGATGAAGAGACCATAGTATGTTATAAGTGTAACAACTTTGGACACATAGCTTAGTATTATAGAAGCATGTTCGAGTAAATCAAGAATGATTAGATTTTCAAAGCTCCATTCATCAAGAAGAAGGATCAGAGTTTCAAAGCTCTATTCATTAGGAAGAAGGTTCAGACATGTTCATGGTAGAAGAAGCAACTTGAAGATTTTATGTTGGTGCAAACAGCTTTGCATGTAAGAAATAAAGATCAGCCATGGTTCATTGATAGCATATGTTTAAGGCATATGATAGAAGATAAAATTAATTTCATAACTCTAAAGAAGATCAATGGTGGTACAGTGAGATTCGAAGATAAAACCACTACCAGGATAGCCAGAAAAGGTACTTTGAGTTTGGATTATGGTATAACTAAGACTAAGAATGTTTTATATGTAAAAGGTCTTAAGCATAATCTATTGATTATTATTCAAATATGTGATCAAGGATGCACATTAAAGTTTCATAAAGAAGGTTGTGAGATTAGAAGAAAAGATTCAAATGAGTTGATTGCAGATGCTCAAAGGATAGGGAACAATGTGTATGTGTTATCAGATATATTCTCAAAGGCACAATCAAAGGATACATTCAAAGATCTATAAAAAGAGTTGGGAGTAATTTCTATTACTTCCTACCATTGATGTTCAGCATCAGTTGAGGGGGAACTAAGTGTTAGTTCCATCTAGGCCCTTTTCCATTGATGTCAAAGGGGGAGAATAATAGGTACAGGTACAGGTGTAGAAATAGGTACAAGGAATAGATACAAGTTGCTACAGTAAGGGGGAGTTACTGTATGCTTTCATATGAAAATATGTTCAGGTGACAGGATGTGGTAGTTTTAGGATTGAGGTTGCCATCAATGACAAAGGGGGAGATTGTTGGAAATATTGTCATTGATGTCAAAGGTCTAGCATTATTGGTGATAAAGACCCCATTGCATTTAATGATGTTTGTAATAGATATATCTTAGCTAATGTGAGTTAATATTTATTTAATATTAACGAATATATTTTTGGTTGCATATGAGACCAAAGAAGGGCCCATGGAGAAGTCAAAGAGCCATGGAGTAAAGACAAAAGAAAGATGAGACACATTTTCCCATAAAGAGTCATTTTGGGGAATTCCAAGAGTCACCAAGTGAAGACAAAAGAGGAAGGGCACAATTTCTCATGAAGGGACACTTTGAGGAATACGAAAAGTCACGAAGATAAGGACAAAAGAGGGAAGGACATTTTTTCTCATGAAGGGTCACCACATGACTTTTCAAAGGCAGGGATATGAAGGGTCATATAAGTTTGGCACCATTTTCCATGAGGATTGAAGGGTCACAAAGGGGGAAGGCCAAAGGTCATTTGGAAAGATATAAATAAAGGATTGAGAATCCATTTGTAATAGGTGTGAGAGAGGTTGATTTGATATTGTAATATCAAGCTTAGAAGAGCATTTGTGAGAGATAAATATGATTTGCATTTGTTATATCTAGCTTAGAAGAGCAAAGGTGAGAGAGAGGAAAGAGATATTGTAATGAACTATCATTTTTTGAGATAGCAACATTGAGAGATAGTTATGTGGTATACACAAAGGGGTTGATGCTCTTGTGGGTTGGTGCTCATAAATTATTGTTGTGTTGGTGCTCAGCAAAGGGGTTGGTGTTCATGAATTTTTGTTGTGTTGGTGCTCAACAAAGGGGTTGGTGCTCTTGTGGGTTGGTGCTCAACAAAGGGGTTGGTGCTCTTGTGGGTTAGTGCTCATGAATATTTTTTGGGTTGGTGCTCAACAAAGGGGTTAGTGCTCCTGTGGGTTGGTGCTCATGAATAGTTATTGGGTTGGTGCTCTTGCAAGTTGGTGCCTATGAATATTGTTTGGGTTGGTGCTCATTCATATACTTGAGATTGTTCTCCATGGTTTTTCTCACATTGGGTTTCCATGTTATATATGGTGTCTCTCTCTATCTTGTGTGTTGTTTATTGTTTCAATTTTATTTTATATCTTAAATTTTTTATTAAGAAGAATTTGATCAAGGAAAGTTTTATAAGATATATGATATACTGATTCACCCCCCCCTCTCAGTATATCCTGTGCTTAGCATTATTATCTCCCAAATAATAGCACAAACTACATTATTTTGACCAATGATCTAGATAAAGGTGATTGGTGTAAACGTGATAGATAAAGACTCATAAAGGTATACTTGAAATGGTTTTGAAATTTTGGAAAAACTTGGACTCTATGCAAATAGGCCTATGAAATAAGTTTTGAAATAATTTGAGTAGCATAACAACACTAAAATTCTAAAAAGGTATGATAAATTCTTGCTTCAAGACTCTAAGGCATAATGGTTTGACAAGATTTTGGTAGCATAACACTACTCTCCTCACTTCAAATGACAAACACACACGCACACAAAGTTTGACATACTTCTAAGGCAAAAGTGTGTTATCAAATAGACTCAAGAAAAATGGTAAAATAGGATGGGTAATACAAAATGTATCCTAAGACTCAAAGTTTGAGTGATACGCAAGATGATTTGAGTCTTACCAAATGAGGATAATGATTATGAGTCTAAAAATGGCCCTTAATTCAAATTGGAAATTGAACCTAAGTTGCCTCAAGTTTAATATAAATGGCAAACCCACTTAACACATCAACCTTATAACCTTATAAAGATGAAACTTTCAATTTCAATTATCAATGAAGGACATAATAAAATTGGTCAAATGGTCTAGACTGAAATAGGTAGCATAACTACGTTAAAATGGAAGATATGACACAAAGTTTATGATAAATGTTTGAACAAGGAAAAAGATGGTTTTCACTTGGGCAGCATAATGCATCCTTTTTCAAAAAATGTGGTGGACAATGTGTTTGGTTATGTAACCCTTTGTTAATAAATTTTTTGGCCTCTAAATAAGACCAAGTAATATAAGACAAAGATAAATCAAATAACTAATCATCTTAATCCCTAAACTGACAAGGTATGGCAAAGTGTGGTTAACTAAACTGACAAGTTTTCAAACATCTAGATGGATCAAATGCATATGAATTTCACATCAACATACAAAAGAAACACACATCATTTGATTCCATGTCATATGGCTTGTTGTAAAAAGGTCTTTCCCTTTTTACAACCACTACATCCATCGATTGATCAATGTAGTGCAATGTCCAACATGCTCAAACATCCTGAGCTTAACCTCTACTAACGAAGATGGTTTAACTACTTAAACCATTATCCCAGTGAGGGGATCCCAATTTATACTATTAAGAATAAATACATAAATTTATACAAAATAATTTCACAAAATTTTAATAATAGATATAAATAGATTCATAAAGAATAAAAATAAACATGCATGATAAAAAATATAAAATTTAACATGGTTCAACCAATGTGGGCTACATCTACCAAGAAACACTTGCTTATATTTTATTACAAGCCACCAGAGTAAAATCACTCTTAGATCAATCTTCTCACAATTACAATGCACAAATATTATTTAGAGCTACGCTCAACAAACCCTCCTGAATTCACTCTAAAATGCACACACTCTATTTCTCCTTCTCAAACCCTAGTTCTCATAATGTATTTCCCACAAAATATCTATCAATACATAATACATCAAAAAAGTGATATTATAAAACAATGGGTACCAAAACCATGGGCAGAATCAACCCAAAAATGGTTTCCCATTAAAAGGGGTCTCAAACCCCAGTGAGAATACATATAGAGCGTACAATACATTTAAAATGTATAGTATTTGAAAATACATTTTAATTTATAAATAGGATCCACAACACAATAATATCCCACATAGAAACTAATTTCCTCTGATCAGGCTTCTCAACCCTTCACAATCAACTATGGAGGCCAACTAAAACTGAACATAGCTTTAATTTCTCCCTTGTGACCACCTTGGTGATCATTTCTACAGGATTCTGACTAGTATGAATCTTCTCTAGCTTCAACTTATCTTCCTCCAAAGATGTCCTGATAAAATGGTACCTTAAATATATATGCTTCATCCTAGAGTGGAAAGTGGAGTTCTTTGCTAGATGTATACCACTCTAACTATCACTATATAGCTTCCCTTCCTTCTACTTATGCCCCAAATCTTCAATCAATTGCTATAACCAAATTGTTTATTTGATTTCCTCTATGGTAGAAACATACTTAGCCTCTATGGTTGACAAAGCCACAAGTATTTGTAGTCATGAAATCTATCTCACTATTATGTCACCTACAATAAATACATATCTTGTTGTACTATTCCTACTATCTAAATCTCTAGCCATGTCCAAATCTACATAACCATAGAAAGTGGTGTCCAATCCACCATATATTAAAATTGTCCCCATGGTTCCTCTTAAATACCAAAGGATCCACTTTACTACCTTCTAGTGTTTTCTACCTAGGTCACTCATGTACCTACTTACTACTCCCACTACATAGGAAATATATAGCCTAGTGCACACCATGGCATACATCAAGTTGCCAACAACTAATGAGTATGGTGCATGTGACATCTAGATTTTCTCTTCCTCTATCTTGGGACACTACTCCTTTGATAACTTGAAATGGCCTTCCAAAAGATTCCTAATCAGTTTATCATCTTGCATACTAAACCTCTCCAAGTTATTTTTGTTGTACTTTTCCTAAGATAAATTTAGCTTTTGTTCCTTCTTATCTCTAGTTATTCTCATACAAAGGATTTATTGTAATGCTTCTAAATCCTTCATAGCAAATGAATTACTAAGTTATTCTTTGAGTACCTTTATTTCCTACATGTTCTTATCTACAACCAACATATTATCCACATACAGATAAAGGATAATGCAATGACCATCATCAAATTTCTTGATATATATGTAAGGGTTTGAATGATACCTAAAGTATCCATGTTCCATCATAAAACTACCAAATTTCATGTACCATTGACGTGGATCTTGTTTTAGGCCATACAAGCTCTTCTTCAATTTGCACACCATGTTATTCTTCCATATGACCTCATATCCCTATGGCTACTCCATATACAATTCCTCCTTCAAATCACCATGAAGGAACATACATCTTCACATTTGGCTTCTCTAAGTGCAAGTCTTTTGCTGCCACTATCCCAAGAACAATCCTTATAGAAGTCGTTTTTACCACTGAGGAAAAAATCTCATCAAAATCAATTCCCTTCTTCTATGCAAATCCCTTTACCACCAACCAAGACTTGTACCTTTTATTTCCTCCATCATCTTATTTAAATATATACACCCACATATTTTGTAATACTCTCTTACCTTTAGGTGGGGTTGCCAAATCCCAAGTCTGATTTTCCATGAGAGATTGGTGTTCCTCATCCATAGCTTAGTCCCATTTCTTCTTGACATCTACCTGAATTACTTATTTAAAGCACTCTATCTCTCTATTGTTAGTGAGTAATAAATAATTAAGAGATGGAGAAAAATATTCAGGTTCCCTTCTTACCCTAGAAGACCTTCTCACCATAGTATTTTGGGATTCTTGTGGAGTAGGTACCTAAATTGGTTGATTAGACACTTTATCATATATAATGTCCTCTAGTACTATATATTATTTTATAGAATCTTATTTTTGACCCTAAAACTACTATTTATACATGACTTTTTCATTAAATACAACATCCCTAGACCTAAATATTTTCTTGTCCTTAAGACTCCAAATCCAAAAACCAAAGTCATCCTCACCACAACCAATAAAGGTGCATTTTTTAGACTTAGCCTCTAACTTGATCTTATCATCCTTATCAATATAAATGAATTCTTCACAACCAAATATTCTAAGAAATCAATAATCAACCTTCTTACCAGACCAAGATTTTGCATGTATGCCTCCATCCAAAGTAGATGAAGGACCTCTATTTATCAAATATACAACTGTGCTTACTACTTCTACCCAAAACTAAAGAGGCAATCCTATATGCAACCTCATGCTCCTAACATGCTCCATGATAGTCATATTCATCCTTTCTAACACTTCATTCTATTGTGTAGTTCTTGAAACCATCCTCTATCTATTAATTCCATTCCTTGAATAGTAATAAAAAATGCATTGCTATAATCTTCCCCACCATTATCTGACTTGAGACATTTTAACTTAAGATTTGTTTCATTCTCAACCAAGGCTTTCCATCTTTTAAATATATAAAACACATCAGATTTTCCCCTAATGCCATACACCCAAATTTTCCTAGTTGCATCATCAATAAAAGTGACATAATAAGATGACCCACCAATAGAAGATACTTGAGCTGCCCCCCATACATCTAAATAAACCATCTCTAACTTATTCTCCTTCCTCATAGGTCCAACCTTGAGAAATTTTACCCTTATCTATTTTCCATACACATAGTCTTCACAAAACAATAAATCAAATCCTTTCAATCTAGGTAACCAATCCTTCAAAATTTGCATACCCTTTTGGCTCAGGTGACTGAGCCTATTATTCCATAAAGTTGCATCTACATCTATATCAACTAAATTATAATAATAAACACTACTTGATAAATGCAAGGTACCAACCTTCTTACCTCTTGCTACCATAAGAGCACCCTTGGTCACCTTCCAAGAATCTATCATGAATGTCACCATATAAAATTCATTGCTAGTTATCCTATAGATGTCAAATTCAAACTCAATTTAGGCACATGCATGACATCCTTTAGTAGCCAAGTGTTCCCATTCTACATCTTGATCTAAACAGTTATTTTACCTACTATGATTCAAGGCTCATCATCACCAAGGTAAGCTTGTCCAAAATCCCCTTGAACATAATCAATAAAATAATGCCTATATGGTGTAGCATGAAAAGAAGCCCCTAAATATAAAACCCATGACTCAATAATATTATCTATGAAGAGAATTAATGCATCCTAATAAACATTACCTATTACCACATGCATCATGATAAACATTACCTATTGCCACATTACCTTCTATGGTCTTATCCTATGATATATTAAACATGACCAAAAATGTAAGGCATAACCTAGTGGCCCCAAGTGCTTTCCTATCAAATAGGTCCCAAGCCTCATCTATCATACTCATTGGTTGCTTTACTTTTCCTCCCAATGGAGCATGGATGTCATTCTAATAGAGTTAATCTTCCATCTACATCTTCCATAGACCAAAGTTCTATCCATTGAAGGATTTAACCTTTAATCTGTGATCAGCCATAGCTCCTACTTGAACTAATAACCTTTCTTATGATTCAACACTTCAACAAATACAACTTGAATCTCTAATACCAATTATTAAGAATAAATATAGAAATTGATGTGGAACAATTTCACAGAATCATAATAATAGATATAAACAGAGATACATAAATAATAGAAATAAACATGCATAATAAAAAAATAATAGATTTAATGTGGTTCACCTGATGTGAGCTACATCCACCAAGAAACACTTTCTCAGATTTTATTACAAGTCACCAAAGTACAATCACTCTTAGATCAATATTCTCATAATTATAAAGCAAAAATATTATTTGGACCTATGCTCAACAAACCCTCCTGAATTCATACCTAAATTCACACACTTTGTTCTTCCTTCTCAAACCCTAGTTATCATAATGTATTGCCTATGAAATATCCATCAATACATAATACATCAACAAAGCATTATCATAAAATAATGGGTACTAGAACCATGAACATAATCAACCCAAAAATGGTTTCCCATTAAAAGGAGTCCTGAACCTGATGAGAATATATAGAGATTGTACAGTATATTTAAAATGCACAGTATTTGAAAATACATTGTAATTTATAAATAGGCTCCACAACACAACATATATACCCCCCCATGGAGAAGGGTTGAAGAAAATGTTGGGAGATGAATTACGAGGTCAATTCTTCTCTATAGAACTTATGGGAGGTAATGAAGTCCCCCTCACAAGTCAAGATGAAATGAAATAAAAACTAAGTAAAATAGATTTATGGTTGTTTCTACATCACCCAAGACATGTGGTTCTTGGGGAGAGCCTTCATAACATCTCTTTTATGCCTTTAGACTAAGGCAATTTGTAATGAATATGGCACTTTTGATCCCACAAGTTCCCTATAGGGGATAGGGGAGAGCATACATGCACAAATTCTTTTTTCTCAAATAAATTTAACTAAAAAAATAATGATAAACAATTTACAAAAACTTTGAAGTGAGTTCAATTTTAAAGCACTAAATGAAAAGTTTGGTGGTGTTCTTTAGCCCCTTGGCTTTAAGTTGCAACACTTTTGAAGAATAAGCATAAAAATATTCAAATAAGCATTTAAGTGTTTTTTTAAGCACCAAATAAAAGTTCCCAATCCTTTTTAAGCATCTAAAAAGAGGTTTAAAATATTAGATTAATCTTGTTTTGATCACTTTTTAAGTGGGCCCTACAAAAAAAAGTCATAGTTTTGTTTAGCCTTGAAGCACTTTTTCAAATAAAATAAATAAATTTGAAAATTGAGCTCTCAAGTTCACATAGTGTAATCCTATAACTCCACAGTCCAATATTGCAACTCTATAAAATCATGACTGGTTAACACAATATTACAATTCATGAGTTAGTCACTAGAAATTGACAATATCACTGCTCTAATAGACAATATCGTGACTGACAAGCAAACCCTCAACTTAGAGAGTTACGGTATTATCGCTTAACCCTAACAATTAAGACTATTTACTAGTAGTTTAACTACAATAGTATGACTTAGATCAATAATATCACTACTAGAAAAATCACAATATTTTAATATCATGATTGTCGAGTTATAGTACTATAATATCATAACTTGTGAAATCATAGTATTATAATATTGCTACTATTAAGTAGTGGTATTACAATATCATAACTTGACCTATAGATAGAGAAAATGTTAGTCTAAAAACATAGTTAAGATTTAATATCACTATTAAGACAAAATCATGAGTGTGTTAGTTGTGGGATTGTGATCTAGAGGACAATATCACAACTCCATAGTGACAAAATTATGACTTCTAGGAAAATATCTTTTTACTCAAAAATTTCACTCCTTTTGCTCCCACACTCTAAGATTCTTCATGAAAATGGTTATTAAGTTGCTTATAGGAGATATTTGAACAAATTTGTGAGGCTAGGTCCCATTTAATGTGCCATTTGTGAACATAATATTGAAATAAGGGGAGATTACTATAGTGTTAGTGTATGAAATCAAAATCCAAAATAACACACTAATAGATAACAACCTTAATTGTATCTCAATGGAGGAGCATAATAAAAATACTAAATGAAAAACACAACTAGAATTCAAAATACAAATGATCTTTCACCTCCCTTGGATGCCCCAAATGGCTTGATCAGTTTGTGCTCAATGAGTCTCCATCAAAGGAGCCTTAGCTTTCTCTTTTTCTCTTTGGAACCTTTGGCTTGTGATAACTTTATCTTGGCTCAAAACTTGGGAGTGATAACACTACTTTAATGTATTGAGAGAGCCTTTTAATATTATAAACTTACATCAAAAGAGCTTAAAATTATAAGTGTGAGGCCTCTTATTTATAGATTTTCTTAGATGACCAGAATGAACCTAAACAATCCATCTCAAGATGAAGATGTGTGGTTAAGAATCCATTCAAATAAGAGGCTAAAATCAATAAATTCTCTAATAAATATTTGGGATAGAGAGGCATTAAACAGACATAAGAAGACTTAATTAGATATTTTTATGCATTTATGGCCTAGGGATGCCTTTCCAAAAAATGATGTCACTTGATGATGCAAGAACTCATAATCAATTTCTAAAAATAAATATTCAACAAGTTCAATGGAATTATTAATTAGGCTCATGATTTGAATGAATTAGCTTTTAAACATAATCTATCAATTTTAGTGCAAATCTTGGTAATTAGTGGATAAATTAATCACATTAGTTAAAATGTCATAGTATTGGCTCAAAATTTGACTAGATTGGAATTAGAAGGCAATGTTAGATGTGTTGGATCCATTATCTCATTTAGGATGTTGCCAACACAAAATAACAAGGGTACCTATCTCATGCAAGAAACTTGGTAGAAAAGAGCAATCCAGATCACCAAGGTGTGACTATGTCATTTTGACTCAAAAGGATCTAATCAAAGTTAATTGTCTCATAAAATTAATTTCCCCATTTATAGATATATTGGTGAAACTTGGCACTTGTATATGACAGGTTCACATCATTTAGCATGTTTTAGTGTTTTTAGCCTAAATTGTGCACTTTGGTAGAAATTGGTCAAAATCCTAGTTGGAGGTCATTGTTGGCCAGTTTCAGGTGTCTAAATTGATCATAATTCCACAAGATATAATGATGAAAACAAAGCATACAAATTTATAATCCTACTAGTAAATCCATAATTATTTATATAGATTATTATTTTTTAAATGGAGTGTATGATGATTATAATCATGCATATATATAATTCATAAGTGAATGGAAAAATATTATTTATGTTTTTTTAAGTATTACAAAGTCTCACACAAGTTTCTATATCAACAGGAAATAATACTAGCTCTTTGTAAGAGATTAGTCATCCATCTCCATCAACACCAAGCAAGAATAGGCATTTTTTTAATCCTCATACAACCAACCAGATGTTGGATTATAATTATGATAGTATGATTATAATAATAAAACATTAGGAAGGTATATTATTTTATAATGCTTACGATGAAAATATCATGTTTGCATTATTATCTATTACTAGTGAGCCTAGAAATTATACAAAATCTAGTCAAAAGTAAAAATGTGTTCATGTTAAGAAATTAGAGATAGATTAAATAGATAGGAATGATACATTAATTTTATTACATATTATATTGAATAAAATTTTCATTATAAGTGGGTCAACAGGACCAAATTCAAGAGTGATGGTACAATTGATAAGCTAAAGTTTAGACTAGTTGAAAAGGACTTGCACAAACATATGGGGTTGACTATGAGTAAACCTACACACATGTGGCATGTTAAGATATTACAATACTAATTATTATTTTATATGATTATAAATGATGTAAAATGCTTCAAATGGATGTCAAAAATGCATTCTTAAATGGAGTGATTGAATAATAAGTATATGTGGGGTAGCCACAAGGTTTTGAGGTAAAGGGTAAATAATTTTGGGTATATAAGTTGAAAAAGACTTTGTATGGGTTGAAGTAAGCTCCAAGAGCTTGGTAATAAATAATTGATATCTATTTGTTCAATCAAGGATTTTTAGAAAATGAAAATAAACTAACTCTTTACATATAAGAATATAGTTCTAATGTTTTATATGTTTGTCTTTATGTAGAAGACTTGATCTTTAAATATGTAGATATCTAAATCTAGCCATAACTAGCTTTCAATCAGACTTCAAGTTGATTCCCACCAACCATTGCAAATTAAGCCTAAAAATTACTAAAATTATTAGTTTTGTCTATACATAATTCATCACTACTCAAAATAGTGATGATACATCCCTAATTGGGGTATTATATCGTATGCAACAATAACCTCTCATGGATACATCCCTAATCACCTTGCGACATAACAACTATTAGTTTGACCTATGAACCCATTGAACATGGCACTTGATCAAATCTTATGAGATATAAAATGCTAATCAAAATGAATCATCTAATTAAACAAGATTAGATGCTTAGTTGAATTATCCATTTATAATTAATTAATATCTAAAAATCAAAATTCTAAAAATCAAAATATCAAGCCTTTTCATCATTATCTTTATGAGTTGTCAAGCTCTTCTAAATATCCCAAAATATATAATTTGAGAGCCATGCCTAATAATTGAAAATCATAATTACATAAATTTTAACTCAACTAGAGTTAGTCTCAACTTACTTAGGGTTAGAACAAACCCATTCCATATCTAAACTCATCTTTAACTCATCTTGGGTGAGAGATAATTCTTGAGGCTATAAATACAAGACCATGCCTATTGATTTCTAAGTTCTCTTGGTGCAAATTTATTATGCCTAATGTCTTCAAAGATTTTGATAGTGTAATGTTATAATCCCAATTTCGAGAGAGAAGCTTCATGAAATGAAGGTTACCACACCCAAATCATAATCCAAGAAACCAAGCCAAGGTGCCAAGGAGAGAAGGAGAAGATTAAGCTTCATTGTCAAAGATTTCTTGATGCGCAAGTTGAGAAAGCCACTTCAACAAGCCATTTGGAGATCCAAGGAAGGTAAAAGAAGGTTTTTTTATATATTTTAGTTGTGTTTTTATATGCATTCTTGTTACCTATGTTCTCCCTAGTGTCTAGGCTAGAGGTGTTAGGATTTTAGTGTGTTATTTTGATTTGTTTAATTAGACTAACATAATACTAACCTCCCCTCTATTGTAATTCCTTGTTCACATCATGGCACTCCCAATGGGACCTACACCCCTTAAAGTTATTCTCAAGGACTTTTAGGATATCCTCCTAACAATTTTCATGTTAAAATCAAAACTTATTAATTAAAACAAGTGAAAATTGAAGGCTCAATGACATTTTTCTAGAAATCATGAAGTTTCTCTATGCAGTCACATTCTTGATCTTTGAAATCATGATATTGCACAATATCACTACTTTTATAGTCGCATTTTTTCATAATTTCTATAATTTTATGCTAACTCTCGTGGTATTATATTAAGCCATCATGGTTTTTGATAACTATTTATGTTTATAAGGAAGATTTTGATATTGACAATATCATGACTTTACAGTCATAATATTGACAATATCATGACTTTACAAGTCATGATATTGCCAAAACTTTAGTGATATTGCTTAACCATGATATTTTTCATGTTAACCATTTGATTCCACAAGATTGATTTTTAATATTTTTCCTAAAATATCTGATTTTATCTTTATTTCAATGATATTATCATAATAATAGTGATTTTGCATTAATACTTTATTTTACAGGCAAGTTGTAGTATTGTGTTGATTGTTGTGGTTTTGCAATAAAACTGGTGATATTACTCTATGTTTCTATGGCTTTGCACTCTATGTAATTTTTTTGAAAATTGAGAGAAAAAATTAGAAAGTCATTTGTTCACTCATGATTTTATTCTAAGCAAAAGGACCCTCTAACATGTTTTTCAGGACCCAAAGACCAAAAAAAGACATTTAAACACTCTAAAGTTCTAAAATTCACATTTCAAATTGGTGTTTTAAAAATCTTTTTACTTGAGTTAGTTTTAATCTTGTTTAAATCTTTAAACACAACTCCAAGGGGCTCAAACTTCATCACATATTTTGTTTTAGTGTCATAAAATAAACTCTCACATTAGTTAAATACTCATAAGAATTATTTTTATGCTTGTTTATTGAAAGTGTTTGTTTAGCAAGATGAGTGTCACGTGTATGCTCTTCCTCATCCTATTTAAGGAACTTGGGTAATATAAAATGTTCATTTTCATCCAAAAGCATGGAATAAAAGTCATTAATACCCTCCCCATAATACGTATGATTTGGGTGACCCCAAAAATGACCCTAAAGTCTTTCCACTTGTCTTTATTTCATACATTTTGGCTTGTTAGAATGAGTTCATCACCTCCTCATGGGTTTTCTAGGGAAATGCTGACCCAAAATTTATCTCCTAGCCTCATTTCAACCCCACTCTATGATGGGGTATATAAATTGAGGGTGACCTACTGGGATGGTTATTTTGAGCAATTAAAACAAGCTTCGTTAGTGGTACTTAGCTTCAGAACATAGGGGCAAATCGAACATTTCACTACACTAATAAATTAACAGATTTAGTGGTTGTGAAAAGAAAAATAATTTTTCAAAATAAGTTGATTGATTTGGATCCAAATGATGTGATTGTGCCCTAGTGTTTTCTACACATTTGGGACCATTTAGAAATGAATAAAAATTGATAGTTTAGACAGCCCCACTTGTTGTGGACATATTATTGATACAAGGTAAGTAGCCTGAAGTTCCATGTTATTAAGCATGAGATATATCTTTTACTTATTCAAATTTATTTTGATTTAACCACTTAATCATACATTCAAGATATGCAATAAAACTTAAAGCAATAACATGCACCACATGAGAGAGAGAGAGAGAGAGAGAGAGAGAGAGAAGATTTTACGTGGAAACTCAAAGTGGGAAAAACCATGAAGAACAATCTCAAGTATATAAATGATCACCAACTCAAGTTAAAATTTTTGCAAGCACCAACTTGTAGGATCACCAACCTCTTTGTTGAGCACCAACATGGCAATGATTCAAGAGCACCCACCCACATGAGCACCAACCCCTCTTGTGTATAAAACACCAACTATCTCTCAATGTTGTTTTCTCAACACACACTACTATATATCATCTCTTTTCTCTGATTTCCTCTACTCTTCTTATCTAGATAAAATTAATTTCTTCCATAATACAAAATGTATTCCCAAGCCTCCTTTTATAGCTTTCCAAATGACCTTTTGCATTCACGCTTGCATGACCCTTTGAATTCTTTCTTTGTATTTACCTAGTGACTCTTTGAATTCCTTAAGGTGACCCTTTATGGAGAAATGCATCCTTTTCCTCTTTTGTCTTTAGTGATGACTCTTTGGATTCCTCAAGGTGACCCTTCATGAAGAAATGTGTCCTTTTCATCTTTTGTCTTTAGTGATGACTCTTTGACTTCTTCATGGGCCCTCTTTTTTCTTTATGAAACCAAAAATATATTCGTTAATATTTAATTAATATTAACACACTTTTATCCAAGATATAAACATTAAAAATAACTTTAGACATTAAATGCTAATTTGACATCAATGACAATATTTCCAACAATCTCCCCCTTTGTCTTTAATGGCAACCTGAAACTATCACCAAATTTGAAAACTTGTACTGCACATGCCAACCTGAAAATGAGACCTATAAATTGAATAGACTAAAAATATTTAGTAACTCCCCCTTACTATAACATCCTATTTCCTAAAATTTTTCTTGTACCTATTCCCTATACCTATTTTTATACCTATTTCCTATAGCTTACACTTCTCTCCCCCTTAACTAATATAAAAATTAATCTATCAACTCACCTTCTTGTTATGCAACATATCTAAGACCCAATAGCATCCACCATGCTTCATTTTTTCTTAAAAGTATCTCCTTGAAGCCTAGAAGAGACACCCCACATAAAGGATACTAGAAAAAAATCTCAGGAGATTCCCACATCTCCTCTATTACTTCCTTTATCTTCTTGTGTCTTTCTCTTAAAATCCATTTAAGCATGTATAGCTTATTTGAATTACTAACCTCAACATTCATAATTTTTTTCATCTTCCCAACTCTTGCAACTATCTTATCTTGACAAGGCTCATGCTCAAATATAACAAGAGATTCGTCACAATCCTTCCTATTTGATTCTTTATCCACTATAGCAAGTAATTTATTCTCACTCTAAAACTCAACCTGATCAACCTTTACTATCTTAGGTCTCAAAACCTAAATTCAATTCTTCTTATATCTTCTAGAGGCTCTATATCCTTTGACATACCTTGAAGATCTCTTTACTCTATCTAGACATAATTTAGTAATATGGCCAACCTTACAAAAACAAAAGCAAACAACATTTATTATACCTTTTGCTTAAATATGACTGAGATCTCCCTTGATTGATTACTTCTCCTCATACATCTCTTGCCCTATGACCAACATGATGACAAATAAAATAGTGTCCACGAAAAGAATTTGAAAACTTGAAAGCATTGGGTTTCCTGATTAGCTTCATTACTTTGCCTTTATAACTTGCATCTTTCTTACCTTGGACTGATATTTCATGATATTTCTTAACCTTGATTATGAGCCTCTCATGCTTATCCTTAAAATAACCTAACTCAACCTTCAACTGATTACACTCTTCTTCTCTTAATTTCAAACTTGAATATGCAACCTCTAGCTGATTCTTTAGATCCTGAATAAACATCTTATCTTCTTTTGATTCTATAACCAACTTAGAATCCAAGATACACATATATTCCTTAAGATCCTCAACCACATATTTCAACTCTTGATTCTCCTTTTTTAGTTGTTTGGCCATCATGCTTTCCCTGATCTACCTTCAAGCTATTAAACCCTTTTCAAAGGAACTTGCTTAGATACCAACTTTTAAGCATGGGATATATCTTTTACTTAATCAAATTCCTTTTTCTTTAACCACTTAATCATACATTAAAGATATGCAATAAAACTTAAAGCAATAACATGCACCACATAAGAGAGAGAGAGAGAGAGAAAGACAGAGAGAGACCAAATTTTATGTGGAAACCTAAAGTGGAAAAACCCATGGAGAACAATCTCAAGTATATAAATGAGCACCAACTCAAGTTAAAAAGTTTTCAAGCACCAACTTGTAGGAGCACCAACCCCTTTGATAAGCACCAACACATCAATGATTCATGAGCACCCACCCATAACAGAACCAATCCCTCTTGTGTATAAAACACCAACTATCTCTCAATGTTGCTTTCTCAACAAATGATAGCACACTATTATATCTCTTCTCTTTTCTCTGCTCTTCTTAGCTAGATAAAATCATTAGCTTTCATAATAAAAAATGGCTTCTCAAGCCTCCTTTTATATATTTCCAAATGACCTTTGGCATTCACCCTTGCATGACCCTTAGAATTCTTTCTTTGTCTTTACCTAGTGACTCGAATTGCTCAAGGTGACCCTTCATGGAGAAATGCATCCTTTTCCTCTTTTGTCTTTAGTGATGACTCTTCGAATTATTCATGGGCCCTCTTTAGTCTTTATGCAACCAAAAATATATTCATTAATATTTAATTAATATTAACAAAATTTTAGCCAAGATATAAACATTAAATATAACTTTAGACATTAAATGCTAATTTGACATCAATGACAATATTTCTAAGACATGTCATCGTATGAACTCTTGACAGAAGAGGGGGCCTAAAAACCCTACTTTTCATACACTTTTACTTGTTGGATTAACAACTTAAAATCCTTTAAAGAGCAAGTATATAGAAAAAATTTGACAAAATGATGCAACCTTATTAGTTTTCAGATTTATGACGTTACACTTAGCTATTATTTTCATTCTATTCTTTTTACTTACATGGTCTTGTGTCAAAACTATTTGTTTGTCATACCACATCTAAAACAAGTCTTGTTTTAACATCACTCCTTTTATTAAAAAGGTGTTATTCTATATTTTGGCATCACACATTTGCCTTAGTTTTTTATCAAACCTTTGTGTGTGTATGTCAATTATTTGAAATAGACATTGTTACATTGCCCATTTCATTTCAAGTATTGTGCCATAGAGTATTGAAGCAAACCATTTATTGTATATTTAAATCATGATAGTGTCATTACATTGCTCACATTATTATAAAGACTTGTTACCTTATGTCCAAAATTATAAAATAAAAATCATATGTGTCTTTTGGAACTATACCTAATACCATCATGTTGTTCATTTTTTTCTAGATTATTATCTATTTTAAAGAATCCAAGTTTTCTAAGCTAAGTTTGAAATTAGTCTTGACAAGTTTAGATCCAAACATTGATTAATTTATTCCTATTCCTTATGTAATTTTGTTATATAAATTTAATTTCCAATTTTGGGTTGTGTAATTTAGGTTAATTTCTTTCTCAATTTGCAGACTATTCTTGTGCCTGAATTTTGGGGAAGTGGTCCATCTTTCATATGCCTAAAGTTCAATATATTTTTCCAAATGATCAATTTTATGTTTAAATCCGAATGCCTAGTTTGTGTCAAAGTGTTTTAAAATTTTTATATTAAATCTCTTACCTTTTAGACCTTATTTTATTTAAAGTCTAACTTTTGTGCCTTGTTCCTAGAAGACCTAACAATGCATGTTTTGAGCCTAGATTTTGTGCCTTGTTTTCTAAAAGACCTATCAACCTTTGTTTCTTTAGACCTAAATTAGACATGTTTAAAATAATTTATACCTAAGTTTGGCATTTTTATTTTTATTCATCCACTTGACCCTTTTAAGAAATTTAACGTTAGACTATTTTATCCCAAGTTTTAGCACTAACCATTTTGGAGATATAGCTCCATCCTTAGACCAAGTTTAAATAATTTGTCTTTTAGACTTTGGTTTTTAGATTTTGTATAACTCTAGGCCTTCTTTATAAAACACTGATTTTTAATTTGGATATGTCTCATTATATTTATAGCAAAGTCATGTACAATCTAGGTTATGATAACGTGGTTACATAAGATGACTTTGTTCAAGACCCTTATGGTGATGATGTAGTTTCTAAGATGGATCCTTATCCTATCTACAATACTCAATCTAGGGAACAAAGCCAAGATCCCTTAGCCTGTTATTTGGTTAGCATGCCTCCATACTCAGAGCAAGACCAAGAACAAACCATGTAGTACCTTGATAGCATACCATCAGTTTAGGAACGATGAGAGGAACCTCATACTCACACTCACATAATAACAATATAAACTACATATATTAAACTCAAATTTTGATTACACACAATTCTTTTTATGGAAGGAATAACTCCAAATCATGGGCCACTTCGAGGGGGCTACCTCCTTTAAGTAAGGCTCAATTATAAATACCTTATTTGATGATCTACAATATCATATTCCCTTTTATTTATACTATTTCTCATCTACCCCACTTCTCATTCTAATGCATGTGGGATTATTGACTATTATACTATTATACCCCTATCTAGGTACTATACATTCCATCCCCCTTAAATATGTTTCACCCTTGAAACATGATAAGAAATAGAAGGACCAAATGAAGGCCAAACCAAAAAATAGGTTGAAGACTAGATAGAGGCATGTCCATGTGTTCCTTTTTGCTTGCATTTCTTTCACCTGTGCTCAGATATGAACATGTACATCAACAAGGTGAACATGCACACTATAACTAAAGGTTGGAGTGTAATTTGAACCATGATGATAATATCCTCAAATTAAGAACATGGGTGCTCAAAATAGTCATTTTGATGAATGAATTGAGGATACATGCCATCCAACTTAGTATTTTTCTCTAAGGGATTTAAGGACTCAGTTCCCTGCTTGGGCTTTATTATTATCAACCTGGGCTCATTAGGGGCCTACTTTAGCATGGTGATTTCCTAAATGGGCTCATTTTTAACTTGTTTTGGTGCATCCAAAAGCGAATCAATGTCTAGTTTATTGATGTCCTGAAGAGGTGGTGTGGTGCAGGGATGAAAAAATAAAGGTGTCTCACCATGATATAGTATATACATTCTTCTTTGAGTTTAGCTAATCTCATGGCATCTTTCATGGATTGTAGTTACCACATGTGAACCTCTACTTGAATCTCATCTTGAAGTCTATTGATGAAGCAATGAATGAAAAATGCATTAGAGATGTTGGTTAATATTTCAAACTCAGTCTGACATTCCCTAATAGTACTAGTTTTTCATAGTTGAATTAATGTACCAGTGAGATTATTGATAGAGAAAATGGGAAGCCCTATGAGAACCAAAGGAGTATATGTTGGTTTCAACCAAAAATATGTCCTTTATTATATGACCAATATTTTGATTTTTTATTATAAACATACATACATACATACATATATATATATATATATATATATATATATATATATATATTGTTTTTATTTATTTATTTATTTATTATTATTTAATTTTTTAAAGACTAACTAGGTGTTAGGATCTGCCAAAAATTCACCCAATTAAAAGAAAAATTTCTCCTTATCGCATTACTTATAATTGTGTAGTTGTGAGTTAAAATACTTAATTATTAAAGAAAAAGAAGTGGATAAATGGAATTTTTTAAAAATCCTTATATTAAAGCTATAAATTAAGTATTTCACAAAATTCTTCTTGAAAAAATATACATTTTATTAAAAAATAGTACCTAAAAATTCCTTACGGATCTCAAGTATGAGTCCACAAAGTACTTTCAAACTATAGAAAATAAGGTTCTACTGAAGAAAATCTAATTTTTGAATAATAAAACGAGATCTAAAAAAATGATCAAATAACATTATTGGGTTTGCCTCAAAATCACAATTCCAACAAAAAAATTAGAGGTATATAGGGCTCACAGTTTGAAACATATCACCTCTAGAGTGATAGCATGTCTAAATCACCTTCAAAGCGACCACTAGTGGTTAAGTCCTAATGGTTTGCCTTGGTTACATGAGATAGTTTACATTGATGGTTAATGCTAGTGATCAACAACTATGTAGCATACAAAATGCACCAAGCATGTATATTGCACTAGAATGTACTAAAGTCATCAAATGCATGCCACATGTGCCTCATTCATATATTTTTAGAGAATGAATACTTTTCAAAAATCTCTTAGAGAGAGGAATCCAAAAAATATAATTGAAGCCAATGTTTTTAACATTAAATTAAAATAATATATTGATTGAAAATTCAATAATAACCAAAACTTGTACCTGGTAAATTTGTGGATTTGATTTATTGAGGTTCAAATATTAGATCTAGGCAAACTAGATATGTACACCTATGTTTTGAGGTGTTGCAGACACATTGGTGTAGTTACAATGGTTATAAAATGCACCAAAAATTTATTTTCATAAGACTTACACCTTGGTCCACATGAACCAAAACTGATCTAATACCATATTAGAGGAACCTCATACTCACACTCACATAATAACAATATAAACTACATATATGGAACTCAAATGCTGATTACACATAATTCCCTTTTTATGGAAGGAATAACTCCAAATCATGGGCCACTTTAAGGGGGTACCTCTTTTGAGTGAGGCTCACTTACAAATACCTTCTTTGATGATCTAAAACATCATATGCCCCTTTATTTATACTATTTCTCATCTACCTCACTCCTCATTCTAATGTATGTGTGATTATTCATTATTTTACTATTATACTATTATACCCCTATCTAGGTACATTAGAAACAAGCTCAAAAATAATTATATTATGCTACTATGCCATTAATGCATGATCCTTATTTGTTTTATTGTCACTTGATTGAAAATAAGGATGAAGTTTTAGTCAGATCCACAGAGGTAGGGGATAATTTTCCAGTAGACTTCCCCCACATAAATTTTCTTAGTCTAGTTAGAGCATCTCTTGACATACCTTATAATCAAACCATTCAATATCCCTCTTATATAAATACTCAAGCACTCATGTTGATGTCATATCAAGACCCATGTATGCTTCTCATAGGGAAGGACCTCATGGAGGACCACTTTATATAAATTCAAACAACATACCAAACCTATTTGAGTCTAGTTCATAATTTTAATAACATGGCCATGTCAAATGTTCCACTCATTGAGTTAGTTCCTTCAATAGGGGTATTGATCTAATTGATAGGTCAAGATAATTATGGTATAGACCCATTTGTGTAAGGCACTTTAGTTGGTGACATGTTTAACGTCCCTCTATTGAAGAAGCAATGACTACTTCTATGTAAAATAATGTGCCAAACACAGTGGATAACATGAAAGTGTTTTAATTTCACCAACAACTAACCCATAACAAGTGCCTTTAGTTAACACTATGAGTAGTTTGAAATATTAAGGGGAAGGAACTCCTACATCTCAACCATAACCAACTACCTCTTGTCCTCAACCAACTACTTCTTCAAGCATGTAACTACAAGGATTAAGTAATCAAACACCAACTAGTGCCTTACCTCAATAAAACATGATGAATCCTAATCCACCTCAAAAATTGATGACTAACATTCTATAATAATATGCATAGTCTAATAAACCATCACAATAAAGGTAGAACATTCTACCACCTCAATAAGGGATAATAAATGTTCCACCTCACCATGTAGTGACAAACACACCTCTTTAGTCATATACCAACATACCCTTATAGTTTTAAACATTAGATAATCAATAATGTATGTTCATTGATCAATGATAAATTCCAAACATCTAATAAACATCTAGTTCACAATAGGTGTTTTCATAATAAAGAGGTACCACTGTCCCACAAGTACCAATTAGGCAGCAATTGACTTTTGCTCCAAATGTACCATAGATATAATGATAGGGCCTTGATCCATAATGAGTTCCCCTTATTCAAACAAGTTTGACTAGTCAATAAAAAGTCCTTATTCAAACTCATTAGGCATATTACTTTACCCTAAGCCATATCTTTCCATCATAGCCATAATTCCCTCAAAACCAAGCCTATATATTGAATCCAAACTAGAATATTACACTACAGTGCTTTAAATTATAATAAATGCATAATAATTTACAAATTTATATTCCTAATTGGTTCACCCAAACTAATATTCCACAACAAAACACCCCTCCATTATACCCCAGTTAAGGTAATCCACCTTTGACTACCCATCCTCCACCTCAAGCCAATGTTCTATTTAGTTTCTTGGCATAAGAACTATAGTAAATGGAGGATGCAATTTATTTCATTTAATAAGGGAAATAGACCAATAATTTCAAGTTAGATGATGTGTGTTCCTACCCATTCAATATGGAGTGTCTACAAATACCATTTTTCCAGGGTACGAACCACTAAAATTTGATAAATATAAGGATAAAGGAGACCTTAAGGCCCTTTTGACAAAATTCTTCATTGCTTTCTTGCCAGTGGCTTATAAATAAATTTATTTACTCCTCTTGTTTCTTTGAAGTCTATAATAATAGGATTTGGAGTGGTCCCTAAAATTTCAAAAGAATTAAGTATGTAATTCTGATGACCTCTCAAACAAATTTATGTAGCATTTTTCCTATAATCTCAAACATGAGATTTATTTGGTAGATTTGACACAGGATAAATAGAAGATTGGTGAAATTTTCACAAGATATCTACAATGATGGAGAGAACTTACTATTCATTTCACCCACAACTTACTAGATAAATTATTGGTTGTTGTATTTACTAGAAATTTGCACAGTGAGATATACTATCATCTAGAGCTTTAATGTGTGCATACCTTCAAATAGATCATAAACTAATGTTTTATAATTAAAAAAGACTTAATTAATAAATGGATTATCAATTTAACATCATTTAACTAAAATCACAACCAAAACACATGAAGCAACCAAAATTAGAACCAAAACCAAGTCCAAGTGTAGGCATTAGCACTAGCCCAGACCAATAACTATGAAAAATCTAAACAATTCAACTACAACAAGAATGTTTATGGAAATGGAATAACTGAGTCATATCATGTCCAACTGGTACAAACACCATCTACTCAACTAATTCTACAAATTCAACTAATTCCTCATCAACAACCCTTCAATAAGTGTAGCCTCCACAAAAGCCTAGACCAGCTCAACAAATATAGCAACCATTAACTTTGCAAAACCCTCCTCCAAGAATAAATTCTTCTACTCATTGATTCTTAAATGACCTTAGAGAACCTATCAAAGATGTTTTTTGTAATATATCCACCACTAACATGATTAATTAGCTAATTCCAAAGCATTATCTTGAGGGTATTTTGTATCTAGACTGGTATAGAGAGAATGAGTTTTATGAATACCATCATGTTTATGGACATAATCTATGTTATTTAAATTAAAAAACTCATTGAAAATATATTGTAAAATGGGGAGATTACATTGGATAATAGAGCTTCTACATCTAATCATAACTTAGGTATCTATGAAAACCCTTTTCCACAACATAATAATAATAATCAACAATAACAAAAACAAAGACCAGAACAATAGCAACAATAGTATCAATAGTCACAATAAAAACAAAATCAACAACAAAAATAACAAAATCAACTTCATGGAAGGAACCAAGGCCATAAATATTCCAATACCCAATATAATTACCACATAGATGCACATGACTACACTAAATTTTTAGGTCATAGTGGCAGAGTTCACATTTCCACCATAACCATTATTCAAATTCCAAGTGATAACAGAACAAGACCATTTCTAAATGATTCCAATCAACCCAATTATGCTAGTAATCCTTCCTTGACTTGGGACCATAAATAGGTGCACCAACAACCAATGATTACTATTTTAGGACCTTATACTGATAACTGATCATTTCCCTATGACCATAAACAAGTGCAATGGTAATTGAGACTTATCCTATCTTGTCCCCCTCCATCATCATTTTCTAGTAATAATAGTCCTATATCTAATCATAATTATGCAATCATAACTTGATGATTGAAGATTACCATTCTTTTCCCATAACCCTCTACCACTGAGGTAATCTAACCCACCATCCTGACTACGAATAAGCCATATACTACTATGAAGGAAAAGACATTCGATATTATGGAAAACCTTCAAAAGACACCTACACAAATATCCATTTTTTATTTTTTATGTATGTCTACTATCCACAAAAACATCATAATAGAGTTCCTCAGCTAATCCCAAGTTCCAAATGACATAACCCTAGATAAATGTCAAGATTTGGTTGGATATATATCCCTTGGCTAATATTTAACCTTTGACAAAAGTGATATGTCATCCCTTGGCTCTCTCCATAACAATCCATTGTACATTAAAGTTGTCATTGCATGGGATAAAGTGAAACATGTTCTCATAGATAATGGATCAGGTCTAAATATTATGTCTCTAAAGCTCATCAAGCATCTCAAATATACAATAGTTGATCTATATCTAGAAACCATTACTATCAAGGCCTATGACAATGAAGAGCAAGAATCACAAGGCACTATAATCCTGCTAGTTATCATTTGGCCCTTGACCCATGATACACTATGCCATATGTTAGACCTAGGTTTTTCATACAATTTGCTTTTGGGTAGACCTTGGATACATGAAATCCATGTAATCCCTTTGACATTGCATTAGTGTCTCAATTTCTCTCACTCAGGTATGGAGGTCATTATCAATGAATATTTGGAACCTTATGACCATTGCAAATATTTGGAGGTAGAGTATAAAAGTTATAATTACCACTTTGGCCTAGATCCAATTCCCAAAAAGAACAAAGGAAAAAAATACTTGTTGACTTATCAAAGGCCACTTTCATAGACATAGATAGCCTTGACTCATATTCATATATGCCCCCACTTGAATTATCTAATCATTATACCATCTCGACCAATAGCCTAGGAGAATATTTGACCCATGACACATTTCACATTACCAAGCTTCAATAGAACCCCAAGTTATATGGAAGACCTAAATCCAAGTCACCTTACATGGAATGGAAATTAAAGGGAAAAGTAAAACTTCATAGTCCATCTTCTATCATTTTCACACCATTTACTAGACAAGGAGAGGACCCACTTCCCAATAATGAATCCTGGTTGTATAATGATAAATTGGCTTATTGTTATTAAAATTCCAATTATCCCATCCCTAAATGGATCATGGAGAATCAAGCTAATGAAGGAGGATGTCTTCGGAAAAATTATCAAGGAACTCTTGAGGCAATTTTTGTAACTCAGTAGAAAAGAACTTATGGTCTCAAATTTAAACTTCTTGGGGGTAACCCCATGTACCTTATTCATGTTCCAATGCCTGTGTCTAGTGATGATGATGTTGATAGAAAAAAGAAAGTATGATCATAACCTTTATGAATACCTTGCCAATACCAATTTATTTGACCCACATGCCATTTTTACCCTTACCATAGTTATTCAACATGATCCACTTCCTCTATATCACCCTCAACTTATAGATTGAGACCAATAAGAATCCATATGCCTATAGATGAGTTTAAGAATGATGAGGCCTTTTGTGATTTTCTAGGCCTAAGAGATAATGTTTCATTGAGAGACCATAAACAAGGGTTGTCTATCAAACTAGATCTTGAAACTTATTTTAGAGAATGGGCGAACACCCTTAGCCATAAATAAATAAATAAAACATTGAGGTACCAAAGTGAAAACCTCTTTGAGGCACTTTTGGACTAGGGTAAAAGTAAAGAGAAAGGCTAGTCTTCTGGTGAAAAACTACTTTAGGAATGATTAAATGGGGGTGTTCATCTTTCCCTAAATGAAGCTCAAGAGGCTGTTAATGATGAACTTTATTTTGGGTTTGAGTTTAGTTCTAAAGAATATCATGCCTTTGATCGAATTATTCAAGAATTTCTAAAAGTGTTTATAACATGGCCATCCCTTCCATTGGGCTATTCATATTCACCTTGTTTAGGCAAACTTGAAGAACCAATCCAAATAGAGGAATTTGTAGTTTTAGGATAGTTCAAATCCTTTCCAACCATTCTATAAGATGTTTTGACTCTCCTCATAGAAGACACTACAAAATTCAATATCAGGACTCCAAATTACCTAAAATGGATCAAATTAGGCATATTCCTCACTAAAGAGGAAAGAAAAATCTTTATAGCCATTTTAAGGGAATTTGTTGACATATTTTATTGGGCCTATTTAGACATGTTGGGCTTGGACCCTACCTTTACACCACCTTGGTGTACATCTTGATGACAAACCTATGAAGCAAAAAATCACTCAAGATACATCCTTATATTACTATTTTAGTAGAAAGAGTTAGAAAAACTCTTAGAAGTGAAATGTATTTGATTGATCGACTACTTAAAGTGGATCTAAAATGTTGTACCAATCAGTAATAAGCTATAAGGAATCATAATATGCAATGATTTTAGAGATATAAATAAGGCCTACCCTAAGGAGAACTTTCCTCTACTAAATAGTGACGTAATTGTTGACTCCACAATGGGGTATGAAATGCTTTCACTTAAGGATGGATTTTTAGATATAAATAGATCTAAAATGTGCCAAAAGATGACCAACACAAAATATTATTCACCACTCCATGGGGAAAATTTTGTTATTAAGTTATGCCATTTGGTCTCAAGATTGTTGGGGCCATATATCAAAGATTCATTACTATCATATTTCATGATATGATGCATGACATTATTGAAGACTATGTCAATGACATGTTGGGTAAATCAAAGATTTGTGTCACTCACCTAGCTGTGCTATGAAGAATATTTGAGAGGCTTTATGAATATAAGGTTAGACTAAATCCTAAGAAGTATATTTTTGGTATCAATTTTAGAAAATTATTAGGCTTAATCATCTCTCACAGGGGCATTGAAGTTGATCCAACCAAATTTCAAGACATTACTAAAATGATGCCACCTTCTAATTTGAAGCAATTCTATAGTTTGCAGGGTAAGATTCAATCTATTAGGCCCTTCATTTCTCATTTTTCTAATAAATGCCATCCATTTACACTCTTATTGAAGAAGGGTGTTATATTTAATTGGGATGAATAATGTGAGAAATCCTTCTAGCATCTAAAGGAATATCTTGTCAATTTGCTTGTTTTGTTACCTCTAATGTCAATAAAATCATTCCTACTATATCTATCTACTATAGACAAGGCCCTAGGGGCACTGCTAACTCAGCATGATGACAATGGAAAAGATCATGTTGTGTACTATCTCAACCATACATTAGTTGCATATGAAAAAACTATATGCCTATTGAAAAATCTTATTTATACATGGTCTTTGTAGTACTAAAAATGTGACACTACATGCTAAACAACAATACCATAGTTATTTCCAAAGTATATTCACTCAAGTATCTACCATCCAAAAAAAATTACAAGGATGCATGGCTAAATGGATCATGTTTTTGAGTGAGTTCAATATATAATATGTCAACCAAAAGGTTATTAAGGGAAAACTACTTATAGATCAGCTTGTTGAAGTTCCCCTTATAGATATCAAACCCTTCACTTTATAATTCCAATCCAAGTTCAATATGACTATCATTGAAACACCTCTTGAGTAACACTAGAAGCTATGTTTCGATGGATCATTCACATCACATGGATCAGTGGTAGGTCTATTATTTATTACACCATAGGGGGATCTTATCCCTAAATCATTTTATATCAGCTTTCCTTATACTAAAGCATGGTCAAATATGAAACACTCATTCCAGGGCTCCAAAAAGAATTACAATCAAATATTTAGCATCTAACAGTTTATGGTGATTCTTAGTTAATCATCAATTAGGTTACAGACCACTTTTAGACCAAAGATGACAAGTTGGTGCCATACAAGGACATGGTCAACACTCTCAAACAACAAATTATCAACATATAGTTTGAACACACACCAAGGGCTAGTAACAAAATAATGGATGCCATGGCCACCATTAGATTTTTGATTTATCACACCAATAAGGTAAAATAATATAAATTCCTCATTTAAAATATTATAGCACCTACTCATGGGCCTTCAACCATCATAATGATCTTTGATATTATTGATCTTAGCTCTAAATGGTATTTAGACCTCTTTACCTACCTTCATGACCATATCATGCCACCAGACCTATCATGCAAATAACTAAAGGCCTTTACCCATAAAGCCTCACACTATACCTTACTTGGATCAACCCTTTACTTCCACAACTTTAATGGAACTCTACTTCATTATTTAAACTTAGCATAAACAACAATAGTGTTAGATGAAGTTCATGAAGGGGTATGTTTAGCCCACACTAGTGGGGCCATCCTAGCTAAAATGATCCTACATACTAGCTATTATTGGCCAACTATGGATGTAGATGTAGTTGATTATATCAAAAGGTTTGAAAAATGTCAAAGGCATGCTAATATGATTCATACCTTGACCAAAACACTAAAACCAATACTTAAACCATGAAAATTTGCTACATGGGGACTCAATCTCATTGGGAAGATTAACCCAACCTCATATGATGGCCATAAACACATCCTTATCACTAATAAATATTTCACTAAGTGGGTTGAAGCTAGACCCCTCACTTACATGATTGGAAAATAAATTCCAAATTCACATTTAATCATCTTATATATCACTATGGTATCCCATCTAAAATTATGTCTAATAATTATAGATATTTTAATAATAAGGATGTCAAAATTCTTTGTGTCAAGTATAACATTACTCAGCATTTTTCTACCACATATTACCCACAAGGTAATGGCCAAGTAGAGATATCCAATAAAACTATTATCAACATCCTTAAAAATACTGTCAATGATGTCATCTATGATTGGCACCTCTAAATATTCTACAACCTCTAAGAATAACACAATAATTATTGTACCCTAATCAAAGCCACTCCATATTCCCTAGTTTATGATACTGAGGCCATTCTTCCTGTAGAGTAAAAAATTTACTCTACGTTGTATTCCAATTTTTAGTTGCGCACTGCAGATTTTGTTCCTGCATACCTTGGTCGTGACGGCAAAATTTTGAAACAGAGCACGGGCTTGATTAATTTGATTCATTTTCTAAGTGTCGAAGAGCAATGGAAGCTACCAAGTGGCATCATCTGAACATGGGTTCTTTTTCCCTTTTTGATTCTTTTTTTTCATTTTTGCCTAAGTGTTAAATTTGAGCAAAAGCCACCAAGTGTCTCTTTTCAATATACAGAACCGGCCAAGTGGCATCATCTGAGGCACCTTTCATAACTTTCAAGAGGGCTACATAACATGCCATGTATCCAATAAAAACTCAACAGAGCGCACCATGTGTTGGCATCTGCATTCCTTTTTGACACCTACATTTCATCTATTTTTTGTCAAAAGGTTTCAACAAGATAAGTATCAAGATCAGGCAAAAAGCGCTAAGTGGTAATCACAAAAGGCTCTGGACTGCTTTTCCAGAAGAATTTGGAATGTACCATGTGTCGGCATGCAAGAGATAGTCAATTCAATGCCTTGGTTCAACATTTTTGGTTCAATACCTTAGTTAATGTGTAAATGACGCACAATGTTTGAATTATTGAACCATTGAACCATTTTTGGTTCAATCAGTCAGTTCAATGGCTTGGTTCATTGGGAAGTTCAAAGGAGTGTCCCAAAAACCAAAGGGGTCAAGCACCCTTTTGGAAGGTATTAAGGTGTTTTTTCATTTTTGTTTAAGTTTCAAAGATAAGCAGAAGCCGCCAAGTGTCTCTTTTCGAGCCCCTTTCTAATCCATTCCCAGGAGAAGCAGAAGCTGCCATATACCCTTAGCAAGAGTAGTGGAAGATGCCAGGTATCTTCCTAGAAGCCACGAAAGCCTCCATGTGTCAACATCCAAGAGATCATCTTCGAGTTTCATTGCTGAATAAAGATTGTGGTGGGTCCTAGGTTTTATTTCAAAGGTCTGCAAAAGCCACCAAGTGTCACCATCTGTAGGAGCCTAACATGCATCCTAAATATTTCTACAAGCATAGCTAAAGAGCAAGCAGAGATTGCCAAGTACATCCTTCCCCATTTTAAAGGTTGCTCAGGCAATAAATGTGGTGAGTCTTATTTTGTTGAAATTGCTAAGTATCAAAGAAGTAGATTGCGATAGGTGTCAAAGGTAGAGCATTCCTGAGTAGGATATAGGAAAAGTGGAAAGTGCCATGTGTCTTTGATAAATCAGGTGGAAAGCACCAAGTGTCATCCTCCAGTATCTCCTAAGAAGTAAGAAGATTTTTAAGAAATTGACTAAGTGTCCTTCTTCCATTTCAATAGAATAGAGGGTCCTATATAGACACTTCCAGCTCAGTTAGAGTTCAATTTGGGCTGTAAATTTGGGAACATGCAATCAATCTAGAGGGAAACACAGTAGGAGTTATTTCCAATAGATGGAGTAGTTCACCAAGTAGATTTTTGGGGCCAGCAAACATTGAAAGTGTCGTCTATTTGTCCCCTGTGAGTTAAAGTTAGAATAGACAATTACGCGAGAAAGGAGAGGATGGAATGAGAGATTTGAGGCTATAAAGGGCAGCCGCAAGGATCACCAAAAGGAGCATCATCAAAAAAGGAGATACTCAGAGAGAATTTTTTGAATAAACTATTATCAAGAGTTTTTTAGACTTTCTAGAGCAGTGATTAGGAATATCATTTGCCTTTATTCTATTTTCTTGAGTTGTAACGTTGATGTAACTATGCCTTTTATGTGGCTGAAGAATTAAGAAGAAGACAAAATTTTGTGCCTTTATTAGTGTTTCTTGTATCATTTTGAAGGTAGTCTAAAACTATGAGCCTCTATGTCTATTGTTTCTATCTATTACATTAATCATGCCATAGTCTCCTCTTTGATGTAATTGAATCTTACATATAGTTTCACTGTGCTTAGGATTAAGGATCAAAATTACACTCAGGCACATCACCATAGTTAGATTTCATTTCTTGCATTTACATTTCTATTTAAATTCCTATCCTTTTTCCCCCCACACTTGATATAAATAAGAGACCATTTTCTCTAAAATCTGGAGGTTGTTTCAAGACGCAAGTCCCACATCTTGAAACTTCCCATTGTTGTTGATTAGAATTAAGCACAATTTTAAACATCAACAATTTTTGGCATGCCCAATGGGATCAGTCTTGAAGTTTATTTCAAGACCATATGAACCAGAGAGCTACAAGGAGTTAGAGCTATGGACCAGTCACCAGATCACAATCTGCTACAAATCCAGGTATTCTTTTGCTGCCTTTGGTAAAAAGTCCAAGAAGAAGAGCTAACCAGTTTGTACCAATACCAAATATGGGAGCCCCAATTCCCTAAAGAAATTATGAAAGCTAGAACACTGGTAGTCCCTTAATCCTCCCAACACCACCAACCATTTGGGATCCTATCCCAGTGAATGCTCTAAAAGTTCTACCCAAATTTAGTGGGCAAGACTCTAAAACACTTGCGAAACATCTTCAAGATGTATCAGATGTTTGTGTTATACATGTCACACAGCAAAATGTGGCCATAAGATTATTAGCAACCTCTTTCAAAGGGAAGGCTTTAGAATGGTATCGGTCTTTGACCCCAATTACCATATCTACATGGGACTAGCTCAGAGATTTGTTTTTTGAAAGATTTGTAAAGAAGGGCGATAAGTCTTCCTTGTTACAGTAGTTAATCACCATTCAAAGGGCACGACAGGAAGACATGACTGACTTCAATACTAGATTTCAAAAGACCTAGGATAGAATCCCTGCTATAGCTAGACCACTACTAGGTATGGCCATATTATTTTATCTCAAGGCTTTGAATTCAGATATATCTATTATGATTCAGTCACTAGGAGGACACACTATGCCAGAGGCTTATGAATATGTGGTCAGAGCTAAGAATCATTTAATAGATGCTAGAAAGTTACCTCCAAGGCCTCCCATGCCCATGTTCCCAGAAATTTCCTTGCCATTACCTCAAGAAGTTCCTAAATTTTTAAGCCCACCTATGTCTATGTACACTTACCCTTAACCATCTGTGAAAGAACCTGCCTTTGCTCAGTCATCTGAGATGGATGATATCAAGAATATCCTAAGGATGTTTTCCAATGAGTTGATAAATATAAAGAGACAGTAAAATACTTTCCCTAAGCCTCCTTATCAAGGCTATCAAGGAAACAGGTTTTCATCCCAACTAAACCAATATCAGGGTCCCCTAAAACAAACTAACCATAAGCCAGTGAATCAATTAGTTGCAGTTCCCACACCATCACAGACCATTCCTCCCAACTCAAATAGGGAGATGGTTCCAGGGTAGAATAATTATGTGGATGATAATAATGCCTAGTGTTTCCCTCGTAATAATTCTCATACACCTAGAGATTGTCTTAAGGGTAATTTACAACAAAGGGTGGCAGAGCAAAGAAGAATGGATGGTCAGTTTGCTAGCTGTAGTGACAATCAAGCCTACCATTCTCCTGGTATGCAAAATTTAGTCCTAGTGGCTTAGATGCAAGGAATGTCCTTGAAAAAAGAGGAAGAAATAGCCCTCAAACATGCTTTGTTCTCATGGGTTGAAGATGAAGAATCATTTTTCTTAAATGAAGCATCTACCTCCCAAAGACCAGTGGTGCAATCTGATTATTACACCAGGTCAAAGAGGAGAATGGTGGAGCAGCCCAAGTTCGTAAGTGGTCAAGTCATGAATAATCCTTCATCTCAAGGGCAAAGAAACATTGTTGTCATACAAGAAGTGCCTTAGCTGGTGCAAGATCAAGGGACTCTTGCCCAAACTCAAGAAAAAACAAGATATCCTCATGTTCAAAAAACTCAGTCTTTGGGACCGATAAATGTAGTGGATCAATTAAAGAAGACTCTAGCACAAGTATCGATATGGGATATATTGGCTATTCCTGAACAAAAGACATTGCTACAAAAAGCTCTGCAAGGCCAAGTAGTGCCCAAAGGTACTGTTACCAAAGAAGGACTTGCTGGAAAAGAAAAGCTCAAAGATACACTTCCTCTGAAGACAATAGCCTTTGTGAACGATGCAGCATAAGTAAGTAAATCCAAACCAGAGCCTTTCTATTTGACTTTGATAGTTGGAAAGAAACTCTTGCATAATGCATTGATAGATTTAGGAGCCAGTATTATAGTGATGCCCAAGTAAACAGTTAATGCTTTAAAAATAAAATATGAACCCCTTATAAAGGGATTTATGCAGCTAGATGGCAAAACAGTAAAAATAATAAGGAGAATTAAATAGCTCACATTGCAGTTATACACATGTCCCAATATAATTGTAAACCAAGATGTATTAGTCATAGATATATCCCCCATTTTTGGTTTATGTTTATCTATAGACTTTATAGAAAAAATAGGAGGATATATGTCTCTTGATTGGTCTAACCTCATCCTGAGAACTAGATATGGTTCGAAGATGAAAATTCTATCTGAGCCACTATCAAAAGATCATATCACTAATGAACCAACATCCAAATTAGAAGCAGATCATGTTATGTTAATTAAGGAAGAAAAGATTTTTGTTGAAGAGTTAGGCGACTGGACTGAGCATGATCAAGAAGAGGAAGATAACCAATTGTTGGCTATGATGCATAGCGACCCATATGGAAACTATGACTCTACTAGTCTGGGCACATATGTCATTTTTGATGAGGACCATGAAATCCCAAATGTTCTAAGGGAAGAGGCACTGATAACTCAAAATTTAGAAATATAGACCTTAAATTTTGATGGGGCTAGAAGTAAGCATGGTGTTGGAACCAGAATTTGTCTTACTGCTCCAAATGGTGAGAAAATTTTAAGGGCTATCCGTTTCCAATTTTCTTGTACTAATAATGATGTTGAGTATGAATCTTTGGTACATCGGCTCCTATTAGCCAAGAAAAGGGGGATAAAGAACCTAGTAGTAAAAGGAGATTCAAAACTAGTGGTAAAGTAAATTAGAGAAAAGGCAGTAGCCAAAAATGTAAGGATGAGATCCTACAGACATAGGATTTGGGACTTAATAAAAGATTTTGATGCTTTCAATATCGAGATAGTCCCTAGGAGTCAAAATTTTGAAGCTGATAGGATGGCCCAGATTGGCTCATAGTTTTACCCGACAACTAGCCTATTAATTAACAATGAGTCAGTAAAAGTTATAGTGAGGCCAACCATTCTAGACAATGATGAGAATTGGCAAGTATTTGAAAATGATTCTCAGGTACTCTCATTCTTACAACAATCAGATGATTTTGTTGATCAATTGCAAACCAAAATTGAAGAGACATATGGTGATCAGATTATACAATTGAGGACTAATAAGCTCCCCAAGGGCTTGATCACCTTAGAAAACCTGTTTGACCCAGAGGATGTAAGCCTGGAAAAGAAAAGGTTCCAGGTAGACAAAGCAGACTATTCTAAAATAGAGGTGAGTGACAAGAAAAAACTAAAAGTTGGGAATTCTACAACTCAAGTGGAAAAAGAAAGACTAACTAAATTATGCAAGGAATATGATAGAGTCATACCCTGGAGATATGAAGACCTTCATGGATACAATAGAGACATTATTCAGCACACAATAGAACTGAGTGAAGGATCTAAACCCATCAGGTAGAAATAGAGGCTAGTAAATCCAAGGATTGAGCCTCTAATGGTAGATGAGTTGTAAAAACTTTTAGATTCCAAAAAAATATTTCCAATCAAGCACTCAACCTGGGTATCAAATCTAGTACTAGTTAGGAAAAAGAATGGAGATGTAAGACTGTGTGTAGATTTTAGAGATCTAAATAGAGCATCTCTGAAAGACCACTACCCCTTGCCCTCCATGGAACAAATTCTACAAACTGTGACTGGATCAGAGAGGTTTTATTTTCTAGATGGTTTCTCTGGATACAATCAGATTTGGTTGGCTGATGAAGATCAGTACAAAACTACTTTTACTACCAAATGGGGAACATTTGCATATGCTAAGATGCCATTTGGTCTGTCAAATGCAGGAGCCACCTTTCAAAGAGCTATGGATGTAGCCTTTGGAGAACTTATAAATAGGATCATCTTGGTCTATCTAGATGACCTCACTATTTTTTCAAAAAATGCTGATGATCATTTTGATCATTTAGAATCTATCTTCAAGAAATGTCAAAATTTTGGGATATCACTAAATCCCAAGAAATGCATCTTTGTTGTACCTCAGGGTAAATTGTTAGGACATATAGTATCTAAAGAAGGAGTATCCATAGATTCTGAGAGAATTGTAGTTATAATGAACCTACCTCTTCCAATGAATAAAAAGGTAGTTCAGTCCTTTTTAAGGAAGATTAATTTTGTCAGCAGGTTCATATCTAATTTTGTAGGCTTGGTAAGACCAGTGACACTCTTGCTAAAGAAAGACCTAATTTATAAATGGACTACAGAAGGAAGGAAAGCCTTTGAATAGGTCAAGAAGGCTATCTCAATAGCCCCAGTGCTTAAAAATCCATATTTTTCCAAACCTTTTGTAATGTATGTCTATGGAGGAGAGTTAAGTATTGTTGTTGTCTTGACACAAAAGGATGATAGGCTAGAGGAAGAACACCCAATAGCCTTTTTATCAAGAACTCTCATGGATTATGAAACTAGGTACAACTTTATAGAGAGACAAGCATATGCCATGGTAAAATCCCTCAAGAAATTTAGGCATATGGTATCAGGGAGCAAAATCCTAATACTTGTAGCTCACCCAAGTGTCAAAGAATACATCATGGAGGGAGAAATCACTGAAAAAAGAGCCAAATAGATCACTAAGATCCTTGAATATGATGTAGAGGTTAGACCCACCAAGTTATTCATAGGTAGGGGTTTGTGCCAATATATGACCCAAGAGCTTGAAAAGATGTTACCTGAGGAGGCAGATTCAAAAAGAGAGACGGAGACGGTGTTAAAGATACAAGAGGTTGATCAGGAATCCTGGATCACAAGCAGGATTCATTTTATGAAAAATGGGATTTATTCGAGAGAACTCCCTCAAAATAAGATGAGATATTATAAAATATAGGGAGTTCATTTTTTTTTAATTGAACAAGTCCTTTTCAGAAGAAATTCTGATGAAAAATTTTTAAGATGTGTAGAACAAGCTGAGGCTAAGAGAATACTACATGAAATGCATCATGGAATATTAAGGGGGCTTTTTTTTGCAAAGACCAAAGCCATAAAGATAAGTGAGGTAGGATAATTTTGGCCTACTTTATTTTTAGATTGTTATCAGCTGGTTAAAAAATGTCAATCCTACCAATATTATATGGGGATGACGAGGAATGCAGCCATGCCCCTTAGTCCTATAATTGTGGATGAACTTTTTACTCAATGGGGTCTTAAATTCATTGGAATGATAAATCTAGTGTCTAGTATGGGTCACAAATGGAT
Organism: Torreya grandis; assembly: GCA_037957365.1. Lineage (NCBI taxonomy): Eukaryota > Viridiplantae > Streptophyta > Pinopsida > Cupressales > Taxaceae > Torreya > Torreya grandis. The sequence continues at coordinate 867,507 of JARHVA010003098.1, read as the reverse complement.
ATTAACTGCCACAGACTATTTCACCAGATGGATCGAGGCAGTCCCACTTAAGGAAGTAATAGAGAATGTGATCCTAGATTTTATAAGGAGTATCACTACTCACTTTGGGGCTCCTCACACCATAATTTTAGATAATTATAAAGCATTCTTAGGGTCTAAAGTATCTGAATTTGCCTTGAAACATGGAATATATCTAAAAACTTCATCTAACTATTACCCTCAAGGTAATGGTATGGCAGAATTGATCAACAAGAACCTAATAAGACTCATCAAAAGAGTAGGGGTTGAGCATCACAAAGAGTGGCATAAAGTGCTTAATCTAGCACTATGGGCTGATAGAATCATGCCTAAGTAGGTGATCAAAATTTCCCCATATGAATTGGTATATGGAAAGTCTATTGTAATTCCCCTAAGCTTGGAAATCCCTGCTCTTTAGCTAATCAAACAAATTGAAATTGAAGAAAATGGCCCCATGCAGGTTAGACTCGTAGAACTTTTGGAATTTTAGGAAAAGAGGGATACAGCCCATGATTCATTGATTAAGCATCAGGGAATGGTTAAAGATTGTTTTGATAAAAGGACTTCAAATCCTCATTTTGAAGTAGGCTCGATTGTTTTGAAATGAGATGCAAGAGCTGCCAAGATGGGTCAGCATACTAAATTCAAAGCGTTATGGATTGGCCCATATAAAATTCATGTGTGTAAGCAAAGGAATTCATTCAAGTTGGAATCGATGGAAGGAGAACTTGAAGAGATTCTTGTAAATGTAATTTATTTGAAGCATTTCAATTAACTTAAGTCTCTAATGTATTATAGTTAGATAGTTTCCCCTTCCCGTATTGTTTTTTTTATTGTTGTTTTCCCGCTTTTCGTTTAAATAAGTGTTTTTAAACATAGAGTCGACAGCTCAAGAAGTTTTCAAATAATAAAATATCTTTAGATTCTTGAAGCATTGAATGTTTCCCAATCTTTAAGAAAACTCTGAGGTACCTTGCGCAACCACTTGCATAACGTGTCTACCTCGCTATCCCAAGAAGATTGATTAGGATTCACTAATGGTTGTCCAAATTTAATTCCTTTCGAGACTTGATAGGTCCATAAATACCATTAGCAAGAGTTAAAGTTTACAAACTCTCAAGCATTCCTACATTTTATGATAAAATATCTTACTACTTGCGAAAAATTTTAGTGCCCAGTAAATTTGCTTTAGCGAGAGTGTTTTTGTTTGTAAAGGGTTCATACCAGTTACCACAAAGAGGACATAGAGATGGAAGGAGCATCATCTTCACAACAAGGAGCTGGGATTTATGAATCCATTGATAGGTTTCTGGCAAGTAAGTCATATGCTTTAGCTATCATGCCACCATTGAAAACCTATCCAAGGACTAGAATTTTGGAGGTTGGTCAGGCCAATGACCCATCAAAAGTAAAGGATTATGCAGATGGAATCATGGACCCAATATTGCAAAGAGCCAACAACAACAACCTCAGATAAGGGGCACATCAAAGGAGCCTTTAGAGAGCTAAAGTAGGGTAATATGAGACATTTGGCATGAGGATGTGGACCTCACAACTGGCACAGTTCCTTGTCCCAGCTGTGCATCCATGCCCTGACTTGGTTGAATTATGTGTAGACTGGCTCCATACACCCTCATGCACCATTCAATAGGGTCCTTTCATGGTACAAATCACACCGCAAGCCATCAGAGACATGTTAGCCCTACACCATGATAGTCTAACAACATTTCCCACTATTGCTAAAATGTAAAGGATGTGGGCTAATGTCAACACTTAGTTAAGGTTCTTAAGAACTGAATTGCAAATGGGTGATGACAACACTACTGTGCCCACACTCCCTGCAGTAAGGGGTCAATTCACACAAGCCAACCAAGATGCACTATCCATGATGGCTTTCATTTTCAGCATGAAGGATGATATGGCAGTTTACACAGAGCAAATGGCCATCCTCTTTAAGTTGAAGACAGTCAACAAGACCCAATAATATCAGCTTGACTTTTCAGAGCAGATCACTTTTACAATGTTGGAGCAACTGGCCTAGTTCAAATTAAAAGGAGTGTTCAGGTACTCTTCTTATTTGTTTCACCTCATGATATACTAGAATGCTGACCTCTTCACCCAATATATGCATCTGAACATGTATGACCCAAGTTTTGATCCCCAAAGGACCATTCCTGTGTCTGCATGGACACATGTTTTGTCAAGGACTAATGACCCATATGATTTTTGGGAATTATTTGTCACCCCTGCTCTTTGCCACCTCAGCCCCAAACTAGTCATAAATAGATTATTTCCTAGTGTTTCAAACCTCATGGCCAATTGTCCAATTCTGTGTGACTTCTACTTTTGATCCCACCATATGATTCTAAAAGTTCATGGTTTTTGTGGGGAACCAATGTTGCTACCAAAGATTCTAACTCTTAGGTTAGAATTTTTAGACGTCACCAGGCAAGTGTCAGTGGTAGACAATGATTATGGATCTGAGAAATGGAAAAAGAAGATGTATGATCTCTCGTGGATGGCAGGCAACATGGTTTTAAAAACCAGGGACACTAAAATTTTGTTGCTTCAAAAGCTAGCCTTTTTTGGGTTCCTGTTAGTTGAAGACAAATGGGTATGTGACCCGAATGGTTACATCACTTCCTGGATAAGGACTAACAAGGTTACAACTAGGATTTCACATGAGGGTCACCCTTTTTGGGAGACCAGGAGAAATCCTGTAAAAGATGCTCCTAATTTTTATGTTGAGTTAACAAATTTGCCTCCTCTGCAAAATAGACCCTGGGAGACTTTCTAAATTAAGAAGAGGGATTATGATCCCAAAGTTAGAATGACTTCTGGCTTGAGAAGAGCATTGAATAATAAAGATTGGGATGTGGAAAAGATAGAAGCCTATTGGAAATATAGGCAGGAGATTTCTAAAACCACCCATTCTTTTAAGAATGTAGACACAGACAAGAGGTGGGAAGAACTATGGGATGAGTGCCATCCCTTCCCTACATCTAACTCAGAGACAATTGATTTTCCAACACAAGGTATAGAGCAGGAAGCTAGGCTAAGCCAAGAGCCGAAAGCCTCAGAACAAATTGTAGCTGCAGAAACTATGTCTAATTGGCCCCAACCTCTCGGTGTCTCAAAGAAAAAAAAGAGTGTGATTCATTCAGCACTGAAGGCTTCCCCATATTCATAAGTCATTAAAGTTCTTAGTTCTCCACAAGAATCCTTGATGATAGTAGCAGATGTGGAAGGAGAGAGGACACAGCTAGAAGAGGAGACACCCAAGAAATGGTAGAGGGTGCAGTTTCAGTTGGCTATGGGAGAGGAAATAGACACCCAATAGTGCCAATTATAGTGTCATAATTACTCCTCAGGTAAGTATCATTCCTCCTTCTCCTTCTCAATCTTTTTTTTCTCCTGTTGGCATGATGATCTCATCTAGCCAGGTAACATCCCTCTCCACTCCTGTCATTCCCATTTCTCACTTCACCCCATCTATGCCTCCTTAATTTTTAATTTTACCCCATTTTTCCCCCTCTGTTCCCAAAAAATTTTCTCTTCAAATTGCCCATAGCCAATAATTGGCTATTCAATATGGTTTGCCATAGGGACATCCTTTTTCGGGTGGGCACATTACCTCTCCTCCTACCTTCCTGACCCAAGCAGATATTGTGTAGATGGCAAGGGAAGCCTGAAGAGAGAAAAAGAGGACAAAGGAAAATAAATCACTGGCTACAATGCATATGTGGTCACAATTTGACCCAATTCAGCAACAATTGACGATGACCCATTTGTCACCAAATGTTATCAAGCCAGCTGATCAAATGCAGCTTGAGGATTACTCAATGGATGCAGTGGCCATTAAAATGTCCCTTTTCAGGCCCGAGGACAGAGTTGAGCTATTGACTGAATCCACTTTTTTAGTCACTGAAGACTATCTGAAGACATCAAAGAAGCTATAGAAGATGGAGGCCGATTTGGCCAAAGAGAAGGCAAACTGTAATAGTTTGACTGAAGAAATCAACAAGAAAGATAATGAAATAGCAAGTCTAAATAAATAGTTGCAAGATACTATTTCCCTTCAGATTCACTGGGTAGTCCAGGCCCAAAATGATTCCTTAAAGGCATAGCTAACACATTAAAAGGATACATTGATGACCCTTAGGAAGGAAAAAGCAGTGTTGCAAGGAAAATATTAAGAACATCAGCTGCAAGTTACTTAATTATAGTAGAAGCTATTGGGTGAACAAAACAATACTGTGGCTTTTCAAGCCTAGTTCCAAGCAGAGCAACAGAGAGTGGCACAACTGACACTAGAGTTGGATAATAGGCCAAAGAGTGTCAAAGTGATAAAACTGGTAAAGGAGCTCTACGAATCTATGTGGAAAAGAATCTCCTCAAAGATTATCTAGCTTAGGCCTTCTTTCACCTTCCTGCTCAACGCACAAAAATTATGTGAGAAGGTGGAAGATTCAGTGAAGAACACTCTGGCTATAGTCTCAGAGTCATGGACTCCCAAAAATTATTACAGAAGCTCTATGACACAACAGATGCAACATTAGCAGCTGCAGGAATCACTGACAGAATGGTCACCGCAAAGCGAGTTAATGAGGTTCTCAGTCACAATTCTATAGCCAACAGTTTTAGAGAGCTTCTCGAAGTCATGAAAGAAGGCATCAGTAAGATGAAATAGCATGTTGAAGATCTAGTGCAACTAGGTCTTCCTTCTCCATTTCATGATGACAACACGGTCCTAATGGTTGATCAAATTGAACCATTACTGCTGGCCAAATAGAATGATCAAATAGTTTTCTAGAACTTACGAGATGTTTCATCAGACTCATAAATAAAAGTTGTTTTGGTTCCTGTTTCCTAGTTGGAATTCAAATTGAAGGCTATGGTTCAGATTTTGCTAAATTTTTCACACAAGGATATCATCAACCTTGATTTAGCCTTCACTGAATTTTAGAACAAGCAAGGGTTATCTGACCATGAATGGTCCACCTACCAGATATCACTTTTGAAGCTATGAATTTTTCAATTTTGATAGAGCGAGATTTGTGTTTCTTTTTTAGCAGGCTCAAAAGTCTTGGGGGTCACCAGTAACTGTAGAGTAAAAATTTTACTCTACGTTGCATTCTGATTTTTAGTTACGCACTGCAGATTTTGTTCCCACATACCTTGGTCATGACGGTATAATTTTGAAATAGAGCATGAGCTTGATTCATTTGATTCATTTTCCATCTAAGTGTCGAAGAGTAGTGGAAGCTACCAAGTGGCATCATCCAAACATGGGTTCTTTTTCCCTTTTTGATTCTTTTGTTTCATTTTTTCCCAAGTGTTGAATTCGAGTGGAAGCCACCAAGTGTCACTTTTTGAGATACAGAACCAGCCAAGTGGCATTGTCTGAAGCACCTTTCATAAATTTTAAGAGGGCCATAGAATGTGCCACATAACCAATAATAACTTAGCAGAATGTACCACGTGTTAGCATCTGCATTCCTTTTCAGCACCCACATTTCATCTATTTTTTAGTAAAAGGTTTCAACAAGCTAAGTATCAGGATCAGGCAAAAAGTGCCAAGTGGTAATCGTGAAAGGCTCTGGACTACTTTTCCAGAAGAATGCAGAATGCACCATGTGTCGACATCTAAGAGACAGTCAGTTTAATGCCTTGGTTTAATACCTCAGTTAATGTGTAAATGGCGCATAGTGTTTGAACCATTGAACCATTTTTGGTTCAATCGGTCGGTTCAATGGATTGGTTCATTGGGCAGTTCAAAGGAGTGTCCCAAAAACCAAAGGGGTCAAGCACCCTTTTAGAAGGTAGTAAGGCATTGTTTCATTTTTGTTTAAGTGCCGAAGATAAGTGGAAGCCACCAAGTGTCACTTTTTGAGCCCCTTTCTACTCCATTCCCAAGAGAAGCAGAAGCCACCACATACCCTTAGCAAGAGCAGCGGAAGATGCCACGTATCTTCTCAAAAGCCATGAAAGCCTCCATGTGTCAACATCTGAGAGATCATCTTCAAGTTTCATTACTAAATAAATATTGTGGTGGGTCTCGGGTTTTATTTCAAAGGTTTGTAGAAGCCACCAAGTGTCACCATCCGTAGGAGCCTAACGTGCATCCCGAATATTTCTACAAGCATAGCTAAAGAGCAAGCGGAGATTGCCATGTACATCCTTCCCCCTTTTAAAGGTTACTCATGCAAGGAATTTAGTGAGTCTTATTTTGTTGAAATTGCTAAGTATCAAAGAAGTAGATTATGACAGGTGTCAAAGGTAGAGCATTTCTGAGCAAGATATAGGGAAAGTGGAAAGTTCTGCGTGTCTTTGATAAATCAGGCAAAAAGCACCAAGTGACGTCCTCCGATATCTCCTAAGAAATAAAAATATTTATAGGAAATTGACTAAGTGTCCTTCTATTTCAACAAAATAGAGGGTCTTGTATAGACACTTCCATCTTAGTTAGAGTTCAGTTTGAGCCATAAATTTGGGAATGCACAATCAATCTAGAGGGAAACTCAGCAAGAGTTATTTCCAGTAGATGGAGCAGTTCATTGGGTAGATTTTTAGGGCCAAAAAACATTTAAAGCACCGTCTATTTGTCCCCTGTGAGTTAAAGGCAAAATAGACAATTACGCAAGAAAGGAGAGGATGGAATGAGAGATCTGAGGCTATAAAGGGCAGCCGTAAGGATCACCAAAAGGAGCATCATCAAAAAAGGAGATACTCAGAGAGAGAATTTTTTGAAGAAACTATTATCAAGAGTTTTTTAGACTTTCTAGAGTAGTGATTAGGAATATCATTTGCCTTTATTCTATTTTTTCAAGTTGTACAATTGATGTAACTGTGTATGTTTCTATGCCTTTTATGTGGTTGAAGAATTAAGAAGAAGACAGAATTTTGTGCCTTTATTGGTGTTTATTGTATCATTGTGAAGGTAGTCTAAAACTGTGAGCCTTTGTTTCTATTGTTTTTGTCTATTACATTAATCATGCCATAGTCTGCCCTTTGATGTAATTAAATCTTACATATAGTTTCACTGTGCTTAGGATTAAGGATCAAAATTACACTCAGGCGCATTGCCATAGTTAGATTTCATTTCTTGCATTTGTGTTTCTATTTAAATTCCTATCCTTTTTCCCCCCACACTTGATATAAAGAAGAGACCAGCTTCTCTAAAATCTGGAGGTTGTTTCAAGATGCAAGTCCCACATCTTGAAACTTCCCATTATTGTTGATTAGAATCAAGCACCATTTTAAACATCAACACTTCCCATTGAGGTCAAGTTACCTTTTATATGCCTTTCATTGAAACATGTCCTAGATGATGAAGATTATTGAGCATCTCACCTGTAAGAGCTAGAGTTACTTGATGAAAAATGTATGGTCATTATCAATAGACTTAAAGCATACTATAATTGACTCCATGACCATTATAACTGGTGTGTCAAACATAGATATTTTGAGCTTGGTGATCATGTGCCTAAATAAAATCAAAAGAATTCCAAAATCAAGAAGAAAAAGAAGGGCAAATTCAAACCTAATTGGATATGCTCTTATATCATTGTTGAAAATTATGGCTCCATAGATATAGGCTCACTACACCAAACAATAATGAACTTTATGAGTTGATGAACATCATACACCTCAAGCGTTACTTCTCTTAAGAGACTTGAAGTATTGTCTCTGAGGCACATTTATGTTATATCATAATTGTTTCTACCTCAAATTTGCTTTTCAGACTATAAAGAAAGAAACTAAAAGAAAGTAAAGGACAAGGCTTGGAAGTACCTGGACTAGAGATTGCGCACCGTAAATCCAGACGTTTGTGGGCACTCCTCTTTGTCTATGGAGGAATGACACCTGCAAAGAAGAAAGAAACTAGGACAAGAAGAACGTTAGACAGATAGATGGTGGGTTGCCAAGCAAAAGCTTGTTCCCAGAAGTATGAGAACTTTCTTAAGGGAGGTCAACCCACTGTTTTGATAAAGATAAGTCTGATAAAAAGACAGAATGCTGAAAAGGACTGAAATAAATAGCAAAACTGAAAGAGAAAAAGGAAGCAAATGCTTACCTGGAAGAAGCTGCCAAAATGGTCACAGTCGCCGGCGTCAGTGGTCCTACCGGCGTCGGTTGTCGGGTCTGCCGACGTCGGTTAGTCTGCCGACGTCGGTGGGGGTAATGACTGGCGTCGGTCGGGGTTGTGGCCTGTAGACGGGTCTGGGCAAGTTCTGGTCGAGTCTTGGTCTGTGCTTGTTGTGAGGTCTGGTCTGTGGACGGGTCTGAGTCTGATTTGAGGTAGTCAGGGGGTTTGAGCAGGGGAGTCAAATGGACAGAGAAGGACAGAGGAGGACAATCAAAGAGATGGGAATACGGGTCTGTGTGATTTGGTTAACAGTCTGGGTTGGGGGAGAAGGAGAGCTGAATCTAGTTTAGAAATAACTAGAAAGCATAAAGAAACAAAGCAGAATACAACATACCTGTACCTGCTGAAGAAAGTGTTGGTCTTGTTGCCGTTTGTTGAAGTCCTGTTGCTGATGAAGAGTCCCTGTTGTTCACCTGCAGAAGATTACTGTGTTCCTGAGGGAGAGAGGTCAAGTTAAGGACTGATACAAGGGTCTGATACGAAGGATGAAGAGTCGGGATGCCAAAGAGAAAACGCAGAGAAGCCAAGAGAAGCCAAGAGGAACCAGAGGATGAAAGAACGGTGAAGAAAAACGTTAAGAAGGCTGCCGACGCCGGCAATATCGCCGACATCGGCCGAGGGATGACCGACGTCAGCGGCTGAAAGGCCGGAGAAAGGCTAAAAATAGCCTTTCATCCGTTTCCCAACGGCCGGGTCAAATGAATGCCAGGTTGAAACGGTCGACGGGGTTAAATGGACGAGAGGAGAGGTTGGAATGGGAGACTAAGGCATTAAATGGCCATGTGGGGAATAAAGGGGATCCAAGGAGGGTATCCTAGGGTGGTGAGGTGGCGAGGAGAGGGAAAGAGGGGCCTTATTTAATTAAAAATAGGTGTTTATTTCCAATTAATAAGACTTAGGTGGGTTAGGGACCAAGGAGGACTAGGAGGGAGAAAGGACCAAGGGTTAGACACTTTTTAGGTGTCTACATTTGCCCCTTTTTGTCTTGTTGGTTGTTCTAGACGAACTGCAAGACAAAAACAGGGAGGTGGTTGCCCCAGGTGAGGGATGATGTGGATTATTGCCCCGAAGTGGATGAGGTATTCCCCCTCAAAGCGGGAGTCGAGGGAAGGGAACCTGATATCGGGTGCTGATTTGATGAAAATTGGATGAGAAAGAGAGAAGAGTGAGTGAAAATGCTGCAAAAGTCATGATTGCGCGCATACCACTGCACAAGATGGTCAGGTCGAAAGTGTCGCAGGTCAAGGGTCAAGGAGTGCCAAAATTGAAGTAACCGGGCCCCAGCATTTAGTCGTCTACTGATCGGGTCACTCAATCTGAAGCTCCAAATGGTCATCGTGTCCTAGGTATCCAGGGCTCAGGAAGTGCTCCCAGAAACACGAAAAAGCCACAAGTAGTAGGGATCAACTGGCTCGCGATCCTATACTTGTGAAAGGTCAAAAAAAGTCTGCGAACAATTCTGCTAACCAGCCGTGGAATAGCATACACGCAAAAAACAACCAAGGCAACATTGGCTTGGAAGTGGGTCGAGGTCGAAGGAGATAGGCATGATCTCCAATGGTCATTGGTCAAGAGGATGGATGGACGAAAGGATGCGGCCGAGCTAACCCCAGAAGACCCCATGTCAATTGAGGGCTGCCTACATAGCCCTGGTGATAGGGCCTCAGGCCGATGTAGTTCTCCCTAAAAGGGAGGGAGGGTCAGAGGGATTGATTGGTCTTGGTCAAAGGTTGATGATTGGTCTTGGACAAAGGTCTTGGTCAAAGGTGACGAAGTTGGGCGTGATAAGAGTCAAAGAAGAGAAGGTTTGTCCATCGTAGAAATGAACAAAAGGGGGTGGTCGAGCTAACCTCAGAAGATGTGGTATCTGAGTGCTGCCTACATAGCCCTGGTCCTAGGGCCTCAGACCAATGTAGTTCGGACAAAGAGGGTCAAAATGGTCGATGATGAGATTGGTCAAGCATTGAAATGATGAGGATAAGATGAGGATAAAAAGATGCTACAGATGGTGTATTCTGTAGAATTAGTCGAGGGTCTTTCATCTCTAGCAAGTTTCCATAGTCGCGATGGATGTATGCTAAAAATGAATAAAGGGTCTATTTATGCTTCAGCAAGTATTGGTTTATGCTTAACATAAATTGGGTCTGGTCGGTAGTTTCCATGTGTATTGGTGTCCATAGAAACTATGCAAAAAAGGACAAGGATGATGCCTGATGTCATGTTGAAAATGTCGAGGCTGGGTTGAAAAATGTTGAAGTTGGCTTGGTTTAAGGATGAGTCGACAAGAGACGTGGCCAAAGCGTGACCAAAGTGTAGAGAAAAGGTGAAAGGCAAACTGCTCTTTCATTGACAAGGACCAGAAAGGAAGCATAGATAGGGGTGATTAGAACCAAAGCCCCATTCATGCATTGCGTCGTTGACCAGTGTTGAGTTAGAACGGTAATCGAATCACTTTGACATTAAAGTGAGCTCGAAGTCCCTTGAGTCGGTGATAGGAGGAGGATAGGGTAACCCAGTGTAAGAGCAGGAATAACCTTGCCCCTTTTATAGGAGACCCTGAGACAACTACAAGCCAATGTCCGTGACTCATTTTTTTTTTTTTTTTTTTTTTTTTTTTTTGCGCAGACTGATCGATGCGGGAAGCCTGCATAGAGATGTCATTTGATGTAATGGTCATGTTGCAAAGCTGATCGATGCGGGAAGCTTCTAAAGTAGTTGTTGTTTATTGCCAGAGTAGTCATAGCCATCCTTCGAGGGAGTGGTCTATATTTTTGTTTGATAATGTTTGAAAAGTTGGCCTAGCTATCCTTCAAGGGATCAGTCTAGTAATACAGCAATGATAGTACAGCTGTCCTTCGAGGGATCAGTCTATCTTTTGAATTGACTTGATTTAGAGACCATGGATATGTTTTGACATCTTGATTTGGATATATTGATAGAAATGAGAGTCACGGACAAGACTGTAGAAGCTCAAGGACGCCCCTTTTATTAGGACAAAGCATCACTGCATCCTAAAAGGGTTGTAGAGGACTGGTTAAGAGGAAATAGGGTTGAAAGGGATGGGGATTAAGAGGACGAGGATTGCTCAAGGGACGAGCTCAAGTTACGTGCCAAGTAGACGAGTACTCGACTAGCAGAAGAAAGGTCGAAGATGCAAGACATAAGAAGGGGTTTAAGGTCTAATAAGACCCTGGGCCATGCTAGTATGTTAAGGTCCGAGTCAATTAGGAGCAAGCCTGCCCCAATTGCCTCTTTCCAGATTGGTCAGGTGTTGATTGATGGATGTGAAGTTGGTTGACATTGTCGTTGGTTGGTTGAAAAAAGGTTGAATGTTTGGTCGAGAGGTCTGGTTGATTGATATTGGGTCGAAGTTGGGTCGATGGACACTTGGTCGAGATGAGTGATTGATACGTGGTAGAGACTGGGTTGAAGAGTTGGTCAAGGTTGGGATGAAGGATGAATTCCCCCAGCGGGTAGGGAGAAGGTTTGAAGGATTGGTTAAGGTCGGTTGAGGTTTAGTGGTCAGATGGATGGTGTTAATGTCGAATAAGGGGGTCAAAGGCGGCAAAGGGACCATAGTCTGGTGTGGAGATCCTGATTTAGGTGATGAGGTTGGAGAGGCATGGGTCGGGGTGGATGCTTTGTTGAAGAGGTGGTCAAGAGGATCCTTGATGGGCAAGGAATCCTTTTTCCGGTGTTGACGAATGACAGCTTTGAGAGCGCAACAACGCTCAGTGTCATGTCCCGGAGTGTGATGATAAAGACAGAATGTAGAGTTGTCGAACCAAGAGGGTCTTGATCCGAGAGGTGATGGGAGGGGCGGTGTTGAAGGTTTATTGATGATGTGGTTGAAAATGGAGGTGTCATTCTCCAAACATTGGCGAATGGCGACCTTGAGGGCATGACAATGCTCCGTGTCGTGTCCAGGCGTGCGATGATATGCACAAATGCAAGTGTCATCGAACCATGGTGGTTTAGGTCCGAGAGATTTATATTGTCTAAGAGGCGGGAGGTCGATACGAGAGGACCACAACAAGTGCCGTAAGAGCAAGGCATATGAACCTGCTAACGGGTCTGGATGTTTTATTGCAGTGAGGGTTGGTGACGTTGGTTTGTGAGGTGTGAGAGGCATTGGTCGAGGGTTTGGATGAGATGTATGTCTGATAGGATGAGGGAGTAATGGAGGTGACGTGCCTCTGTAAAGGATGGGAGTAGGAAGCACTCCTATTAAAGTGGACGGATGCGGGCCCAAGATAGAGGGCAATGACGAAGGTGGGGGAGGAATCCTCCGATGAGGTCTAGTAGTCTTCGTGTGTTTGGGTCGAAGGCCACCGTTGTGCGAGGCGAGGTTAGACATAGGTTTGGGCCTAGATGTGGACGAAGGTGAGTGAGATATAGAAATCTCACGCAAAGGGCAAGAGGAAACCGTGACTGGGTCTTCCTCGATTGAAATAGGTGGAGAGACTGGTTCTTCTCTTGGTGGAGAAGAAATAAGAGCGGGCGGCTCCTCAAGTGGGCAGAGGGCATGGATGATCGTGCCTTCTACGTGTGGTTGAGGAGTAGGCAAGGTAGTGTCTTCGGATGGAGGTGGGCTTGATGGCGCTGATGTGGTCAAAGCGTCCTCCAATGCAAGAGAGGTAGATGGAGGACTAGTAGGAGAAGAAGGTTCCTCATCCTTTAATGGAAGAGGTTGGTCTTGAGGGTCATTGGTCAAAGTCTGGATATTGTTTTGAGTAGGTGGATGATTGGGGAAAGGTTGTTTGAAAATGTCGATGGCCTGATTAGGGGGTGCGTTCGGATTGTCTAAAATAAGATCCCCCTTGTCGATCATGTCTTGGATGATGTTTTTGAAGGTTCGACAGTTGTCAATGTCGTGGCCTTGGACGCGATGAAAGGGACAGAAGTCGGCCTCCCTATACCATGTAGGGAGGGCTTTTGAAGGGTCAAATTGAGGTGGTCAGATTGGAGGGAGATTGAGGACCCCCTGCTTGAGAAGTTTTTCCAAAACGGAAGCGTATGGTTCTCCAAGTGGAGTGTAAGAACGCTGAATGTACCGTTGTTGGAATTGTTTGGTGATGCTGGAAGATGTCGAAGGTTGAGAGTAATTAGTTGTTGTTGAGGATGGTGATCTAACGACCACAATGTTGGCCACTCCTTTAGATTCGGAATTGGCAGAAGAAGAAGGTCTGGAAGAAGAATGGCCAGTGGATTTTGCGTTGGTATTACGCAATTTGACCTTATCTTCTTCAAGGGCGCAGAGTTCGAGCTTTCGAGCCATGATGAAAGCTTCGTCAAAAGTGCGAAATGTCTAAATCCGCAAGGTGGAAGAGATGTGTCTGGCACATGCTCGAGAAAAGAGCTCGATGAGCTCAGGTTGAGGCAAAGAGAAGGAGAGCTGGTTAATCAGGCCCCTCCAACGAGCGACAAAGTCGACAATAGATTCGTCATCAAATTGCCTGATGGAGTAAAGGTCTGTGATTGAGACTTCTTTAGTGATGTTGATTGAGAAATGGTCAAGAAATAGTTGAGCGAGTTGAATGAATGAAAAGATAGAGTGTCTGGCAAGCGAACTATACCAGTCAAGGGCAAGGCCAAAAAGGGACATAGGAAACGTGCACAAAAGCAACACATCGTCATGGGAAATAAGATAACAGGCATGTCTAAATGCCCATAGATGTTGTTGAGGGTCTTCCTTACTCTGAAAGCGAGTGAATTTAGGAAGCTCCCAATGGTTAGGATATGGTCGAATAGGGACGGAAGGATGGATGGGCTCATTGCAAATTTGTTCATATGACAAAGTATTGCTTGAACCGGAAATAGAGGCTTCGAGACTGGACATTTTATCCATCAGCATCTTAATGATGTCCACTGACGGATTGGCGGGTTGAGCACCCCCTAAGTTGCAGGGCGCTTGGAAGAGGCTAGAGGAGGCGTGCGACGTAGTCGGTTGTACAATGTACGGATGACTAGTCACAGGGACAGAAGTGGAGGCTAGAGGTGGTTACGTTATGAAGGTCGAAGGTATAGACTAATTGGGCACCGCCAAAGGTGGTTGAATGGCGGCACTGGTGGAAAGATAGGTTGGCACGCCTACATTGGTGGGCGCAAGAGTATGAGGGGTCGAGACAATCAAGTTCTGATATGATGTAGAACTTGATCGAAGTGCAGGCGGTTGAGGGGGTAATGGAACCCCGATGGAGGTCGGTCTAAAAATAGACGGGGAGGCCAAACTTTGCGTATTGGCCATGGTTGGGTTGATAGTTGAGGTGAAAGGCTGAGTCAAAAAGGGTTGGGTGGCGAATGGCGTGGATGTCATCGCCATGTCACCCGAAAGGTCTCGCGTTGGGTTTCTCACGAGATAGTTTTGAAGGGCTGCGGTGTTGAGGTCCAGGAATCTTGCAAAATCCTGGTCCCCTTCAGGGATGATGGGAATTTGAGTCAGGGTCGGGGTCGGGGTCGGTCCTGTAGGAGTTCTTTCAGTCTCCGAGTGGAACTCCATGATAGGACTTGGTTAGGGACGAGGATAGACGAAAGCGGTTGTTGGCTAAAGTGGTTAAGAAGAGAGGCCTGGTTCCAGAAACTATGTTTTTGCAGTCTCAGAAACCAGAATGTGAGTTTTGACAGAGAATGGACAGATTTCAGGCTGCTGGTTTTGAAGAAAAAGGACAGTGACAGAGACCGACGTCGGTTGAAAAACCGATGTCGGTAATAAATATGGCCGACGTCGGTCAGATAACCGATGCCGGTAACAGATGAAGCCGACGTCGGTAGGAGAACCGATGCCGGTGACAGGGGAAAGCCGACGTCGGTGGAAGAACCGATGTCGGTGACTGTGTTTTCCAGAGAGCCAAAAGGTTCTTGGAAAAACAAAGAAGAAAACGTCCTCACACACTCAAAAAAAGAGATGAGAAGAGGAAAGCAGAGAAAGATAGACAAGCCTAAGCGATAAATCCTAGGAATTAACCTTAGAAACTTGTGGCTTATGCCTTAGATGAATGTTTGGGGAGATTGGCTGAAAAAAGGGTCCTAGAAGAAGGTGGTCTAAAGATGGTTTCAGGAGTTGTTTTAGGTGCTCAAAGATCTGTGTTAGGGTCTGGTACGTGGCCTGGTGCTAAGGAGCAAGCTCCCCTCACTTCACGATTCCAGTGGTTAGCTGGTCTCGCTTAGCCAAGATATACCTCGCCTAGAGTTTAGACTCCGCCAGAGAACGGAGTGGGCTTCCCCCTTGGTGATGAAATCCAAGTGGGGTCACCGGGACGGGTAAGGTATCCGCTGGGGGATGAATTCCCAGTCGGGCCTTGTCTCAGGTATGTTATATGTTTGTTTTGTGCATGTGATTCGGTAGTGTAACATAAAGTGTCTACGATTTATTCAATATGCGCCTAAGTTACTAGATGTGGACTAATGCAAGCACAAGCAGAAATGAAAGTGCAATTCATTTTAAGCCCAAGTCGAAATGTGATATTGTTATGAAGACAAGATGGAGAAAGGGATGAGAGTATGATATTTAGACTAGTCTAGAATGCAAGGAAGAAAGGTTTGTTTTAGACCCGCTTATGGTGACATTTGGAATAGAAGAAAGAGACAAGAAGGAAGGAGCCTAAATGCACCTAAATGAATGGAAAAAGAGAAAGGAACCCAGGAGGAACCTAGGGTCCCACCGGGCGTGCCAGAGATGTTTCTACCTCAAATTTGCTTTTCAGACTATAAAGAAAGAAACTAGAAGAAAGTAAAGGACAAGGCTTGGAAGTACCTGGACTAGAGATTGCGCACCGTAAATCCAGACGTTCGTGGGCACTCCTCTTTGTCTATGGAGGAATGACACCTACAAAGAAGAAAGAAACTAGGACAAGAAGAACGTTAGACAGATAGATGGTGGGTTGCCAAGCAAAAGCTTGTTCCCAGAAGTATGAGAACTTTCTTAAGGGAGGTCAACCCACTGTTTTGATAAAGATAAGTCTGATAAAAAGACAGAATGCTGAAAAGGACTGAAATAAATAGCAAAACTGAAAGAGAAAAAGGAAGCAAATGCTTACCTAGAAGAAGCTGCCAAAATGGTCACAGTCGCCGGCGTCGGTGGTCCTACCGGCGTCGGTTGTCGAGTCTGCCGACGTCGGTTAGTCTGCCGACGTCGGTGGGGGTAATGACCAACGTCGGTCAAGGTTGTGGCCTGTAGACGGGTCTGGGCAAGTTCTGGTCGAGTCTTGGTCTGTGCTTGTTGTGAGGTCTGGTCTGTGGACATGTCTATGGACGGGTCTGAGTCTGATTTGAGGCAGTCAGGGGGTCTGAGCAGGGGAGTCAAATGGACAGAGAAGGACAGAGGAGGACAATCAAAGAGATGGGAATACAGGTCTGTGTGATTTGGTTAACAGTCTGGGTTGGGGGAGAAGGAGAGCTGAATCTAGTTTAGAAATAACTAGAAAGCATAAAGAAACAAAATAGAATACAACATACCTGTACCTGCTGAAGAAAGTGTTGGTCTTGTTGCCGTTTGTTGAAGTCCTGTTGCTGATGAAGAGTCCCTGTTGTTCACCTGCAGAAGATTGCTGTGTTCCTTAGGGAGAGAGGTCAAGTTAAGGACTGATACAAGGGTCTGATATGAAGGATGAAGAGTCGGGATGCCAAAGAGAAAACGCAGAGAAGCCAAGAGAAGCCAAGAGGAACCAGAGGATGAAAGAATGGTGAAGAAAAACGTTAAGAAGGCTGCCGACGCCGGCAATATCGCCGACGTCGGCCGAGGGATGACCGACGTCGGCGGCTGAAAGGCCGGAGAAAGGCTAAAAATAGCCTTTCATCCGTTTCCCAACGGCCGGGTCAAATGAATGCCAGGTTGAAACGGTCGACGGGGTTAAATGGACGAGAGGAGAGGTTGGAATGGGAGACTAAGGCATTAAATGGCCATGTGGGGAATAAAGGGGATCCAAGGAGGGTATCCTAGGGTGGCGAGGTGGCGAGGAGAGGGAAAGAGGGGCCTTATTTAATTAAAAATAGGTGTTTATTTCCAATTAATAAGACTTAGGTGGGTTAGGGACCAAGAAGGACTAGGAGGGAGAAAGGACCAAGGGTTAGACACTTTTTAGGTGTCTACAATAATATCATCACCTTATTTGTACCCTACCCTATACCATTATATCATACCTTTTCTACCGACCAAAGATTTTTTTTACCCTCCCTACCCAACCCCTTTGACCTTGGTTTCATTCCATTGGTTCTTTAAGCACCTTTAGAGAGAGGATTACAATCAATTTTTAATAGTTGATTTAGTATTCTAGACAGAGGCTATATTTTGGACTAGTATGAAAATGGTTTGGTAGTTTCATCCTTAATTTCTTATTTTGTTTCATTTCAAGTGTTTTTTTTATAACTACCTTTGGGAAAATTAGTATTTCACTCCATGTTACTAATTCTAACCTCTTTTTGGAAAATTAGTATCATTGATCTATACCTTTGTTTCCTAATTATAACCACCTATGGGTAAATTAGGAACACCTTTATCATGATTTTAAGTCTCACATTATCATTCTTATTTCATACTATGTCATTTGCCTAATTTAAGAACTTGTTGCTACCTAGTTAGATTCCTCTGCTATAAGGTGGAACTATAGTGACTTGAGGTCCCATCCTGGGACTATGTAGGCAACACTTGATTCACATTGACGTCAATCAGTCACCCTTTTCCATGCTCTTACCATTTTGTGATCAATTTTAAGTTTGAACACTCTCATAATTTTGAGAGTTGGACCATTTAGTATCTCATCATTCTTAAATCTGGTTTAGATGTTTTGAAAAATCTAAAAACAATTGTAAAAGATATACAAAAATCAAAAACTCATTTTCAATCAGTTATTTACCTTAATGATTCTAATTTGTCCTTTAGTTTCCCCATCTTTGTTGGCATTTAAGCCTTACGTTCTCACCATTTTGTGAGCAACCATTTCTCACACACTCATTATTTTTTTAGACCCTTCACATATTTACTCTACATCATCAATCATGTTTTTCTTGCTCATCATTTTTATTCTATCCCCTCTCTTAGGAGAACTACTTTTTTCCTAAATTCTATGTTTGATCTTGTATATATGGAACTATTATAGGAAATATCCACTTACCTAGTGCATCTGGAGTCAACTCGACTACCCCTTCCTTTTATTCTATTCCACCATTTTGTTTGTTTCATTGTCTCTTATGGCCTAGGGGTAATGCTTCCATATTTTTTGTGTCATTGTTTCTCTAAACACCTAGGAGAAACCTTTTGTCATTTGTTTTTGTCTTTTATTTGCACTAACATTGTGATTACTCATTATTTATGTTTGTTTCATTTTGTAATCATTATTTTGTTTTGTTATATATTTATTTTTGTTTATTTGTTTGCCTATTTGTTTGATTTCTATTTTTTTTGCCTTCAATTATTATATCTACATTCATTGGGTGATTTAATATGCATTATACTTAATTCTGTCCATGTTCATATGTCAACATTGTCATCATGGTTTTTATCATTGGTGCATTATTTTAGATTGTTTATTAGATTACATGTTAGTCCTTATGCATATTTTAGATAAGTTATCATTGTGTTTTATATCATGATGCCTACCATAATTTTTTACAACAAAAATTAGCTTGAGAAATCTTATAAGTAATGTAGTTGCATACTTATCCTTGACACTTGAAAACTTCATGATCTACCCAATCATTATCATTGTCATTTGGATATATTTGGATGTTAATGATTATAGCTACCTTTGGGAATATCATTATCATTTTTTTCCCAATTAGGGTACATTTTCATTGTGTTAATCATTATAAATACCTTTAGGTAAATCATTATCTATATCCACCCAACGGGGCATGTTTTTATCCTACCAATTATTATAACTACCTATGGGAAAATAATTATTTTCCCTTTAATGATTATAACCACCTTTGGTAAAATAATTAGTTTATTACCCTTATCCTTTGGTTAATGATTATAACTACCATTGGGCAAATCATTCTCTTTTTACTTTATTGTGATGATGATTATGACTGCCTTTGGGCAAATCATCCTTTTTATCTAACCACCTAAGTAGCTCACCATGCCACTAATTATAACTATCTATGGGCAAAACAATATTTTCCACCCCCTTTTACCTTTTTTTAAATCATTTTCCTTATTTTAAGGGACCAATCACCAACCCTCTTTGCTAATCATTCCCTCAAGGGGGCATATAGGGCTTATCCATCACTGTTGAAATATTAGGAATATATAACCTTTTCATTATTTGAAAACATGTTACTATTCCTATATTTTAAAATGCCTTTCAAAATATGGATAAACTATAGACATCCAAATCTAGCCACAATTGGCTTCTGACTAGACTTCAGACCAATTCCTACCCATTATAAATTAAGCTTAAGAATCATTAAATATCCTAATTTTGGCTAAAAATCATTCAAAAATGCTTATAATCATGTTGAGACATCCATAATTGGGGTATTTTATCATATTCAATAATCACCTCTCATGGATTTATCCTTAATTACCTTGCAGCATAACAACTATCAGTTTGGCCTATGGACACATTAACCAAGGCATTTGATCAAAGCTTAAAGATCTAAAATGCTAATCAATATGAATAATATAATTAAATAAGATTAAATGATTATTTGAATTATTTATTTGAAATTAATTAATATCTATAGATATAAATTCTAAAAATCAAAATATCAAGCCTTTTCATCATTGCTTTTTTGAGTTGTTAAGCTCTTCTAAAATCTCTAATTTGAGAGTCATCCCTAGTAATTGAAAATCATAGTTACATGACAAATTTCAACTCAATTGAAGTTAGTCTCAACTAACTTATGGTTAGTTTGAAACCATTCCATGTTTAAACTCAACCTTAACTCACCTTGGGTGAGAGTTAATTCTTGAGGCTATAAATACAAGACCATGCCTATTGATTTCTAAGTTCTCTTGGTGTAAATTTATTATGCCTAAATGTCTTCAAAGATTTTGATAGTGTATTATTATAATACTACTATGGAGAGATAATATTCATGAAAGTAAGGTTACCATTCTAAAATCATAAGCCAAGCAACCAAGCCAAGGTGCCAAGGAGAGAAGGAGAGAAGCAATCTTCATTGTCAAAGATTTATTGATGCACAAGCCAAGCAAGCCACTTCAACAAGCCATTTGGAGATCCAATGAAGGTAAAATAAGGTTTTATATTATGTTTTAGTTTATTTTTCATATGCATGTGTTTCTATTTATGTTCTCCTTAGTGTCTAGGCTAGAGATGTTAGGATTGCAGTGTGTTATTTTGATTTGTTTTATTGGACTAACACAATACTAACCTCCCTTCTATTGAAATTCATTATTCACAACATGTAGCTCTATGGAGATGTTTAATAGCTTAAGTAAAGATATGAAATTATAATTTGATATGATTAATATTTTAATTATGAATTAATTTATTGTTATGGAAGTCTATGAAAAGAAAGAGGAGGTATTCATTTTTCAAGCCGTGTATGCCTAGGACATGCTAAATAAGTACAATCTTCAAGGTTCAAAATCCAAACACACTCAAATTTTAAGTGGAGAAAATATTATAAGGGAGGATGTAATTCATTTAGATAATAATAATAATTTTATAATTATGGTAGGAGGTTTGATGTATCTCACTATGATAAGACCTAATATCAGTTATGGGGTTTCACTAGTTTCTAGATTTGTGGGTAAACTGTCACTCAAACATCAAAAAGTAGTGAAGATAATTTTAATAGGTAATTATAATCATCATATTTATTTTATACCAAATTTTTTAATATGTTTTTTTAGATACATAGATTTGATCAGGAAGGATCTCTTGATGATAGGAAGTTAACTTTAAGTTATTACTTCACATTAGGAAGTGGGTTGGTTTCTTGGTTTTCAAAGAGATGGACTAAATTTGAATTATCCTCTACTGAAGATAAATATATAAACCCTTAAATAATATTTCATACAAGTATTATGGTTAATTACACTCTTGGATAATTTTAGAGAGGCTCAACTTGAGCCAACATAGATTTTTTGTGATAACAATGGGGCAATATAATTGCCCAGAAAACCAATTTTCCATGTTAGAATCAAGCATAGTGAACTCAAACATTATTTTATCAAATACTTAGTCAATCATAAGATATTTTTAATTTTAGTATGTAATAATTGAAGATCATTTTTATGATATTCTCATAATAGGCATTTCATAATTAGATTAATGGAAGACTTAAGGATATTATAGGCATTTTATCTCTTTGCATCAAATAAGGGAATGTTGAGTATCAATAAAATATGGGAACTTGATTTATATTTATAGAATTATTTTATTTGATAGTTTAATAATTAATAAAGGTTTATTAATTCACTATTGTCCTAGATTATTTGTTCGATTAATTTTGGACCATTTTTAGCAACATCTTAAAAAATAATTGAAACTACCAGTTAACTCCAGTTCACTATCTAAATACTTAAATGAGTTACCAAGAGGTGGGGCATAATTTTAGTATTATTTAATTAAATTAAAGTTTTTCTTAATTTAATTTCTATTTTATATGAATTTTTGGATGCCATATTTGGGTAGGTTGTATGATTTGGTAACTTGTTGAGCAAGGTTTCTTGTATGTTGACCTTATTTTGAACACGAGTCAACCTTGTTTGCTTTAGTATACTTTAAGTTATATTAGAGTATATATTTAGAAGTATAATTATATATTTTTTATTTTTTATT
Organism: Torreya grandis; assembly: GCA_037957365.1. NCBI lineage: Eukaryota > Viridiplantae > Streptophyta > Pinopsida > Cupressales > Taxaceae > Torreya > Torreya grandis. Next base: position 845,592 of record JARHVA010003098.1, on the reverse strand, counting down.
TTCTTAATTTATTATTTATTTTATGCTTAATTTAAACACAAGTTATCATGTAAATTATCTTGTAATATATTTGTTTTAGCCTTTATTAATAATAAAATATTGTACACAAGTGTGGGAAATAATTCATTTTATAATTTCATGTTACATATTTTTATATATAATTTTTTTTGTATATATTCACAAAGGAAAATAATAAAGCATGTGTTTTTTGTTTTGAAGTTATTTAGTACAAGTTTTGGTCGACAATCTCACTTACAACACAACTAGTTTAACAACTAGTGATTCAAAGACAAATAAGATAATACATAACATCAATTTCATATTAATGAAGAGTTTATTTTCACTCCCTCCATACATTCAAAACATGACCACATTTTTTTGTGCTTACCTATAATAAATTTATGTGTGCAATCCTAACACCTAAATTTATACGTAACTCGAGAAAAATATTATACTTCTCCTTGAAACCCTAGGTCCACTTATGAAGGGATGAAACTTGTAAAAATGTGGGAAGTGTAATGGGGTGATCTAAACTCAATCACCCCTGGTGATGATTTCCTTGACTACATATCCAATACTTTGAAGAGGGAATTCAAGCCACACATATTTTTTCCCATTATGTGAATGTGAAATTGTACTTCTTTTCCATATGAATGCACCTAATGATCTAGATTTTGATACTTGACAATATTATCTCTTGAATTTTCTTCATGTGCTTCAGACTTAGTTTATGAATCCTCCTAGTCTTTGATTTACAATTTTTTAATAATAAATAAACTTTTCTTAATGTGCATTAGTGTATAAATACTTGATAGATAAGTTATAATTGATTACCAAGTTTGGGTTTGATTTGTATTTATATGGGTCTATTTGGATAATTTATAACACCATTGACATGTTAGGAAAATGGGACGACCTATAGTAATGATTTAGATTATAAAAATAGCCATTGTTAGGTAAGGAACATTCATGTTAGCTTAAGGAAAATTATGTTGATGAAAAGGGTTGAGCATGATTTTTGTATCTAAGAGAAATGAATATGGATCTAATGATCTTGAGATGTTTTAGTAAGACATTTTTTTATTTTAATATAAATTGATAGGTTATGATAGGTGACTAACAATAAAATGAGAGGGTCAGACTCATAGTAAGCATGTGGATGTAGATAATGGTGAATAAAAATCTTATATATGTGAACAAGTCATATATGGTGAAGGTAGGTTAAAATTGACTTTGTCAAGTTTATAAGACCAAATATTAGTATTTAAAAAATCCCCATTTTATTTTAGTATTGAAATATGATTCAAATACTAAAGTAAAAGGATAAAGATATACCTGATTTTTAAAAAATTCTTTTTATTTGAGATAGCTCCAAATATGCAACTTTAATCCAAAAAAATATAGATAAAGATGTAGTAGTCAACATCTATATGTGAGATCTAAAATCTAGACTATAATTGAAATTCAAAACTTGAAAGTAAGAAAGGATTAAAGCTATGTGTGTGAAATTATATTTCCTTGTAGCTCGTTGGAGATGATGATTCATTTTTGAATTATTGGAGAATGGTTTTACTTATGGAACCATTAGAGAATTGAGTGTGAGCAAACCCTAAAGTTGTATAACTATGCAATCCTTTGGGTTGGGAATACCAATGCCAAAACCCTCATTAATATGGAGTAGTGATAACAAGGTTGAGCATTGATGAACTTCAATTAAACTAACTCAAATAACTAATCTAGCTATACTATTGAACCTCAATATGGTAATGTGGAAATCACATAATGGGTTCATGATGATTAATGTCATGGTCATTAATGATTGATATTGTTTTCTTGAATAATTAATATTATTAAAAATCATGTAATGAAATAGGTCAAACTCATGTAAAAAAAAGGTATAAATAAATAAGGATAATTTCTTAACTCTCCTTAGTAACACACATTGTCTAAATGTCAAATCTCAAGGTATTTTGTGTGTCATTTCTTTAGTTACTCCTAAAGGTAGTGATGGATACCATCCCTATCCTATTATTTTTAAAAGGATTATATTAGATAAGGAGGTAAATTTTATCACAATCCCAATAGGTAGCATGTGTCTTCTTGAATAATATTAAATGAATATAAAAGCTAATAATTATTCTATCAAATCAAATAATCTGTTCAAATAATACATAGTTGAATTTATACAAAGGGAGATGCTCATAATAGTCCCTATACGATAAGGATAGAAACATCAAATATCCCAAATAAGTAGGGTCTCAAATAATACCTCACAAATAACATAAGATATTTGTAAAACAAAATAATATCTCAAATAAAACCAATTCTAATAGATATATGAGATATTAGGAATATTTTAACAACAAACTAACTACCCAAGAGTTTACTAACTATTGTGAGGAATACATTTTTACTCACATTTATTTTGACTATGGTGAATTAATCACCTCGATGCTAAACCTAACATCCCCCCCCATTCAACATGGCCTCAAGTAAATAAGAAAGAAATTCTCTAAATTTGTCAAATTTATCTAGTGAAAGTGACTTGGTGAAGACATCTACATGGGGTTTATTTTTTGAAGAAAAATGGAGCTTGATGTTGTGTTTGATGAATATGTTCACATATTAAATGTACATATACCTTGATATACTTTGTGCACTCATGAAACATGGAATTTCAAACAATTTCAAAAACACCTTCATTGTCACAATACAAGATTGTAGGTTTTTTATGGTATTACCAATCATTCAAGTATGCAACATAACCATATCAATTTGATAATAACTCATCATATTTCATGATATTATACTTTAAAGGAATATCAATAAATATTTTACTCTTTATATATTTTATCATCTACTTTTATATCATCAATATTTTAGAAGATGAGGATTTTTTATCATCAATATTACCTATATGATCTGATTCTGAGTATCGTGTCAAGAATAATTGATCATTATTATTGTATTCTAGGCCATAGTACATTGTAGCCTTTATATATTTTAGTATTTTCTTTGTTTATTTATAATGATACAATTTAAGCTCTTACATTAACCATGAGAGATAGTTGATGTTTGGCCTAGTGTTGGCCAAGTAAATGAGACTCCATAACCACTCTCAATAGAGAGTTGTATTTACTTGTGGTGATGAATCTATATTAGCAAACTAAAACCTTGTATCCATAGGTGTAGCAACAAGTTTAAAATCCATCATCTAAAACTTCTCGAGTGTTGTCTTGGTATATTTCATGTGGGACACAAATATTTGGTGATCATTTTTTCATAATTGTATTCTAAGGCAATAGAGGCTTAGCATGAGATTTATCATGTTGAATGATTAATTGAGATCTTTATCTATTGAATAAATCATCTTTACTAAACTAAAAGTGATGAGTATATCATTGACATTTATGACAATTATCAAAACCCCACCTTGTTGTTTGAGGTATATATTTGGATCATAAGTACTCCTCTAGAAGCAATGTTAAATGAGATGCTCATCAATTTTATATACCAGGATTGGGGAGACTATTTGAGACAATACAATTATTTTATTATTCTAAATTTTATTCTTTACTAGGCATGACAAAATATTTTGTTTGAGTAATGTATAATTCTTCCATAACTCCATTTAGAAAGGCACTTTTCATATACATTTGGTGATTTTTCCATCCAAACTATGCAATTAGAGCAAATATCATTATGATAGTCTTGATATTGGCAATGGGAGTAAAAGTGTCCTCATAGTCAATGCCTTATTTTTTAGCATACCATTTTTATATAAGAATTTCCTTGTGCTTGTCAATACTATCATTTGAAAACCCATTTACAACCAATTATCTTCTACCTAGGTGGAATATCTATAGGTAGTTATGTGTTATGTTCCATCAATGATTGATATATTGTATTCATGTCATCCTTCCAAACTTGACTTTATGGATCCATAAATCATAGAGGGATAAAATTATTCAGAAATGATGCTCATTAGGGGAAATTGATATCTTCTTGAGCCATGTTGTGATTCTTTGGTCTAGTGGTCGAAGTGTCTATAAATCCATCTAATTTAGCATCTCATATCATAATCATTTACCATTTATACATGCATTCAAATATTATTTTGGGTGGTGGAGTTATAATATCTAACTGGTAATCACCATATCCCCATCATCATTATCACCATCATCTTTTGAATTGTCTACAAGTTTGATTTTTGAATCAAGTGAGTGTGTGGAAGGCAAATTGGATTACCTTTATAATCAAATTCAACATCCATGCTTATGTATATTTTCATTATTTTTTATTCCATAAGTTTATAAACCATTTATTCTTCACTATAGCCTAAAAATATGTATGTCATGATTTTGTTAACTAGTTTATTTTTTTTAGGAACATGCATGCATGTTTTACATCCAAAAACCTAAAGGTGAAGTATTGAGGGTTTATGCCATGTCTATGCTTATTGTGGAGTCACTTCATCATGAGATATATTAGGTGATATGTTTAATATATATATATATTATTGTGTATATTGATTTTGCATCACCTCAGGGCTCCAAGTCTAATTTAATCTTATTCAAACCTCCTTATACCTCCTCCCAGGTTCATATATCATAACTCTGACATCAAATGAAAGGCAATAATTATAATATTAAATAAACTAATCTATTAAAATAATAAATATATTAATTTATACAAAGTTATATGCTCATAATAGGACCTATGACATATGGAGAACAATGTCAAATATTTATACAAAGTAGGGTCTCAACTAATAATGTTATAACCTTGTTAGGTTAGACATAATTTTTTTTAATTAAACACATATACTGAAAATAGATTACACCATGAGAACCTATAGAAACCATAATATATACACAAGGTGATAATATAAATAAACATAAATACACCACATAATAATGATCTCAAATATCATGAGAGTACACTTCATAATGCAAGCATAGAAATTAAACATAGTAACTCAGCTACAACTGATACAAGTGTATAGTCACCACTATCAACATGCAATAACCAATAATTACAACTCTTCATGATAATTTTCAATAATAAGTACAATACACTACAATGTAAAAATAAGATACATGGCTTCCCTTGAGCACAGTTCTTGAACTTCAAGTATATTTGGTAATCTCAAGTGTCATCTCAATAATTAGTAATATTGTGGGGAGGGATACCATCATCAAAATTATTTTCCACACCAAACATGGAACAATAATCCCCCATACTAATTCCATAAGGAAATGAACTTCCCTTCACAGATGAGTAGATAGTGATGGTGCAAGAATCCACAGAGACAAGCAAGTAACTATGTGTTGTATGATTCTAAACTAAACATGTAATGTACCATATAAATCCATTCTATTTTAATATATCACACTAACTTATGAGTCACACTCATGAAATTATAATTTATCACTAAACATACTTTGGTTCAAATTTTTATAAATATTAAATGATAATGATCTAGATCAATCAAATTCATACACACCACTTGATTGGACTGTCTTTATCTATCATTATGACACTAGTAAGCTAGTGAAGTCCATCTCACTCCTTACTCTATATCAAAAATGATGATGTTACACTTGACTCTATGGATTCTTAAACGATAGAGGGAAAAATGATTCAAAAATGATGTTCATTGGGTAGAATTGATATCTTCTTGAGCCATGTTGTGATTCCTTGGTCTAATGGTCAATGTGTCTATAAATCCATCTAATTTAGCATCTCATATCATACTCATTTACCATTTATACATGCATTAAAATTTTATTTTTGGTGGTGGAGCTATAATATCTTATTGGTAATCACCATTATCCCCATCATCATTATCACCATCATCTTTTGAACTATCCACAAGTTTGATTTTTGAATCAGGTGAGTGTGTGGAAGGCAGATTGGATTACCTTTCTAATCAAACTCCACATCCTTGCTTATGTATATTTCCTTGTTTTTTATTCCATAAGTCTATAAACCATTGATTCTTCACTATAGCCTAAAAATATGTATGTCATGATTTTGTTAACTAGTTTTTTTTTAGGAACATGCATGCATGTCTTACGTCAAAGAACCCAAAGATGAAGTATTAAGGGCTTATGACATTTCCATGATTATTATGGAGTCACCTCATCATGATATATATTATGTGATATATATATATATATATATATATATATATATATATATATATATATATATATATATATATATATATATATTATTGTGTATATTGATTTTACATCACCTTGGGGCTCCAACTCTAATTTAATCTTACTCAAACCTCCTTATAACTCATCCTAGGTTTATAGATCACAACTCTAACACCAAATGAAAGATAAGAATTATACTATTAAATCAACTAAGATATAGATTAATTTATACAAAGGGAGATGATCATAATAGGACCTAGAAAATATGGATAAAAATGTCAAATATCCATACAAAGTAGGGTCTCAACTAATACTGTTACAACCATGTTGGGTTAGACATAATTTTATTTAATTAAACCAATATACCAAAAATAGATTACACCACAAGAAACTAAAGATACCATAATATATACACAAGGTGATGCTATAAAAAGGCATAAATACACCACATAATATTGATCTCAAATATCATGAGAGTACACATCATAATGCAAACATAGAAATTAAACATAATAAATTAGCCATAGCTGATATAAGTGTACAGACACCACTATGAACATGAAATAACTAATAATTATAATTCTTCATGAAAATTATCAATAATAAGTACACTACACTATAATGTACAAATAAGATACATGGCTTCCTTAGAGCACAGTTCCTAAACTTCAAGTATCCATAGCAATCTCAAGTGTCATCTTGATAAGTAGTATTGGTGTGGGGAGGGAAAACATCATTAGAGCACTTTTCCACACCAAACACAAACCAAAATTATTCTACACTAATTCTATCAATAAATGTATCTCCCTTCATGAATGAGTAGATAATTATGGAAAAGGAATCTAGAGAGACAACCAAGTACCTGGGTGCTATATGATTATAAATTAAACATATAATGTAGTATAGAAATCTGTTCTATTGCAAGATATTGAAAAAAATTTGAATCACACTCATGAAATGATAATTTATCACTAAACATACTTTGGACCAAATTTTTACACATAATAAATTATAATAATCTAGACTAATCAAATTCATACACACCACTTGATCAGACTACCTTTATTTGTCATTGTGACACTATTAAGCTAGTGAAATATATCTCACTCCTTATTTTGTATAAATAATGTAGATTTTTCAAATACAATTCAACCATGAGATTCATTTAATTTACATCCTTATATCAAACACCCTATATAACATGCCAAACATAGGAGTATCTAAAGCATACATTTAATTCCATCAAACGTATGAATGAATCTTACATTATTTTCTATCCCATATTAGAAATAATTACTACAATATATACCACCCAGGTGAAATATATTAACTATAGATTTTAACTACCATAATTATTTTCAAACATACTACACCCAATGATAAACCATATTACCATATCTTAGTGTTCTGATACATAACTACTAATCTTTCATAATCAATCATAATAAAGTAGTCAAAACTACATAGAAACACAAGCTTATATCCAATCAACTAGGCATAATAAGCAAGTCATAGTTTCCTTGAAAAACATAATATCTCATCTTAACATAAGCTAAAATTCCAAATATTATATGCACACATACACAAATTCTTATCAATCATTATAAAACATGTTATTCACATCAATAACCAACATGCATATAGTAAATCAGTTAAATGTAAATGTAAGTCTAGGCATAATAATTATAGTATGTACCATCTAAGTACAACATACATTCACACTGTATTACTCTATGATATCTCATACTACCATAGTTCACAACTACATAAATATATATAACCAAACTTATGTTTTCAAGAATCAAACGTTCATATACACAATAATAATCAAGTATGGGGTTATACCACCCAAGTATACCCTAAATTTAAATTACATACTAGTATTCAAGGCATTATAAATAATTAGCATGCATCATGATGCACCATTATATGTTAATATAAATAATAATTTACACATATTAACATTTTGTAAGTATTCAATACTGAATTCAAATAACTAATAATCAATCAATCATTATAGATATTTAGAGAACTCTTAAAACTATTATGATATTTCATTATAACATTTCATTTTGTTTCTAGGAGACTACTCCAAAAATGTTTATAGATTTTTATTCCTAAGAAACTTAATGACTTACTCAAGTTAATTTTTGAACTATAGGTACAATACTTACATAAGATCACTTTTACATCATAATATGCACCACATTTAAGTGCTCTAATGCTATGAAATTACTAAGCCACAATTCACTATACTTGTTTTTAATCAAGAGCTTCCTATAGTCATTTATAACTACAACTGAGGATCTCAAAAAACATAGCTTATTTTCAGATACTAAAGACCTACTCTAAGATATAAATATGCATTTATCATTAAATGATAGGTTAGAAGCTTAGGACTTTATTTGACACAGTTTATAACTCTTGATTCTTATGATCATTTATATTATAGTTTAGCAATATTCTATTATATTAACTTCTTAGGTTCTCATAATCTCATAGTTTAGCAACATAGTTTTGGAATTTCTATTCTAATTCATGTGTCAAAGACCCACCTCAAAGTCACATTTAAATTCAAACATTCCAAATTTTAACATTCTATAATATGTTACAAAATATAATTAAAATACCTGAAATGTATTCATCATAACATTTACAACACCACTTAATTATCCTAGCATAGATTAAGCCCCAAAAAAATAATAGTCCCACACTATTATTATTCTATCATAGTTTTCTATATAATGATAACAAATATATGTTTCTAAACTTATATTCTATGTATGCAATAAAAAATATTCCACCATCTACTCCCTAAGAAAATAATAATAATTCATTATCTAAAGCACCATAACTGAACATCACTATGCAGGGTTTATTGATTGCTTTATACTCTTAATAAAATGGCATTTAAACTATTTGCTCTAAAACTACCCATGTAAATGTAATGGTTCCTTAGTACTTAGAAAATAAATAGAAATACACATTTGAAACATGATTTTAATCAAGGTAGTTAATAATATGGAGTATTTTATAACAACTATTTTTTCATTATATATATGGGGTATTTTCAATGTGAGAAAATATCTATTTAATAAGAAGAATCATTTATAGATATGCAATATTATGACATTTACATTTTGAGCATAATACTGGTCAAGAATGAACATTTTAAGGTGTGAAGATGAATTCCTGAGTGTAGAAGTTGAATTTCTTCAGGGGATTATTATAAAGTTTTGAATATCTTCAAATAGTAGAGATGGATATTGTTTGATAGATTAAATACCCCATATATATCCATCTCTACTATTTGAATATATTCAAAACATTATAATAATCCCCTGAAGAAATTTGACTTCTACACTCAGGAATTCATCTTCATACCTTAAAATGTTCATTCTTGACTAGTAATATGCTCACAATGTAAATATCATAATATTTACTATCTATAAATGATTCTTCTTATTAAATAGATGTTTGCTCACATTGAAAATTAAATCTCAAGTTATGTTATGATATATACTCCCATAGTATCTCATTAACTAATATAATATATCATAGCTTCCTTATGGTGTCTCCCTAGTCAAATGTTAATCTTATAAGAGATGGTTAAAATTAGATTTCTTAATTATGACTAGAAATGAGATAGTTATGAACTATGCAATCATATAAATCTATTTTATTGCACTATTATTATTAAGTGTTACTATGGGGTATCATTAAGTATTGCTACATCGATATCATATGCTAAACTTTTAGAACTAGAAAGTTTGATGATATAAAAAAAATTCATATGATATTGATTAACATATCAACTTTTATTTTTATTATAGTTTATGATTATAATTGACTATATCGATGTTAAGTTTGATAAAAGTTTCTAAACAATTAAGTTTGGTGATATTGATATATTAATTGTTTCCATTCCACATTTGATCTAATAATTATTTAGAACTACCATAATATTACCCAAAATACTATATATCGCTGCACCTTTACTCTAGAGCCTATAATCAAAATACAGTGATGTCATACTTGCTTATATTATTTTTCCAATAGGAGAAATTATCCCTTAAAACTTGGATCCCTTCCTTTGTAGGTTTCATGTTATTAGTATAATTATGAGTCACTATTTTTCTTACAAGCAACTGTCTATTAAAGAAAATAGTTCATTGTTTTACAATGACCCATTATGTTTGCTAGAATCATTATGTTCACTCCATTAGGAGAATTATTATCTATATCTAGCAAGGATTATCACCCACAAGTCAATCCAAAGAGAATTATTGTTGTATGTGTTGATATAAGATAATTAATCACATGTTTAGTTCTATAACTAGTTTTAGGTTTCTAGTGAGAAATAATTATTATGCCTAAACTAGATATCTTCACTAGGATTGATAATATATTTGATATTTTTGTATATCCTCATAATATTCCCAACATGTTTTTATCTGTTGGCTCCATTATGTAGGATAATTCCAACAATATAATAATATGACTAATTATGGGTTGTAATTGTTGCTAATGCTAGAACTATATAATTAATACCACAAAATCGATAATTAATAATAGATAATAAATCTATTAACATATCCCCACTTATAAAATGAATGTGAAATGGCACCAATAGACAATTGTATGGTTGAACATGTGCACCAAATGTTAGTTCTATGCAATATTACTAAAATTGGTAATATAACCTAAAACTTGATAACACCAATAGAAATAGATAGAGAAAGCAAATTAAAATAAATAAAACATGCTTAACCATTGTTTTTACCTTCTCATGCCTCAATTCCAAGACTTTCACTTGAATTATTAGACTTATATTGACACTATGGTTCTTGATTAAAGATGTTTATAATGGATGCTTGCTTGAGGATTGATTTTGGCATGGGTTCTCTACAAGATTTTTAGATTTCTAAGTTGTTAAATGGCCATGAAGGCTTTATGAATTTGATAAATGGTTTGAGGGTTGAGGGAGAGCTTAGTTTTATAGGCAAAGAGGGAAGGATCAATGGTCCAAATTAAAATTTGGGCCATTGATATCAAGGGCTAGGAAATTTCTAGAATTAGAAAATTCTAGAGAAGGATCGAGTTTGGGGAAGATTTATAGAATCCCCCAATTTTATAAATATCCCAATAGAGATTAGGGATTCAGGAGAGGCTAGTGTAGGGTGGTGTGTGGGTAGGTAGATTATTTTTGAATTTTAAATTGGCTAGTGGGTTTAGGGAGTATGTTAGTAGGTAAGGTCTATTATATGTTTAATGAGGGGATTAATTGATTTTTAGATGGCATAAAGGTTGTGTGGGATATAGGAATGGGATATGGGTGTTAGGCCAATAGTTAATTTAGCTAGGAAAGATGGGATTTAGGCCAAATTAGTAGGAATTAGTGTAATTAACATAGTGAGCATAAATTAGTGCATATATTTTTCCCCTCTTTGAAAGGTCATTACGAGTGGAATGAAGTGAAGTAATGGTCTTTCAAAGAAAAACTATGTCATGGATGAATGTTAGTAGATGAAGTTAGTGGATATGATTCCCCCTCAAGGGGGCATACAAATAAGAATGAGCTAGATGGCCTCTCAAAATAAGAAATGATGGGTGGGATAATATGGATAGATGAGGGGATGGGATAGAATATGTGGGATAGAAGATGAAGAAGATGAGGTTGATGTGGAGTAATGAGCTAATAATTGATAATGATGCCCCTAGCAAGGACATATGCATATGGAGTTGTGATGATGGGTGTCATGGTTGTAGACACATCCCAAAGGGGAAACAACCATAATAGGATGATGATAGGATTAAAGGGCCACAATATTTAGATGTATCTCAAGTAAGGATGCATGTAAGGGAGAGATATAGGCCAAGATAAGACCATTTTGATAGGATTAATTATGAGTGTAGCTCAAAGCTAAAGTTGATCATTATAATGAAGAAGATAAGAGGGAAAAAATAATGTGATTGAGTGACCAAAAGACTGGGGGATAATGATGGATGATATAGATGGTGGTCGAGCTATCCTTGGGCACTAAAACATGGCCAAGTGTTGCCTACATAGTCTAAAAAGACCTTAGGTTGATTAGTTCTAACTCAGGGATAAATGATAATTGATGGTTATATATGATGATGGTGATGATGATGATGATGATGGTGGTGGTGGTGGTGGTGGTGGTGGTGGTGGTGATGGTGATGGTGATGGTGATGGTGATGGTGATGGTGATGGTGATGGTGATGGTGATGGTGATGGTGATGGTGATGGTGGTGATGGTGATGGTGATGGTGATGGTGATGGTGATGGTACTGATGGTGGTGATGGTGATGGTGATGGTGATGATGATGATGATGAGAGGATTATGTTATAAAGTGATGATGATGAGGATGATTAGAATTATTAGTGATTAAAGGAATGATTTAGATGATAAAATGAGGATAAAAGGTTGGATGTTATTTAGATGGGTCAAAAGGACTAGATTAGTGATGGGGATAATGATGATGTGATGATAAGAATGTAGGTGATCTATCCATCACAAATTTCATAAGGCTCATCATAATCTAATTAATCTAAAAATATAGCACGTGGTAGTATGCCCCATGATATAGATATGAACAAGAGGTTGTTGTGACAAAGTGCATGGGAAAATAGTAAACTATACATCCTTGAGGGCACTTTTAGTGTCCTCATCACATCCTCATTCATTTCCCAATAGATAAAATGAGACACGACAAATAAAACATAAGATAAATAAGATATATACATGATGTAAAATAAAATAAAATAAATAGCAGATAAACAATAGACAAGTAGCAAACAAGTAACTACATGTAATGTCACAATGTCTTATCTAATGATGGGATGAGTAAATAGGTGGTATTTTGGATTAAGATGATCATGATGTGATTATGAACTTAGGATGAACTTGGATTTGGATCGAGCTATCCTTGGGCACTAAAACATGGCCAAGTGTTGCCTACATAGTCTAAAAAGACATTAGGCTGATGTAGTTCTAACTCAGGGATAAAGTATAATTGATGGTTATATATGATGATGGTGATGATGATGATGGTGTTGGTGGTGGTGGTGGTGGTGGTGGTGATGGTGTGGTGATGGTGATGGTGGTGGTGATGGTGATGGTGATGGTGATGGTGATGGTGATGGTGATGGTGATGGTGATGGTGATGGTGATGGTGATGGTGATGGTGATGGTGATGGTGATGGTGATGGTGATGGTGATGGTGATGGTGATGGTGATGGTGATGGTGATGGTGATGGTGATGGTGATGGTGATGGTGATGGTGATGGTGATGGTGATGGTGATGGTGATGGTGATGGTGATGGTGATGGTGATGGTGATGGTGATGGTGATGGTGATGGTGATGGTGATGGTGATGATGATGATGATGATTATAGGATTATGTTATAAAGTGATGATGATGAGGATGATTAGACTTATAGTGATTAAAGGAATGATTTAGATGATAAAATAAGGATAAAAGGTTGGATGTTATTTAGATGGGTCAAAAGGACTAGATTAGTGATGGGGATAATGATGATGTGATGATAAGAATGTAGGTGATCTATCCATCACAAATTTCATAAGGCTCATCATAATCTAATTAATCTAAAAATATAGCACGTGGTAGTATGCCCCATGATATAGATATGAACAAGAGGTTGTTGTAACAAAGTGCATGGGAAAATAGTAAACTATACATCCTTGAGGGCACTTTTAGTGTCCTAATAACATCCTCATTCATTTCCCAATAGATAAAATGAGACATGACAAATAAAACCATAAGATAAATAAGATATATACATGATGTAAAATAAAATAAAATAAGTAGCAGATAAACAATAGACAAGTAGCAAACAAGTAACTACATGTAATGTCACAATGTCTTATCTAATGATGGGATGATTAAATAGGTGGTATTTTGGATTAGGATGATCATGATGTGATTATGAACTTAGGATGAACTTGGATTTGGATAGGGTGATCATGGTTAGGATTAGGCTAAGATTTACCCCTAGTTTAGGATGGAAGGATAGATGATGTGATGAGGTCTTTGAATACTGACTTGGTCTTGAAATAAAATCAAAAAGTGGTAGAGTTATTATACAAGTGATGATGACTAAGGATTTCCAATATATAAGGTCATACAAGAATCCAATCCAGAAAAGAGACTAGGAGATAATGGGATCAAATACCTTTCATACTAGCAAAGAGTGATTGGATGGGTGCTAGGTATGAAGAAGATAGTGATAGGACATTGATGGGATCAAGTACCTTCCATGCTATTAAATAGGTGATTTGATGGGTTTTAGGTATGAAAAGGCCCTAATTAGAAGTGATGGGTGTCAAATTAAAGTCTTTGACAAGGTGTTGTATGTTGATAAGACCTTTACAACAAGATGAGATGAAAGATATGAAGGGATGGGTGACCACTCCAATTTGGTCTCAATATGAAATGTAGTATCCAAAATATTGGAAAATATGAGATGGATGGAGATGGATGTGACTATGGTATTAGGCATAAGATAAGATATAATGAACTATTTTTGGTTTTTTAGATTTTATGATTTTTAGGGTTTTTTACATATTTCAATTTTTAGGGATATTTGGGATATGTATATACATTCTACAAATGACATTACTAGAAAAGGGAATACCAAGCCTAGAAACCAAGATAAGTATGTAAGGATGATGAATTGGATGACAAAGGATTATGATGATGGGGACAAAAGACAAATGGACTAGGGATAGCCAAGACCACATTGTGAAGGAAATAGATGGTTATTTTTCTGAGTGTTCATTGGAGGATACGCCAAGATGGTTTTGATATGATTATCAATACATCTTCTATTTATTATGAAGGACAAGATATGAGGGACATGATATGATAATGGATGAAGGGTAAGAATAATAGATCAAGGGATAAGATTATGGGTGACATAGATAAGGTGGACAAGGGATATGACAAGTGGGAAGGATGGATGAGTATATGAGATGGATGAAATTACCTCTAAGTGGTGAGAGATAATATAGACAATATATTATTTTACCATGAAATTGGAAATTAGTTTTCATCATGGTAATTTACAAAGGCATAAGAAAACTAGTTTTCACCATTGGATGAATGATTTTTTTTACTCTTTATTGGGCATCTTGATTCATTAGTTGATGAGTGAGATGTAAGGTGAGGACACTTGATGGATAATCTAGTTAACACCTATTCTATGGATGTGTGATACCAATATCATATTGTCATTACTAGATAAATTAGGGCTCATGTGACCTAATGTGATTCTTGATTGTGATCCATCAAGATATCTAGACCAAGTATCATCTTTGCCCTTAGGAGAGACAATGTTGCCTATGAGGGTGATAGGAGGTATGGATTTGAATGGTTTTTGATAGGGATGGATGGGACTTGGATGGATGATATGATTTTATGGGATTTTGGGTTCAAGATAGTATGGTGTGATGGGTGGTAGAGGATTAGGACTAGCAGTCACATACACTGTTGGAGGTATTGGACATTCTTCATTTAATTGGTACCATAAGACAAAATACTATAGGAGATCCAAGACATTTTGACTTCATGATTCATCTTTGATTTGATTATTTGATGGATGATTGACCATATGATTTTGAGCATTTGATTGGATTTGAGTTTTACTACCCCCTAGTGCCTAATTTTGGGCTTCATCAGGGGATATTGATCTTTGACTTGATATAGAATGATTGTTTTGAATTTGATAGTCTCTTAGTGCTAGATTTCATACTTCACAAGGAGAAGACATTTTTGAATAAGGATGATGATTTGACTCTTCTTGATTTTGACTGATGGGATCAAATATTACTTGATTATGATTTATGACTTTAAAAATATTGTTTAAGACTTTGGGTTTGTGACACACATTATATTGATCAAGGAAGGGTCCAATGATATATGTTCATGTTCATCCTTATGGAGGGAGGTGATTAAATTATCATTGATGGGGAGAAAAGGATCCATGATGGATGAAGGTAAGGAAGATGATATGGTGAGGTCAATGAGGTGTTATGGGGTAGCATGGTCTTCATAGGGGTTCCTAGGAGACCCAGTTTTGAAATCAAATAAAATATCCTCAAGATCAACAAAAGGATCACTAGTACTAGCCATAAGAGATACATCTAGAATAGAACTAGATTCATTATAATAAACTATGGTGGGTAAAGCTTGTAATAACTCTATTATGACTTCATCATCCTATTTGGGATCTAAACATATCCCTCACTGATGGATTGGAGATATATTAATTAGATGTATTCTCAAGAAGATAGGCATAATTAGATCTGACGAGGGATGATGTTTTTGATAAGAAATTTAATTTGGATCTTGGTGTTAAACATGATCCTATTAAATATAATACTTATGATGTTGACTTTGATGCAGACTCTAATGTATAAATTTCAATGCTACTAATAGGAGATTCATTGTCTTTAATTGACCTCTCAATATGGGGTGTTTGATGTGATGGTTGAGAGACTTCATGATAGATGGGAGGACTAGGATCATATGGAATAATCTTAGTTATTATGGAGGATTTGTTAAGAATGGGGGGATCATGTAGGATAGGTGTCATGTCTTGAACTTAGCTTGGAAAGGGAAGAGCTTGATCATGATTAGGAAGTGAATCTTAGCATTCCTCTTTTTGTTCACCTAAAGATGTGGATGCATCTGGTTCATCCTCAAGTATTATATCACCATGGTCAATGAGGTCTTGGATAAAATCTTAGAAAGTTTGACATTAATTAATGGTATGCCCCCAAGTTTGGTGATATGCACAATATTGGTTATATTTAAACCAAGAGGGATTTGGATTAATGGGATCAAGATGTTTGATAGGTAGATAGACCATCTTGATCCCATTAATCCAAATCCCTCTTATAATGATATGGGAAGGTGAGTATAAGGACTCGCTTCATGTTGTGATTTAGACATGGAAGCATTGGACTTATGATCAAATGGTTTTGGATATGATTTGGTGGATGGATTCAAGGTGGCTAAGATTAGATTCCCTTTGCTAGTACGGGAGTGGGTAGATGGTGGTTTATGGCTAGAGGATGGAGGATTGGTATAGGATTCACATGGTAGGTCTTGGATGAGAGGTGAAATGAGTTGAAGGGGATAAACACCTTTAAGAAGTGGTACACCCATCATAATGAGCCATAAAAGGATCTCATCTTTGTTGGCATGTATGTGTTGGTCAATGAAGGTGGGGTCTATCTCCATGGTGATGGTTGATAGATGATGGATAATAATGAAGATGAGATAGATAAATGGATTAAGTATTATGATCAAATGTCAAACAAATAGTGCAACAAGTGCTAACAACTTATCAATAATGCTTAGTTATCAAGCTAGAAAAAAGATTGGGAATGTGATGGGTGCCTGATATTCAAAACTAGTAAGAGGATGATATGATGGGTGATAGTAATGAATAAGGCAAGATGATTGGACTAGATTAGATTGATGGTTTTGATAGATTAAGACTAATAAGGTGACAAGATGATAATAATATATTGACTATGTATGATTATCTAACCAAAGGATAAATGATAATGGAGTAAGATGATAGGATGCTATGAATGATATGACTAACTCAAAACCTTAGACCAATTTGCTCAAGATGGGATGGGATAGGATTAGGTGATGAAGGTGATTAGGATAATGGAATAAGGATAAGTGGGAAGATTAAATTATTAATGGGTAATGAAAGGTGGATGGTTTAGACCTATATGTGACCTAAAAGCCAACTAGGATAGGGTGAGGTGATGACTAGATGGGTGATGAAGGTAAGGTCAAGACAATTGATCAGGTATAGATTTAATATAAGATGTGTATGATGAGGTATGATTAATATGTGATTAGGGTATAACTAATGATTTATGGTTCTATTTATAATATTTGAATAAAAGGATGTATAAGAGAATAAATTATGTAAAAGAAGGTAAAAACAAGGATATACAAGGTGATGGGATAATGAGACAAAATGGTATGGAGATGATTAGGATTATGGATGGTGAGACAAGATGGGATTAGGATAGGAGATGGGTTATGATCAAATATGGAATGGGGTGATGTTAATAAAATGATATGGGAATGATTAAGACTATGGTGTGGTTGATGGCTAAGGCAAGGTCAAAGTGAGGTGTGATGGATTATGGATGATGTGGTCTTATGACAAAGTGTGACTAGGATGATGAGTAGATGTGACCAATAAGGGAGATTAGGATATGACTATTAGAATGTACAAGAGAATAAAATATGTATAGGAGGATGAGGCTAGGATACATAAGATGTGACTAGGATTGGGTGGATGTGACTAGGAATGAAATGAAGATGGGTGATGATGATAGCAAGGATGGTTAAAATAAGATGGAGGTGATAGGGTGTATGACAAATGATAAGTGGATATGGGTAGGCTAGGATGGGATGAAGACAATATGGGGAATGGGAGTTGGATAAGATAAAGATGTGAGTAGGATAGGATGTGACTAAAAGGATGTATAAGGGAATAAACTTATGTACAAGAGGATGAGTCAAGGATACATAAGATGTGACTAGGATTGGGTGGATATGACTAGGAATGAAATTAAGAAGGGTGATGATGATAGCAAGGATGGTAAAAATAAGATACATATGATAGGGGTATGAAAAATGATAAGTGTACATGGGTAGGTTAGGATAGGATGAAGACAAGAAGGGGAATAAGATATGGATAAGATAAAAATGTAAGTGAGTAAGATAGGATGTGAATAAAAGGATGTACAAGGGAGTAAGCTTATGTATAAGAGGATGAGGAAATGATATATAATATGTGATTGAAATATGTGATGGGGTGTACAAGGCAAGATAGTGCTATGACTTATGAGAAGTAGGTATGACTAGATAAGATAATATGGTATAAAGACAATATGTACAAAGGATGATGGGATAGAGATGTGGTAAGGATATACAAGATGATATGTGAAAAGGACCTAGATAGGTTTGGATAGGTAAAGGCTAAGTCAACTCACAAACAATATGGGTTTAACACAACACACACCCAAGCAAGCAAGACATCACCTATGATTAGTAAACTCAAGGGTGTGTAACCTGATGTCCACACTATCTAATGGCTTTGTAGGTGAGGTTGTAGGCCAGTGACCCATTACAGTATCGATTGAACCCTCTCAACCCTATTAGCACATGATAGCTACTTCAAAGCTGATACTAACTTCTACAACAATACACCTATTATGGTCAAAAGGTCTTATGCTAGGTATGCACAAGGTTTCTAAGGGTTTCCCCTATATAAATTAAGGTATATTTGTGCCCAAGTCCGTATAGGGTGATATATAATGCCTTTTTTAGAGAATTAACTCTTCCCCTTCATGGATGACTTGTATGAGGTCAATTGTTTAGCCTAATAAAAGTTGTCTATGATTGTTATACTCTACCAAAACATAGATTTTGGTTAGTGCATGGTGATAAAATCCATGACACTAACCCCTATATGTTAATCCCATGTGTGGGTGTCAATCCCATGTCATGAGTTATGGTAGGGGGAGGAGTTAACAAATAGGAAAAAAACATGATATAATTAATTAACTAATCTAATTACCTATGTGTGATGGGCATGATATGATAATTTATTTACAAGTTAACACACACACGCACACACACATATAATTATATACAAGTAAAAATCTAACAAATATATATACACACAACAAGAAGATTAAAAATTATATATACGACAAAATGTTGCAAAAAGTGCCAAAATGGGTCTTTGAATAGCAACGTACAAGTACACAAGTTAATAGTTTTGATTAACACTCAAGAATAGGTAACATATGAAACCAAATGTTATACCCAAAATATGACTTGCAAGATGATGTTATCATAATAAACCTTTCAATAAACAAGATGTTGGTCAAATATGATTTAATAAAACACCCTAAAAAATCATAGTTTGGCTTTATAACTTCATTGGGGTGAGTGGGACATGATGTGAGGGTTTGGGGGTGACAACCCCCAGTGGGTTCAAGGGGAAGTTCCCATTTTTTGGTCAAGGAGAAACTCCCCTTGCAAGTTTAAGGGGAAGAGACCCTTGCGGGGTCTAGGGGTACCACCCCGAGCACACTCCCTATTGCAATATAGGGTGAGGTCAAAGGGTGGAGCCCCTTACTAAAAAAAGAAATTTAGGATTTGTGGGAGGCCTAAAATGATCCACAAATTTAAAAAAATGACTTTGAAAATGCACTCAAAAATGACCAAAATGAAATAAAAAATTAATTGCATAATACAAAATCATGATTTGTAGGACAAAACCATGATTCAAAAGTTATGATATTATCACAATTAACTTAACCATGATGGTTAACTATAAAACCACAACCATTTAAACAATACTATGACTAAAATTGATAAAACAATGATTAGCTATGAATCGATAGTTGCAGTTTTGTCATAAACCACAAAACCATGACTCAAAACAATAAAGTTGTGACTAGTAAAAAAATGCTAATAGCAATATTGCAGTTTTTAAGAAAAATAGTATGTATGACCTAAGTAAAAGGTCTATCAAATAAAAATGATTATAAGGATTTGATATTAATGCAAATATTTTATGATACAAATACTATCAAATCCTAATACTAATCCAAATTAGCCTAAACCACAAAGCCATGATTAAGAGTGACAAAACTGCTATTCATAGGGCAAACCCATGATTAAGTCAATGACAATATTATTGAATGAATTAAATAAGTCGATATGATGGTTTTTTAGATCATATGCTTCTCCTTTACCTCTTTTGAATCTTTTAAAATAGAGAATACCACTTGTCAATAGCTATCTACAGATATGGAGAGGGGGAGATGCTTGTATAGAAAAATGTTCAAATTTTTAACAAAAGGGAAAAAAAATTAATTTTGTCTTACAGATATTTATAATCTCTTAGATAGATCTTATAAGCACTGTGAACTATGATCCAAAGGTAATAATGGTATTTTTTTACTAGTTTATAGTGAAAATGCAATATCAAGACTGTGAACTACAATCCCACGATTACCAAGTCAATCCTACTATTGTGGGAGTCATGGGTTTGTGAAAAATGTGTAATCAGCTAATCTTTTGAGGAATTTTATTTTTTTCCTACACACAACAACAATAATAGACAAAACACCTAGAGAAATAAAGAGTTAGCAGAGACAGATTATAATCTAAGCCCCACTATTAGATTTGACAATATCACTAAGGATAATATCACTATTAATAGGGAAATCTCATGACTGAGTCAGTCACGATATTGTCAAAGGATAAAACCCTACTATAACCCCTAACTTCTAGTGGCTTAGCTGATAATACTGCTATTGGCATTAATAATCTCGTAACTACAATACCATAACTAT
Organism: Torreya grandis; assembly: GCA_037957365.1. Lineage (NCBI taxonomy): Eukaryota > Viridiplantae > Streptophyta > Pinopsida > Cupressales > Taxaceae > Torreya > Torreya grandis. Next base: position 823,970 of record JARHVA010003098.1, on the reverse strand, counting down.
CAGGGTAAAACCATGATTCACCTAGACATCAAAAATTGAAAATTTGAGTTTGGATTCAACTACAATTGGTCCTAAAATCATGTAGAAAACTTCCAAAAATTATATTATACTAAATAAGGGAGGTTAGGTCCCACCATGGTCGCCAGAATGTGCACTAAATTTCAGCTCTATGCAATATTACTAAATTTAGCAATATAACCTAAAACTTGATAACACCAATAGAAATGGATAGAGAAAGCAAATCAGAATAAATAAAACATGCTTACCATTATTTTTACCTTCTCATGCCTCCATTATAGGGCTTGTACTTAAATAATTAGACTCAGATTGAAACTATGATGCTTGATTAGAGATGTTGCTAATGTATGTTTGGTTGAGGATTGATTTTGGCCTGGATTTTCCACAAGATTTCTAGATTTCCAAGTTGTTAAATGAGCATGAAGGATTTATGAATTTTCTAGATGGTTTTAGGGTGGAGGGAGATCTTAATTTTATAGGTAAAGAGCTAAGGATCAATGTTTCAAATTCAAATTTGGGCCATTGATATCAAGGGCTAGAAAATTTCCATGGAATTTTTAATTCCATGGAAATCTCTAAAATTAGAAAATTCTAGAGAAGGGGGCTAGTTTGGGGAAGATTTATAGAATCCTCTAATTCTAAAAATCTCCCCATAAGGTTTAGTGATTTAGGAGAGGCTAGTGTAAGATGGTGGGTGGGTAGGTAGATTATTTTTGAATTTTAAATTGGCTAGTGGGTTTAGGGAGTAGGTTAGTAGGTAAGAAGGTCTATTATAGGTTTATTGAGGGGATTAATTGATTTTTAGATAGGGTAAAGGTTGTGTGGGATATAGGAATGGGATATGGGTGTTAAGCTAATAGTTAATTTAGCTATGAAAGATGGGATTTAGGCCAAATTAGTGGGATTTAATGTAATTAGCAAAGTTAGCATAAATTAGTGAATACACAATGCACATCCACTATATATAACTGAAGGTTTTTGCATTTCATGAGAAAAATCATAAATAATTTGTGTCCTAAATGTATTAAAACAAACTATACAAATGTTCTACACATATAATTCACCAAAATATAATTAAATAAGCCAATAATTAATTATAAATTTAAAATACAACAATAATTGTTATTTATTGTAGATTCTTTGAGCTCTCTTTCAATGTTTCAACCTTTACCTCTTTTTTTGGTCTTTTCTTTCCCCCAAGCATGAGATAATAAATTTCTCTCAGTTTTCTATGTAAAAATTAGGTGTAAATCCCCTTGTAATAAAAGGGCATATTACTTTTAAAACATAATTTTTGTTTTTGTTTTAAATATTATTTTGTTTTTCCCATTATTTATCAATATATTTTTCTTTTTAATTTTTATTGTTTTTTTAATTATTTTTCTGTTAAATTCAATTCTTTTTTATTTTTCTCTAAATTTGAACCTTTTTTACTTTTATTTTTATTTACTTATTAGTAATAATTAATATATATTACTAATTAAACTAATATGTCCAAAATGGTTTGATAGTTAATTTTATAGACTAATAACCCAAATTTAGTCTATTTAAGCAAACCTCAAACATTCAAGGACATACACATGAGATTATATCATCTATGCATAACACAGACTAACACACACACAAATAATCACTTCAATGTAGATAACATAAGAAAGATGCTAATGTTAAACATTTAGATTATGTATCTAACATGAATTACTTATGTGGTGTGTGCAAGGTACTGGTCAGTTTCTTTGTTTACCTCTGATGTCTTCATCTGCATCACCCTCTTCGATGATGTTCTCTCCATCACACTCTAAAGGATGGATTTTCCTACATCAACCTCACAACAAAACAAGTAGTTATATAATATCAGTCATGATATACATTCATCATAAATATAGTTGAAATGACAAATTCACATGATCATAAACTAAACATATACTTACAAATAATGTATAGTAGGGTGATCATGAAACATAAGATATATATTATTGCCCCATATTAACATATATCTCATAGATTAGTTAAAAATAGTCAAATCTAAATTTGTCAACTATAGATATCCATGGATAATCTAACAAGTTTGTCTGTTAAGGAATCAATATGTAACATCCTTCCCCCATAAAGCTAGTCACCATCCCTACTGATTCTTATTCCATCATAAATTTTGAATTAGAAACTTTATTTAGCAAAGCAATAGCATGACATAAAATATCAAATTAAGCAAATAAATAAAAATTGCCTATAGAAATCACTGTAGCTCCTTCAATTTACCCAATTTTGAAGTATTGGTCCCTCAAGACCCTACCCTACGACATTTCCTTTTATGCAAACAAGGTTTTTGAGTGTCATTTATTAACTGATTCTATCAAGACCACCTCAAGGTCCAAAATCATCAAGATAAAGCTATATACTATAGGACTAACCACTTCTATTACCTTGAAGGTCCCACATATATTAGTGAAAGTTTCACTAACTTACCAAGAGCATATAAGATCATCATACAAGTCAAAATAAATGACCGGGAATAGTTACACAAAATCTTCAAGCCCTTAGCACATCTCTTTATCGTAGAGAGTGTTTTTCTTATTTTGGAGAAAAATATTTATGGAACTTTTCAAGAATGATGTGCATTAAGTTAATACTATCTCTACCCCATGTAGCTCTTAATAAGTATAACATGTTAATACTATCACTGCTTCATGGAGTTCCTAACAAGTATGATGATGAATAGCAACTGGTAATACTATGTTTCTAATGTATACAAAATTAAGGGATAAACATTTCATTGTATATAAGCATATGGCCATATGACTAAATTTGACAAGTTTTGCCAATCAAATCTTGAATTTGACAAGTCCATCTATTGGATCCAATTAGTAACAATTGTGTCAATGTGAGGCTACATAGGATACCATCCTATCACTTAGAACTCATGTTCCTAATTCACCACTCTTTAATTAGATCTCCATGACCTAAATATCTCCAAAAAGTGTACAATTTTCAATGAATCATAAATCCATACTATCGTATCATAGAAAGCAATCATACATGCTAAATAATTTTATATGTATATACATACAAGAGAAATCATACAATCAATCTGTATTTATATTAAGTTGTCACAAGACACACATAACTATTATCATATTTCACAGCTTAAATTATTCTATTATATTCATGGTTAAGAGGAAATAATGTTAAAACTAACATAACATATAAAGGCCAAGGATCATACCATCCTTAAAACATTATAAGGGAACAAGTGAACAATATCTCTCTGCTTTCTCAACTAGAATACCATAAATTAAAAGTTTATCTCAACCCCTAGATTGACAATATGTTCCACACATCTTATATCCTACTTGATTCTAGAAAGAGGTGTAAAAATATCTCTTCAAAACAAGATGCTTTAATCAAAAGATAACAATATCTATCTAATCATGGATGTATAATATCATACTAATTATAATCAAATTATAATCATTGATATAAAATTTAGTATGTAATTCAAGATTTGCCACCCCATATGGTCTTAAAATTAAAAATTAGACAAATCAGTGACTCTAAAGAGTCATAAGTAAAAAGTAGAGAGATATCATCTCAAAAACAAGGTTCTTAAATACCCACACAAGGTAAAAAAATCACCTTAACCCAAGTTGCCAAATTCACTACATACCAAATCTGTAAGTATAGTGTCATAATTTATTTCCACATTCAGAAGAAATAAAATACAATCCACAAAGATGTATCATTTCATCAAATCCTAAAACTTCTCTCTCAACAAGAAGTAGAAGACATTTGTCTAAGAACTTCCAAGGAAAATGATCAAAACAACATTATGAAAAGTAAGAATCCTCTCAGGGCTTATAAAGATGTTAAAGGAGAATGAGATAATAACAACTCACCTCTAATCTAAGAGAGATGAAACTCCTTAGTAAACCATATAACCAAAAGGGTTTCAATCCATAATTGGACTCCTAACACAAAGTAATTTCAAACAAGACAATAACATTCTACTACAAGAAAATTCCTACCACCCTAGGTGGTACTAAAATAAAAATGGTCTTATAAGATTTTCCATTACTAGGATCAGTGAATGTAAGACACACAACTAAAGCACATGTATTAAGTGAGAATCATTCCATGATTTTAAACACTCACTGTATAAAACACAATTGGTGAAGGTAACTTGATTACTAAGAAGGGTGTAATCATACTCAAGGTATTAGATCTAAGTGATCAAACTATGGTAAATAAACTATTGTTCAAAAATTATGAACTATGTTATGGACTCACCTACCCACATCGTATATGACCATCACCAATGAAATACATGATAAATCAATCCTCTAACTCAAAAGGGTACAAGTGTTCCTAAGGGTACACACTCAATGCTTCCTACACACATTTCAAGAATGTCTCAAACTCCAATTATGGTGTAACATGACTCTACACTAAGGTACTACAAATCCAAAAATATTAGTGTAATACTTCATGTTACCAAGTTCACACTAGTGAACAAAAAGACATGAAAATGCTAATGGACTCATTAGGTCCTAGAGTTTGAGCCACAACTCTAATACCACATGTAACAACCCTGCTAGGTTAGACATAATTTCTTTTAATTAAACACATATATCAAAAATAGGTCACACCATGAGAACCTAAAGAGAACATAAGGTTATAATAATAACAAGCATTAATACACCACATAATACTTATCTCAAATATCATGAGACTACATGTCATAATGCAAATATAGAAAGTAAACATAACAACTCAACCACAACTGATACAAGTGTATAGTTACCATTGTCAACATGTAATAACCAATCATTACAACTCTTCATGATAAATGTTAATAATAAGTATAGTATACTAAAATGTACAAATAGGATACATGGCTTCTTCTAAACACATTTCATGAACTTCAAGTATTTGTGGCAATCTCAAGTGTCATCTTGACAAGTATTTCTACTATGGGGAGGGAGAGCATTATCCAAGCACTTTTTCACACCAACCATAGACCAATGATCCCTCACACTAATCTCATCTGGAAATTTCACTTCATTTGTGGATGATTAGATACTGATGGTGCAGGAATGTAGAGAGGCAAACAAGTACCTATGTGATGTATGATTCTAAGCTAAACATGTAGTGCATCATATAAATATTTTCTATTATAAGGTATCAGACAAAAATGTAAATCACAATAATGAAATGATAATGTCTCATTACACATACTTTGTCCTAAATTTTTATAAATAATAAATAATAATGATCTAGATCAATCAAATTCATACACACCACTTGATCAGACTGCCTTTATCTATCATTATGACACTAGTAAGCTAGTGAAGTGCATCTCACTCCTTACACCATATCAGCAATATGGATTGATCAAATACAATTCAACCACAAGATTAATTTAATTTAAATCCTTATATCAAACACACTATGTAACATGCCAAACATAGGATTAGTCAAAGCATACCTTTAATTTTGTTAAACATATGAATGAATCTTACATTATTTTATATCCTATACTAGAAATAATGACTACAGTTTATACCACCCAGGTGAAAGATACACTAACTATAGATTTTAACTACCAAAATTAATTTCAAACATACTACACATTATGATAAACCATATTACCATAGCTTAATATTCTGAGACATAACTACTAAGTTTTCACAATCAATCATAATAAAGTAGTTAAAACTATAGAAAAACACAAGTTTATATCCAAGCAACTAGGCATAACAAGCAAGTCATGTTTCCTCAAAACCCATAATATCTCATCTTAACATAAGCTACACTTACAAATATTTTATGAATGCATACACAAATTCTTACAAACCATTATAAAACATGTTGTTCATAGTAATAACCAGCATGCATACAGTAAATCAGTCAAATGTAAATGTAAGTCTAAACATAAAAATTATAGTATGTATCATCAGGGTACAACATACATTCACACTGTAGTACTCTATGATATCCCGTACCACCATAGTTCACAACTATATATATATATATATATATATATATATATATATATATATATTTAAGAATCAAATGACCACATACATAATAAAAATAAATTAAGTATGGGGTTATACCATCCAAGTATACCCTAAGTTTATACTACATACTAGAATTCAAGGCATTATAACTAATTAGCAGGCATCACGATGTACCATTATATGTTAAATATATTCAAGCATTTACATATATTAACATTCTATAAGTATTTAATACTAAATTCAAATAACAATCAATCAATCAATCATTTTAAAGATTTAGAGAATTCATAAAACCATTATTATCTTTCATTCAAACATTTCAATTTATTTCTAGGATACTATACCAAAAATATTTATAGTTTCTAATTCCTAAGAAACTTAATGGCTTACTCAAGTTAAATTTTGAACTATAGACACAATCCCTATATATGAGAA
>JARHVA010003098.1:522500-812500 GCA_037957365.1 Torreya grandis | reverse complement strand
TATAGATATCCATGGATAATCTAACAAGTTTGCCTAATGAGGAATCGGGATGTAACAAATACCTCCAAAATAATATACAAGAATAATAAAATAATATAATATCTCAACTAAAATCAAATGTAACAGATATAAGATATTTGATGAATATTTTAAAACAAACTAACTACCCATGATTTTAATACCTATTATGCGTATTAAATTTTTAATCATGTTTATTTTGACTATGGTGAATCGATAACCCCTTGGCTAAACCTAACAAAATATTGAATCGGTAGTGCCTATAGTTTATGATGCAAAATCCAAATCTACCCAACTTATGAAAATTAGTGTATCTAAAGTAGTCATTTTAGATCAGATGATTACTATAATGAATTCCATATAGGTTTTCCAATAAAAATACAATATTTTAGTCTAAAAGTTATATCAATTTAAAATTATCTTGCCCATGTGAAAAATCTTGAATATGCTAATGTAAATTGCATATTAGGCTCTCCATCCAAAACCCATGTGCTTTAAAAGAGATCACATCAAGTATGGATTAAAAATTAAAAAATAATTTATAATAAATTAATCGATATTTTTTTCATAAGCATATTAAAAATCCAAGTGAAATGATAAGGAACGTGCTTTGAAACAAGGTGATTACTTTGCCTCGTACACTTTTTGTAAGAAGATCTAAATATTATGGGTTTATCATAGAATTCATGGACATCATACAAATAATTTTTCATATTTGAATAAAAACACACAAAATATTATTGATAATGGTGATATTACATTAGATATATCTATTACAGCACTGTTAGATTTAAGCACACCTACAATTGAACAACCTATTCAAACTATGATTCCATTTTTTAAGGTTGAGTTATCAAAAAATAACTTATTAACACCAAAGTTGCATAAAGAAAAATTACAAAAATAAGAGATGCTTATAAATAAAAAGTGTGCCTAACAAACAAGATCATAATAAAGAGGTTCAAAATTAATATGTACTAAAGAAGATTAATGTTACATGTTAGTGTAGTGTTTTTTCCCAATGGGTTTTGCCTACACGATCGTATGGCCATTCTATGTTATTTAAACTTCCTTAGGTTAGTTATGAAGGGTCCATAGGCTAATTATATTGAATTTTAATCAATTAATTAAGAAAATTATGAGCTTTATCATGTTTCTCTAATTTTCCCTATATGTACCCCACTTTTCCTTTTTGGAAGGTTAATGAAGAATTGACACATTCATTTTTTGCAATAATCGAGTAAAGCATGATTTTCCTTCTACTGGAATTTTAGAGCTCTCACACTACCTCACAGGATTCAACATTGATTACATGAAATCTATTCAAAGATCTTGAAACACTCTTTCATGGTACCAAAGTCTTCCTAATAGCCTCATGCATCAGATTTCCTAGTAAGATTCTCCATGCATTCACCTTGCCAATTTTTCTTCTATCTTGGCCACCATTTTTAACCTTAGAGGTATTTTCTTAATCTACCTCAAAACTTGTGTCAAAAGGCTTTTGATGAAAAATCAATTTCTATATATTTTCTAGGTTTTTTGAGATCTAAAATGGGTTGTTCTTATTTTTTTGAAAAACTTCATATATTTTCTAAAAAATCAACTTCTTTCATCTGGTCATATGGTTGTATGAATGAAGTAATCAGGCCTGCAAATGTTAATTTACTCTCTATATACCAAATCAGGTTTTTGATGAGTTATTACTTGATTTTGTAGACCAAATCAAGTTTTTAGTGAGCTATTACTTGAGTTCATAGACCAAATCAATTTTTTGATGAGCTATTACTTGATTCCATAGACCAAATTGGGTTTTTGGCAAGCCATTACTTGCCTCAAGACCAAATCAAGTTTTCAACACTACTCAACTTATAAGCAATCAGGGTTCTCAACCCAGAGGACTTGCTCGTAAGACTTATTGGCTAAATATTTTGTCACCAGCTAACTGATGGGAAAAATAGGTCTCTTCAACCACAGCATAGGGAGATTGGTCGGCCAAATGTGTAGGTTTACCACATTAGAAGGGGACAAATCTCCCCTCTCATCAAGGGGAGATTCCCTATAAACTAGGAGGAGCTATATACTATATATATAAGAAAAAAATAACACTCAGGGGTAGAAAATACCATCCATCTCTTTTTTTTAGAGATGATGTTCACAGTGAAAGGATAAATCTTGGTGAAATGACAGGAGGCACTTCTCTTCTTTTAGAAGTGGCCTACAACTAATAACAAGAATCCTTTCAGGTAGGTAACAAGTAACTGATAACAAGGGGCAGTAACCAGCAAAAGGAGGTGTAGCAAAAAGTCTCCACCTCAACTGCCTAAGAGTGAGATATGAAGGAAAATGAGGGCATAAATTCATCTCAAGGTCCTTTACATAGAAATAGAAAATAGACAAACACACTAAAGGCAATTGCGACAGCACAAAGTCTCTCACAATTGGCTTCAGAACACCTTCCTGATTACTTCCACTAGTTCTGCTTATTTTTTTAAAATGGACAAGAACACATTCAAAAAATAGACATAATAATAATCCCCTAAATGATATAAGCTATAACATCACAAAGTTTGAAAGTAACCTACTTTTTCATTCAAACAAAGAAATATGATCAATAATCTGAGCTCAAAGTCTCAGCAATCAACTTTCAATTTTGGCATAGTTTTGCTTCCTATAACTGAGAGATCTCCATTGCAAAAAATAAGAGATTACAATATATAGTAGCCAAGAAAGGCTTGGCATTCTGTTTCATGGAACGGCCCATGCTGCATTCAATGCCTTAAATGCATTTTTAGTTTAGTCAAAGAGCCCATGCTGGAATAGGGCAGCCACCTTAACTATAGTGTGTTGATTTATCTCAAATGTCTTCTCCTTAAGATGGGTTATCTAGTCCTTTTCCTAATGTCTACGTAGTTGTCCACTTCACCTTTACTCCAAGGGAGAAAAATAGGCCACACTTTTAATGTTTGCAAGCTTAAATATCTACTTGGTGGACTATTCCACCTACTGGAATAACTTCTATGTAGATATTTCTAGTCTTTCCCTCTTTCCTATTGTAATTTGAGCTCTCGGGCTATCTTTTCCCTTTTTGCTGGCTCTTTCAGCTCCTTCTTCAACTGGTCACTAATTTTATTTTCAAGTTTCGTGCCACATTTTAAAATCAATAGATATTTCATTAGCTTGAATTTGATGTCCACGGGGACGTCAAAGGTTCATTATTTCAACAATTCGGGTGGCTTCCTTGGTTCTTTGGTTCCGTCACTTATTTGGTTCATTCACCTAAACCTTCTCCTTGAATTGGTCTCTAGAATATTTTGCTTCTTTCTTTTGTTCAGAGCTTTCTTTGAATCGTTGAACTCATTGAACATGTGAACCATTTTAGTTTAAGGTTCAACGATTCATCTTCTTCTTTAAAAGCCTTTGTTTTCTCTAAGTCTCTCAAGCTTTGAAAGAGTCCATAGAAATATGTCTACAAAGTCCATAGAAATCAACTTGCAGAGTCTGTAGAAACCATCTTATAGAGTCTGTAGAAATTAACCTACAGATTTCGTAGAAATTTGGCCTGCAGAGTCTATAAAAATCAACCTGCGGAGTCCGTAGAAACCAACTTGTAGAGTTCATAGAAATCAAGTCTGTAAAAATGGGTCTATAGAGTCAATAGAAATATTCCTTTAGCTAAATGTCTTTGGAACCTCTCGAAGGGAAGGTGTCTCTTTGGGCCTTGGTGAAAAGTTCATTTCTTGGTCGCTAAGAGCCCTCCGCAAAGGTACATGTCCTTCGGGGTCCTTTGGGTGGCATTCATATTCAATTCCTTTGAAAAAATGTCTGAAGGAATTTCTTCAGACATTTTTTCTGAAGGAAACCTTTCCTTGCCTTAGCCACTTTCCATTGAGATTTTGATCATTCCTTCAGATGAAATGTCTGAAGGAATTTCTTCAGACATTTTGTCTGAAGGATTTGCCTTGTAAAACTTTATTGTGGAAAATCTTTTTGAAAGATATCTCTTTATCTACTTTTATTCACTACCCTCCACAAGGGCACTTGGCCTTTGGTTCACTACCTTTTGTAAGGGCACTTGCCCTTTGGTTCATTGCCTTCCACAGGGGCACTTGCCCTTTGGGCTTTGGGGCACTCCTTTGAACTGTTCGATTGAACTGACCGTTGAACCAACTTTAGTTCAACGGTTCAATATTTTGTTCCGCTCATTCAATTGACCACTTGAACCAATCTCATTAAACCTTTGAACCTATTGAACCTTTTTTGGTTCAAGCTTCAATGGTTTAATGGTTCAATCTTCCTTCTTTTTGCTAAGCCTTTTGAAGCCGTTGAACTTGTCGAAGCAGTTGAACTTTGAACTCTTGCCTAAGCGCTTAACTCATTAAGCTTGCCAATTCCATTGAACCTTTGAACCCATTAAACCTTTGAACTCATTGAACCATTTTAGTTCAAAGTTCAATGGTTTAACAATTCATTCCTTTGTTTGAAGCTCGGTGTTAAACCAACATTAAAATTGCCTAAGTATTAGAGACTCATTCCTTAGAGAGAGCTCGCTTGTTGGAGTCATTGAACCTATTGAACTTGTTAGTCCCTTAGCTTAAAAAGATTGAATAATGAATAGTTTGAATGCTCAAAACAATTTTTGAGAAGGGAATAGAGGATTTTGGCCTGTAGAACCAAAATAGTTCATATGTTGTCCTAAAAATGAGTGACAAATTTTAGGAACAACAACTGGCTCTAGTTGGGGAACTTCCTTCAATTGAAATTTTGGAATAGCTAAGGGGAGTAGAAACTATAATCTCCAATGCCTTTAAGTATGCCATTGGGCTACAGAGTCATGCTACCCAAAAAAAAGAAAGACACCAAAAATGAAAATGAAAAGCACAAAACAGAACTAAAGACTATAAAAATACACATATGTATAGATGATCTTATCTGATACTTTAAGAATTGAAGTACTTTAGATACTACCCATTGTGAGGTAGAGAAAAGGGCATGCCATCCTGATACATCAATAGGAAACTATTTTCACCATTGACCTGATGGATAGTAAACAGGCCTCTCCATAGGGAATCAAACTTCCCATGCATTCCCTTTGGTTCTCTCCTTTTGTCCCATAACAGGACTTGATCTCCAATCTAGAAATCATGGGTTTTTGCTTTTTGATCAAATATCTTATTCACTAGACTTTGATGCATATTATTTCGGTCCACCACCATAGTTTGTTGCTCATCCAGCTTAGTTAAGCACATGATCCTCTTATCAATGGAGCTTTCATATGTCTGATCTTCGACTGCCTTTGCCAATTTCAATGCTGGCGACTCTAGGTTGATTGGTATATCTGCATTGAGACCATACAAAATTTGGAAAGGTGACATACCTATTACCCTCTTGGGTGTTATTCTGTCTACCCATAAAGCATCAACCAATGCTTTATGCCAAGTTCATTGGTTGTCATCCACCAGCTTCCTGATGATGGTCACCAAGTTCTTGTTGCTTGATTCAGCTTGGCCATTCCCTTGTGGAAAATAATTAGAGGAGTGGGAGAGGGTAATCCCATATTAAAAATAGAACTAAGTGATCTCATAAGAAGAGAAATAGGCTGCATTATCTGTGACAATCTTGGTTGGGACCCTAAACCTGGAAATGATGTTCTCCTTGAGGAAATTGCATACTACCTCTAAAGTAGCATGCTTGGTTGGAACTGCTTCCACTCATTTGGTGAAGTAATCTATGGTTGTGAGGACACAATCATGTCCAGCACTTGAATATGGGTTTATAGCACCAATGAAATTGATTCCCCATTTTTGAAATGGATCTTCTATCACCACTAGTTTGAGAGGCAGAGCAGCTAACTTGGGTCTTCCAACGAACTGTTGGCACAGTTCACATCTTATTACCCATTTGTATGCATCTTGAAATAAAGTAGACCAATAATACCTGGCTCATATAATTTTATGGGTAGTTATAAGAGCGAAAAAATGTACTCCACAGGCCAGATTATGAAAGGACTTTAAAAGTTAGTTCTGCTGCTCTTTATCCACACATTGAAGGAACACTCCATCAAGGCTCCTCTTATATAGGCCATTATCCCATAGGACAAAATTGGAAGCTTTCAATTTAACAGTCCTCCTTTCTTTATGAGATAGGTGAGTAGGACACTCACCATAAGTAAGGCAATGAGCAATACTTGAATACCACTCATTCATGGCAGAGATAAAGAGGACTGTTGGCATGTCTTCCACTTCTGCTTCTTCATGCCTTGCTTTTTCAGGTTTATTGTCAGTAATTAATTGGTAGAGACCTCTTCCTCACACAAGATTTATTAGTTTGATAACGAGATCAAACTCCTATATTTTAGCAATCTAATTGCCCCTTTTGGTTCCAAACTCCTGCTGAGTTAATATGGATTTAATTGTAGTATTAGGAACCAGGGTAGTAACTTGTGAATTCAAGATGTAAAAATGGAAGTGCTTTACTACTTTCACCACTGCATAAGCATGCTTTTCCATGTTTGAATACTTCAATTCATGAGCTTTGAAAGGATAGCTCATGAAGGATATGGGAGATTCCACACCTTCTTTATTCTATTGAACTAAAATTACTGAAAGTGTGTGCTCAAAAGCATAACTGTATATGGTGAAATCCTTGGTATAATCTAGACAAACCAGAATTGGGGCATGGGAAATAGCAGTCTTGATATCTTGAAACGTTAGTTTACCTTCTTCAGTCCATCTAAAGGTGGCCTTTCCCATCATCATGTTTATATTATGGCAAGTCTTCTCAACAAACTCAAAGATGAATCTTCATAAATAATTCACCTTTTCAAAGAAAGAGTGAACTGTAGTCTTACTTGTAGGTAGGGTAAGCTCTTGGATGGACTTGACTCTATATGAGTCAATCTTTATGCCTTCTCAAGATACAATGTGTTTGAGAAGTTTTCCTTTCGTTACTCCAAAAATAGGCTTATTGGGATTAAGAGAAATACCATTTTGGTGGCAGCATTTCAGCACTTGTTGTAAATGGTGCACATGGTCAAGGTGATGCTTGGAAAAGATGGTCAAGTCATCAAGGTATACCATAATGAACTTACCCATTTCATCTTTGATTTCAAGGTCCATTGATCTCTAGAAAGTGGCACCAGCATTTATCAGGCCAAATGGCATTCTTTGATATGCAAAGGTGCCCCAAGGCATGGTGAAGGTAGTCTTGTGCTGGTCTGCTTCACTGACTTCAACTTGATTGTATCTTGAGAAGCCATCTGGCATTGATAACATCTCTAAACTGGTCACCGTCTAAAGCACTTGGTCCATGATGGGCAAAGGATAGTTATCCTCTAAGGATGACTGATTCAAATTCTTAAAGTCCATGCAAAGGTGAATTTTGCCATTTTTTTTCTCATAGGTACTATGTTGGTAATCCATGTGGAATGATGGATTGGGAAAATTATCCTAGCATTCAACATTTTTGTATTTTTGATAGAATAGTACCTGATACCTTCAGATTATACTACCTAGATTTTTGCTTGTAATGCACTGAATCATCTTTGAGAGGAATTTTATGGCAAATTTCATCAGGCCTAAGCGACTTCAGATCATCATAGGAGTATGCTCGGACATCCATGTACTGGCAAAGTAGAGCAATAAATTTGAACTTCTCTTCTAGAGTGTAACACTTCTTGATGTTCACCATCTTGGGATTTTCCTTGGTACCCAAATTTATCTGACCAAACTCCTAAGAGGAACTTGAATCTATTTGTTGTTGTTTGATGAACCTGTCATGTTTGTCAAACAATTTCTCAAGGGAAACTAGGCCTTTTGGGATTTTATTCCCTTTAAGTTGTAAGAATTCTTCACCTCGTCTGAATTTGATTCAGGGGCTGGTTCACTACCTTCGAAGTGAAGTTTTTCAAAGCTACCTTTTTGTTATAGAAAGGTAATGATTTGGTTTTCACCATTAAACACTTGCCAATGATTGGCATTGTCAGGCACACTTGGTCAAAAGACCAATTCAATAGTGTACTTGTCTCCTTTAAAATATGAGTGAGGAACCAAAAGAGTTGCTAAAATAGCCAAAGCATCAGCTTGGTCATTGAATTCCCTGGAAACTACAGAGATACTGAAAGCATCAAAGCTTTCAATTTGATCCCAAACTAGATTGTGGTAATGATGTAATCTCTCATTTTTGGTTTGGTATAGGTTCTTCACCTAACAAACCATCAGCTCAGCATCTCCTTTAGCATGAAGGAGCTTGATGCCCTTGTATTGAGCGGCCTTTAATCCAAGCAGCAACGATTCATATTTAGCAATATTGTTGGTATTGTTGAACTATAGTTTGTATGATGAAGGAAAAATATCTCCTTGAGGAGATATCAACACAATCCCAGCTCTTGCCCTGGTAGAGAAATAGCTACCATCAAATTCTAGTATCCATACATCATCATAAGCTAACCTTACCTTAGATTTTTCTTCATTTAGAGGGGAGAATTCTTCTGCATTTGCACTGCACTCTATCCTATCTTCTGTTGTTTTGTTTGAACCAATTTTTAGATTGTCACCTTCAAGAGCTTCATCAGATGCCTCATGAAATTCCTCTATGGATAAGAAGTAATTACCCATGCCTAAAGACTCAAATAGAATTTGAGCTTCAGGCGTTGATGTTTGAGTGACCACATATTTTACTTCCTTTTCAGGGAGCAATCTCTGCATAACACCTTTGACTAGGATCCTTGCCTCAAATAGTTCCATGCTCAACTCACGACCAACATCCTTACAAAAATTTCACCCAAGAAGGATGTCATATGAGGCTAGGATGTCGGCCACCAAGACTATCATCTTGATCCTCTTGTCTGGGAATGCTGCAAATGCAAATTAGACATCCTTGATTTATCCTAGAAATGACACTTATTTATTCTCCATGGAGAAACATCTTCCAAATGTCTTGGTCAATGTGAGACCAAGAGATTTAGCTACTTTGGTAGGCATGACATTGTCAAATTCACCTGAGTCTATGATGTAATTATTTAGCTGATGTCCATTTATTAGTAGGGAGACATAAAATGGTTCAGTCCTTCTGGGAATAGCAGGAGGAGCAATGACAAGGTTATTTTGAGTGGACATGGGGGTTACTTTTATAACAACTAGTCTTGTAGGGATATTTTTATTCTTCACACATTCCACTAATCTATCCAACTATTTAGGGTTGAATTGTAGGAATTCAAATTCAGACATTTGGATCTTAGTTTTCTTGACATGGTTGACTATGTCAAATGTCTGAAATGAATTATGAAGAGGGGAAGGGAGTTCATCCTTCTAGTTTTTAGGAGTGGGAGGACTGATCTATGAATTTGAAGTTGAAGGTGAAGGCATGTTTGGGGTACTTATTTTTTTAGCAATCACTGGGTCCTTTGGCTAGAAAGACAGAGAAGTTCCTCATTTGGCAATTGAAATTATAAGTTGAGGTCGCTCCTCTATTTTTTATTTAGTAACTTGTTGGGTTGACTAATTCTTGGACCAGGTGAACATAGTGTATGATCCCTCAACTGCTTTACCTTCACTTCTAGGTTCATCTTGGTAATTCAGAAAACTAATGTTGGAGTCACTAGTGAATTCTTCTTCTCCTTCTGTGAAGATATTAACATCATCTTTAGGGTTCAACTCAGGCTAGAAGGAGAAATCTAATTCTACTTCAAGATATCCAACTACTAAATTGGTTGGAAGTGCTTCAATGGCTAATTTCCCCTGAGTGGGAGGAAGATGGTTTAGCTGCCCTTGATTCCTAGCATCATTGCCTTGGTATGATTGATTGGGGAATGTCCTCCTTGGTATATCTATGTACAAAGGGGCAGATGACATCCCTTGTGCCATTTAATTTCTAAGAGTAAGCAACTCATTTTCTAGCTTCTACACCATCAGATCAGTGGTGCTTATAGATGGATATTCAGAAGATGAAGAAGATTTACCTCTATTAGGATCTCTCCTTATCTTTCCTACCAAGATAAGGTCATCTTCCACCTCAATGGCCAGATCTTGAGCAATAGAAAGGTCTATGTGGCTAACACGTCTCAACAAAAAACTCACTTCAGGTAGCTAAGAATTGATGATGAAGTATTTAAGGTTCTCAGGTGTTGGTTGAGCAATTATAGGAATCCTGTTCCTCAGCTTGTCAAATTTGGCAACAAAGTCCCTCATTGGTTCATGAGGCTCTTTCTTTATCTATGTGAGTTGGGCCAATAGGGCATACACATCTTCTGCAGGCTAGAACCTTGATTTGAATTTGGCTTTGAGAGTGTTCTAGTCAATCAGTGACTGAGCCTATAGATGGTAGAACCAATCTACAGCAGTGCCTTGGAGTGTTTCCACAAACATCCTGGCTGTTACGTCTTCGTATTCCACACCTACCATGCCACAGGCTATGCTGAAGGTTGCAATATGTTCATCAATATGAACTCTCCCATCACCAAATAATTTGGAGATATTCTTCCTTAAACTGTGTGATAGCTCATGTAGAGGTGGAGTTAAATTGAGTGGGCCAAAAGAGTTACCCTAGGGGCCTTGAATTACCATGATTTGATTATGGAAAGTGGGGATAACAAATTTGGGTGGAGTATATATAGGCAAAGCTATACTAACATTAGAAAAATAAGCTCTGTCTTGTATTGGTGACCTGATATTGGTAGGAGGAAGACACCTAGTTCATTGAACTTGTAGTTGTGGAGGAAACAAATCAAAATTACCCTACTGTACCAACTCAAAAATAGGATCAACAACACCTTGGGCTCTCTAGCTTCTAGTATAGCATAGAGTTGGTAGATTATAGGATAAAAATGGAAAATAACTAGCCCTACTTTAGTTTGAAGCTTGAGGCTTCAAACTGTGTGCTCTTCCCCAGCAGAGTCACCAAAAACTATTGGCATGGAGCTGGTAGAGAATTGACTTTTGAAATGGAATGATCGATCTCCAACATCTCTAGTTTTTTAGCTTAGAGTATATAATGGAAATGGATAAGGCTATAATGATAATGGATAAGACACAAGTGATGCTTCAATCTAAAGCTTGAGGCTTCAAATTGCGCAAAATTGATGTGTCCCCAATGGAGTCACCAAAAGCTGTTGGGTGAATATTTTGTCACCAGTTAACTAATGGGCAAAATAGGTCTCTTAAACCATAGCATAGGGAGATTGGTCGACCAAATGTGTAGGTTTGCCATGTCAAAAGGGGACAAATCTCTCCTCTCATCAAAGGGAGGTTCCCTATAAACTAGGAGGAGCTATATATATATATATATATATATATATATAAGTAGAAAATAACACTCAGGGGTAGAACAATACCATCCATCTCTCTTTTCTTAGAGATGATGTTCACAGCCAAAGGATAAATCTTGGTGAAATGACAAGAGGCACTTCTCTTCTTTCAGAAGTGGCCTACAGCTAACAGTAAGAATCCTTTCAGGTAGGTAACAAGTAACTAGTAACAAGGGGCAGTAACCAGCAGAAGGAGGTGTAGAACAAAGTCTCCACCTCAACTGCCCAAAAGTGAGATACAAAAGATAATGAGGGAACAAAGTCATCCCAAGTCTTTTACATAGAAATAGAAAATAGACAAACACACTAAAGGCAATTGTGGCAACACAAAGTCTCCCACAGTTGGCTTCAGGACACCTTCCTGATTACTTCCACTAGTTCTGCTTATTTCCTTAAAATAGACAAGAACACATTTAGGAAATATCCATAAGAACAATCCCCTAAATGACACAAGCTATAGCAGAACAAAGTCTAAAAGTAACATGATTTCTCATTCAAACAAAGAAATATGATCAACAATCTGAGCTCAAAGTCTTAGTAATCGCCTTTCAATTTTGGCAGAGTTTTGCTTCCTATAACCGAGAGATCTCCCTTGCACAAAATAAGAGATTACAATATATAGTAGCTAAGAAAGGCTTGGTGCTCTATTTCATGGAACAACCCATGCTGCATTCAATGCCTTGAATGCATTTTCAGTTTAGTCAAAGAGCCCATGCTAGAATAGGGTAGCTGCCTTAACTGTGGCATGTTGATTTATCTCAAATGTCTTCTCCTTAGCATGGGTTGTCTAGTATTTTTCTTGATGTCTATGCAGTTGTCCACTTCACCTTTACTCTAAGGGAGAAATATAGGCTACACTTTTAATGTTTTCAAGCTTAAATATCTTCTTGGTGGATTGTTCCACCTACTAGAATAACTCCTGCATAGATATTTCTGGTTTTTCCCTCTTTCTTGTTACAATTTGAGCTCTCGATCTATCTTTTCCCTTTTTTTGGCTCTTTTGGCTCCTTCTTCAACTGTTCGCTATGTTTGTTTTCAAGTTCTGTGCCACATTTAAAAATCAATGGATATTTCATTAGCTTGAATTTGACATCCACAGGGATGTCAAAGGTTCACTTTTTCAATGATTCAGGTGGCCTCCTTGGTTCCATCACTTCTTTGGTTCATTCACTTGAACCTTATCCTTGAACTGGTCTCTAGAATCTTCCACTTCTTTCTTTTGCTTGGAGCTTTCTTTGAACCATTGAACCCATTAAACTTGTGAACCATTTTGGTTCAAGGTTCAATGATTCATCTTCTTCCTTAGAAGCCTTTGTTTTCTCTAAGTCTCTTGAGATTTGAAAGATTCCATAGAAATATGTCTACAAAGTCCATAGAAATAAACTTGTGGAGTCCGTAGAAACCAGCCTGCAGAGTTCATAGAAATAAGTTCATAAAAATTGACCTACTGAGTCTGTAGAAATCAGGCCTACAGAGTCTATATAAATTGAGTCCATAGAAATATTCCTTTAGCTTAATGTATTTGGAACCTCTCGAAGGGAAGATGTCTCTTCGAGATTTGGCAAAAATTCCATTTCATGGTCGCTAAGAGCCCCCCGCAAGGGTACCTACCCTTCGAGGTCCTTCGGGTGGCATTCGTCTTCAATTCCTTTGAAAAAATGTCTGAAGGAACTCCTTCAGACATTTTTTTTTAAGGAAACCTTTTCTTGCCTTAGCCACTTTCCATCAGGATTTTAATCATTCCTTCAGACAAAATGTCTGAAGGAATTCCTTCAGACATTTTGTCTGAAGTATTTGCCTTGTAAAAATTTGTTGTGGAAAATCTTTTTGAAAGATATCTCTCTCTAAGGAACGAGTCTCTTGGATGCATTATTGATAGTTTCAGACATCCCTCTCATACTTTCTCATACTAATTTCTCATAGATGCATTCTTGATTGTAACTAAAATCCAAGACTGAGTGTGTGTGCATTGTAAACTTTAGGGGGGTATACTTGATAGTACAAGAGGTACTTGTACTATGTGGTTTCTATTTTTTACTTTCATTTCAATTTTATAATTTGTCTCATTCTAATTTGCACTAATAGATCTAAATATTGAAACACTCACATCATTTAACTATCTAGAATGGAAGTCTAAAATACAACTCACTTTGAGAGGTAAAGGACTCTATCAGATTACTATGGGTGAGAAAACTAAGCCATCTATAGATGAAAAAAAGGTTAAGTGGTACAATATATGTGATGAGACCTATGGGTTTCTATGCCTGTCAATGTCTCCTGACCTCTTGTTTCATGTTGAATCTACAAAAACTCCAAACAAAGTCTAGACAATCTTGGACAAGCTTTTTGGAAGTGCAAGACATCATGAGGGGTCATGAGCTAGAGAATGAGCTCATCACATTAAGTCTAGATGGCTATGACACCCTACAATAATTCTTTACAAAGTTTAAATAACTGACTATAGTTGAAGTAATGTGGCATTAAGAAAATAGATGACCAGTTGATTCTATCTCTGCTTGCAAAACTAGGTCACGACTATTCAATTTTTGTCTCTACATTTCATGTTACCAAACATGAACTTGGATCCACTTGGAAAATTCCATCATTTGATGAGTTTATTACCGATCTAATTTAAGATCAAGATAATTTGGTTCAAATGGGTGTACTAAAGTCTTCAAAATTACATGCCTTGATTATCAATCAGGACAAGAAGAAGCCTTCTATTAGTGGCAAATAGGAGAAGAAATGGTCCAACCTAGATCATGAGCATAAGAAGAATAAAAAATTAGATGCCAAGCCTAAGGCATCATCAAATGAGTCCTCCTCAAGTTGGAAACCTAAGAAGGAGAAACTCAAATGCAACTTTTGTAATAAACTTAAGCATGATGAATCTCAGTGCAAGAAAAAGATGATTGACACCTTAACTAAGATGCTTGAGAAGAATAACATCAATTTTATTGAATATTCATCTCAGAACACATTAGCACAAGATATTTCAAAGGGTAAAGATAGAAAAAAGGGTAAAAATAAGGGCAAGGCACTTGTTGTAGTAGCTTCTTAGCCTTTGACTTGGGTTATTGACTCAAGTACTTCATATCACATGACCTCCTTAGAGGATCTAATTTCAAAAATAGAGCCATGTTTTATGCCTTCAATTCTCATGGGTGATGACACTTCGATAGAGGTTATTGGTAAAGGATCAATAGAAGTAAGTGATAGGACCTTCAATGATGTTCTATGTGTTCTTTCACTATCCACTAATCTTCTGTCAGTATATAAAATCACTCACATAAGTGCAAGGAAATGAGTTGAGTTCACACCTAATTTAGTGGTCACCAAAGAGATACACAGTGACACCATAGTGGCTTATAGGAAATCCAATCATCAGTCTAGGTTGTATACCTTCTCATAATTTGCCCTAGATCAACCCTCAGCTACACTGCTTACTCATGCAAATGGAGTGAGCAAACTATGGCATGAACAATTTGGCCATTTAACTACCATTACCTAGAGTAACTCAGTCATTAGGACATGGTTTTAGGATTGCCTAAAGTCAAATTCTTATATGGCCTATGTAATGGCTACATTCTTTATAAGCATCCAAAATAAAAATATGATAAAGGCAAATCAAGGAGATTCAAACAGAAGCTAGAAATTGTCCACAGTAACTTAGCAGGTCCATTTCTAAAACCTTTATTAAATAGGAAAAGATACATGATCACATTCATTGATGACTTTTTGAGGTACACCTAGGTTTTTTTTATCAAAAATAAGTCTAAAATCTTTGATCACTTTAAGGACTTCAAGTCACTTGTGGAGAAGCAGTTAGAATGTTCCATTCAAATCTTAAGGACTGATAATGGTAAAGAGCATGCAACAACAGGTTTGAATAGTTTTGCACATCAGAGGGGATTCATATGAAACACATAATTATATACATTCCTCAACATAATGGTGTGTTTCAATGCAATAACCATAACTTGAAGGAAATGGCAAATTGCATGCTTCAATCAAAGTCTCTTGCTCCTCAGTATTGGACCAAAGTAATTAACTAGGCATGTTATATTTAAAATTGAGTTCCAAATAAATCCTTGAAGGGAATCACTCCTTTTAAATCTTGGGATGGTCACATTCCTTTTGTATATCACTTTTGAGTGTTTGGATCACTAACAATGGCCTGGATTCCTAAAAAGAAATGTAAGGCAATGGACCCTCAGAGCCAATCTTACATCTTTGTGGGTTATATAGATGGTGTTAAGGGATATAAGCCTCTCCATCCTAAAAATCATGAGTTATTCATTGAGAGGAGTGTCAAGTTTCATGAGGGCCCACTTGAACACAATCCTGGCACTTCAAACTCTTCAAAAGTGTCACTGGAAATCAATTCCACTTTAGACAATGACAGATCCACATCAAGATCCTCCTGATGATGAGGATGCCTCTTCTTCTTCTTCAAGTTCAAGAGATGAGAGCAATGATGAGAATTATCCTCCTCCATCTCACACTCACACTATAGATGATGAAGACTCACCTCTTGATTCTCCAATATCATACAATTATGGTCCTATTTGGACTAGACAGACACTTCAAACTGTTGGAGGATGGGTTGGAAATCCATCAGATACAAGGTTGACATGATCACAGATTTAGGGGACTTCACATGCCTACTGTCCATTGTCTTAGATCCACAAAACTTTCATGAGGCATCAAGCATTCTAAAATGTGATTTGTCTATGTAAGAAGAGTATAGTTCCCTAATCAGGAATAAAGCATGGGACTTGGTCCTTCTTCCTAAAGGAAGAAAATTAGTCTTGTGTAAATGGGTTTATCAGACCAAGTATGGTGTAGATGGATTAATCAATAAGTACAAAGCTCATCTGGTTGCAAAAGGTTTTTCTCAAGTTCCTAACATAGACTACATTGAGACATTTGATCCTATAGTCAAGATGACATCTATAAGACTCACTCTAGCCATTGCAAATGCACATTAGTGGGATGTTCACCAAATAGATGTAAAGAGTTATTTTCTACATGGTGACCTCAAAGAAGAGATATATATGGAGCAACCACAAGGATTTATGGAAGATACCTCCTGACTCAAGAAATCTATCTACGAACTCAAACAAACCCCTAGGGCATGGTTGCCAAGATGGACTCCTTTCTTCTCACAGTTAGGTTTATTAGATGCCACTCAAATTTGAATGTCTACATCTTATGGTAGGATGATTCTTTATTGATCCTAGTTCTCTATGTGTATTCCTTATTGATTATATGGAGCTTATGATCATCCATCTCAGTAGTGGAAATTGCACTTTTGGATAGATTTTCAATGATAGACATGGGATTATTACACTACTTTCTTGGGATTGAAATCATTCAGTCAGATTCTAGGATAACTTTATCATAATCCAAATATTCTCTTGATTTACTTGTAAGGTTTAACACGATTGATTGTAAGCCAAATCCTACTCCCTTCTTATCTGGTGTGAAGCTTGAGGCCGATTATCATACACCACTCATTAATGCAACACTTATCGACAACTCGTGGGTAGTCTTATCTATCTCACACACACTAGACCTAACATATATTATGTAGTTGGTTTGGTCTCCCAGTTTATGTAGGAGTCATATGAGCTAGACTAGAAAGCAACAAAGTGGATTATTCACTACATTTAGGGTTCACACAACTATGAAATACACTACAAAGCAAGAAAAAAGGTTGATTTGATTGGATACATAGATTTAGATTGGGATGGAGATATTGAGAGTCAAAATTCCACCTTAGGCTATAGTTTCTCACTTGGTTTAAGTCCAATAAGTTGGTCAAGCAATAAGTAGCATGTAATTTCTTTATCATCCATAGAGGTAGAATACAGAGGGGTTGTTAATGACACCACTGAAGCAATCTAGCTTTAGGAGATTCTCACTGAGTTTGGTGTCCAATTTTATAAGCCAACAATCATCTACAGTGACAACCAAATCACTATCTAGATTTGCAATAATATGATTCTCCATCAAAGGACCAAGCACATAGAGATTCACATGTATTTCATTAGGGAGCTTATCAATGAGCATGTCATTAATCTTCGATACTATCTAACATCAGAGAAAATTATAAATATTATAACCAAGTGCTTCATAGAGAGTAAATTTTATTCATCTGTGAGCTCTCATTGGGGTTAGGGTTGGTCCACCTTCTTCTTCCTCCTATGGAGATTCATCACTATGTACTTGGGTACCTCATCAAGATTTAAATGCTAGGACCCAATTCTCATCTCACCTAAGCTATGCTTAAGGGGGGTGTTAGTGTAGTGTTTTTTCCCACTAGGTTTTGCCTACATGGTCGTATGGCCATTTTATGTTATTTAAGCTTCCTTAGGTTAGTTATAAAGGGTTCATAGGCTAATTATATTTAATTTTAATTAGTTAATTAGGGGCTTCCTCATGTTTCCCTAATTTTCCCTATATGTACCCTACTTTTCCTTTTTACATGGTTAATGAAGAATCGACTCATTCACTTTTTTTAATAATCAGGTAATGCATTATTTTCCTTCTCTTAGAATTTTGGAGCTCTCACACTACCTCACAAGATTCAACATTGATTGCGTGAAATATATTTAGAGATCTTGGCAAACTCTTTCACTACAAGCATGGTTTCTAAGAGGGAAAATACAAAGCCTTCCTTATTTCTAGAGTCTTTGATCCGTATCCCTCTCATAAATGGCATGAAATGAACCAAATGTCAAGATTACTAATGCTTATGAACATATTAATTACATAAAGATATGTTAAAAAAGTAAAATTTACAAAAATAATATGTTCTTAAAAATAAAAATGTACCTAACAAATAAAAGCCTAAGAAAGAGGCTCAAAAGTAATATGTACCTAAGAATACTAGTGTTACAAGAATGGTTTCCAAGGGGGAAATTACAAAATCATTCCTCATTTCTAAAGCCTTTGATCCTTAGTCCTCACATAGATGGCATAAAATGCACCAATGTCAAGATTACTAATGCTCATGAAATTAATGTATGTATGATGACACTAATATAATATCTTTGATATGACACAAAACACTTAATTAAATATACTTCAGCATAAAATTTCATACGATCCATTGAGTGATATGTAACTCTTGGTCTCAATTCATGTCTCATTACATTTCATATTCACCCCAATTTGGCTCAATATAATGTTATATTAGGAATGTCATGTGTAAGAGAAATGAGTGAAACACTTGTTAAAAATTATGACTATATCACATTTGACCTTGGAACTGATCCTATTACTATTTCCATGGATGGAAAATCTTCATAATGAGAGCAAGAAAAGGAAAACATTTATTCAATTAATACTCAAACAAAGGCATATAATTCAATCACATTAGAGACACACGATACTAACAACACATAATATACATAAGATAAAAATGTATCCAATAAATCAATTCTAAAATATGGTGTAGTTGGCTATGCATATAATACCACAAACAAAATAAATTATTTGAATTATTTGTCTAAATTATATGATGACCATGTCAACACACTTGGTGATTGTGACATGTATGATATTAAAAATACATATGAGCATCACCTTGATGGGATATTTGACTAGTGGTAACATAATCTATTGTGCATAGCTTCTTAATATTTTTTGGGTTGCTCATTCCCTCCATTATTCTATATTAACACACATGTGTACATATACTTTTGCATTTATCATTCTTCTATCCCTTGGATTTTTTTTTCTCTTGGCCTTTGCCTTTTGATTGCTTACCCTGAACATTTATGACATCTATCCTATGATGATGCATCCTTCACATTAATTCATACTAGTGCACATTTGTTAGGACATACTACTTTCTCACCCTTGCATATTGACTTTCTATATTCAGTATGACCTATGTTTATCTTGCATGACCACATACATTTATGTCTACATATTACATTAGCATATACATTGGTTATTACCCATTTGGGGCATACATCTCTATGCACATTCTACGATATGATATTACAATTCACATATTCAATTCGAGTATATTACATGCCATTACTTTTGTCACATTGTTATGCCACTACACTTCATGCACACTATGCCTCAACATATGCTATGGCTTGTTTGGATCCCTTCCATTCTTATAATTTTGGATCCTTTCCACTTGGCCTTACTTGACTGTATTCATTAGTTATAAATAAGTTTCAAAAATTAAAATGTCAAATAATGCAAAAATGACATATATTATTAGTTTACATGATTTATTTATAATCTATAACATATGGTATATTATATATCCAAATATTTATGCACATGTGTTTCATGGTATGCATGAGTGAGATGCAGGACATGCAAATTTTATATGACATGGGCATTCAGATGTAGGACTTTCCTACACCCAAGAGCTACCTTTCCTATATTAGGGACATGCTTTCACCAGGGGCATCTTGGTACATCTTTACATAGACTACATCTTTTTATGACCATTTCCATTTATCACAGTGAGTTATTTTATAATGATTACACTTGACTTAATCTAATTCAGACTACTATAGTGATATTTATTTGGATACTATTTTTTGTAATATGTGATGATGACATGCATTGATTGTGTAGATTAGCCTTTCTTTTTTAATGATTGATTTAAGATGTTACATGATGTGACTATTTCTTGTCTATTACATTATGTAATTTATTCTATGTGACTATGTGTAAGATTATATGTTCATAATGTGACTCCTTTTTGTGTTTGAATCTTTCTCTATATGGATTTTACTCTATTTGAAGTTATTTATTCTTGATTTTTATAGGTATGACTCTTTACTCAGTTTGACAGTGTTTATTATCCTATGCATTTATGTGTCATGGTCATCACATTTTTTGTGACTCTACAACTCTATGTGATTTTGTGTGGATACATTTAGAATTGTCTATTGAGGATGTATTGTTGTGATCCATATCATGTATTATTATTCTTGTGTGTGCTACTATAATACATGTTATGTATTTTTTGCATAATTGTTACTCATTTTTTCTATATTTATTATTGTAATGACTTTGTCATTATGTTTCTCATTTCTATATTCAACTTGACATGAAAATTTTATGCCTTAGGATACATGTTTCATATACACTTTGATGATATAATATTATTATGATGACATATTCTTATCATTTTAGCACATGCCTTTACATGGCCATATATTTTTCTATATAACATGATGGGTATAACTATTTTATTTTGAAATGATAAATTCACAATCTACATTCATCACCTCAAAAGAGTGGGCATATATAGTGAATTCTCTTAGATACTAAGTCCTTTACACATATATTTAGAGTTTGGGCATAGAAAATTCAGATTTTGGGTAGAGATTACTTTAGATTTGTACATGTTTACACATATTATTACACGTTTACTCACATTTTGACATATTTGACACAAATTGGGGGCATATGTCGTATAATTTATAGGATTATGAGTGAAATTTGATAGATTCTATGAGATAATTACGCAAGTTACAAGATTTAGTTTACAAAAGTTATTATATTGGGGTCATATGCAAATAGTTTAAAGATATTATGATATTTTAGCACATGTTATATTACTCAGAATACATAGATTATTGGATTGGGGTAATATATAGTTTATATGTGACACATGATTCAAAAAAAATTACTCAACTGTACTCATATACTCAAATTGAATCATATAATCTGTTTGTAACAAATTTACTCAAACTCAAATTCTCAGACTCTCAAATACTCATATTTTTTATTTAAACTCATGGTGGGTGCCATTGTATGAAAATATAATGAGTAGTGTGGTTGAGATTTTGTAGGATTTAACTTCTAAGCACTTATATTTATCCAATAATGGTTGGGACATAGTCAAATCAAGTCATATTTTTAACACTAACATCTCCAAGGGGCATGATCACTCCATTCTTCATTGTCTCCAGAAGGAAACATGGTTAGTGTGCATACATGCATATTTGCTCCTTATAATTTAAATTTCAAATGTGTTAAATGATTTTACTTCAAATTTTATATCATAAGGTAAAATTGATTTATACATGTTTCATTATAGGGTTTGCATGTAACAAGGCTCAACATTTAGCACCTACTTGAACACATCCACCAAAATTACACTCAAGTATCACCTTCTATCCTTTTACTTTGATAATTCAATTACTAGAATAAAAGGTGGGATATTCAGAAACTCATATTTAGTATTAGACATTTGAAAATTTTAATTTTGACAAAACCTTGGTATGATGGACTTGCACACACATAAGTGACTCTTGCTTACATTTTCTTTTATCTATTCACTCATATATGGGTCTGGCCTTCCCAAATTTTTGTTACTATTACACATGATTTCCCTAGTCTCTACTTGAACTACTTATTATCTCATTTAGATTGTCTTTTGATTATATCACTAGTTTTTACTTTTTGGATGGCTCTGATCTTCCTCAAATGGCTTCGACCTATCAGATCTATCCACTTAGGCTAGATTTGTTTGTGCACCCTTTAATAATTATTTTACCAAATTCAAATTATTCATATGGGTTAGCTTGTATGTTTCACATATTAGTATGGAGGGAAATTACCCAAAGAATCAGTTATTTATAAAAGTCAAGTCTAAGCCTATTCCTATCTAGAATTATCAAGAGCACATATGTTATTCATATGCACATTGAAAAGAACTACCCTAAAGTTTCAAATTTTAAAACCCCTCAAAGAAGCAAGCTCAAACCCAAGTTAAAGGTCAAAATCATATGTTTTTAAGTATCAAAATTCATACTCATGATTTCACTACATGATATTATTGCATTGATTACACACACTCATGTAGGTGGGAGAACTACATGTGGTTTGATCCCTATTTGAAGGATTGGAACTTAGGAAGCACTCATCATTTTAGTGGATAATTATTTGGGCCATCTCAACCCATCCCACTAACCCCTTTTAATAGGTGAACCTAGTATCAAAAGTAAGGCTAGGGGTTTAAAATAAGGAAATTGAAAACAATGTTATTTGTGTAGGATCAAAGATATTTAAATGCACATGAGTCATATGTAGGCACATGCATAGCGATCCAAATTATCACAAACCTATGCAAATATCTTAGATGGTTTTGGTCCTCAGTGATGGTTTCACTTGACCAAATGCATCCAAGAAGCATAAAAAGTCAGAGGCATTGTGTTTCTAGATTTGATTGATTACAACCCCATTTCAAACCTCTATTGACAACTGTACTCTATCACATACCAAAACAAAATATAAACAAGCTAAACATCCGATTCATTTAGTGTTTCAATAAATATTAAATTTTAATAAATCATTAATACCATGCTAGTGAAACTCATATTTGTACATGGCCTATTATATCTTATGCAACTTAAATATTATTAAGTTTTATCTTGTTTAGATAACCTAAATTTAAAATTGGATTAAAAATCCTAGCCATCTGACTGAAGGCACATAAAACTTAGTGAGGTTTTTAAAAGTCTATATCAAAAGAACACAACCATCAAAATATATTTCCTTTCTCTAACATTTTCCAGTTATAGAAATTGACAATCTGGGCATCACCTTGTTTAGAATTTGACAATTTTTACATGTCATCCTTTGATCGTTATTATTTTTTTACATCATATTCTGATTGTAGTTGTGAATTATTTTCCATTATTATATTTTGATATTTTTCACCTCATCTCATAATATTCAAGATAAATATATAAACCTCACCTTTGTCTTTATTTTTCTAGTTTTAGAATGATTAATTAGATGTGATTTATTGTTTTACATTTGTTTTAGTCCCATTAAAATGATTAGGCATATTTGTTAGCATATTTAGTTGTAATCCATTTATCCATATCACATTCATCATATTCATATACATGTTAATGGGGCATATATGTTACTATATTCAATAGAATGGATTTGGAGCTTCACAATTGACAAGTTTCCTAACTGTATAATTTTCAATGATTTAGATTATTTAGATGTGGGGACTTCATAGCTGATAAGGATCTCTAACTTTATTTCACATTGATATTACATTAGCTTTATTTATGTCTATACGTAGGGTTGTACTTAGTTTTATCTAGAGCAGTACTCATTATTTTATCTAACTTAATTAAAAATATTACTAAACATTATACTCATAAGTGTGTTAAAGATTTCACTTGTATTTGGAGGTACTTAGCTCTATGTCCTTATTCTACATTCCTCCTAGAAAAATTAGGTATAGTGTTCAAATTTTAGAAGATTATTATTATTTGCACTCACCCTTGCATGTGTAGAAAAATAAAAAATATTTTTGTAGACTCCTAAGTACATTAGATTTTTATTTAGAGATCTAGGCACACAAAATATTGTATCCATACCATGTCTTCTTTTCTACTTTGATATGTATGTAAATACACATCAAAGTGGGGGGAAATGTACATACCTTTAAATGATCTTTGGGCATTTATTAGTTGTTAAATTATATGATTTTAGGATGTTTTTATACTTATCGATCGTTGGTATAAATTAGGAGTTATTGGTTTATTTATTGAATTTTGATGGTCCCCACACTTCATTTCAACACCTTCTACATGTTCCCTTCTCCCTCTTACCTATTTAACCCATGTTGGGATTTGTGTCCATTGTGTCATGAATGCTTTGTACATTGCCCAGAGTGTTGGGACACTCCTTAGCTCATTGACGTGATTGCTTCTAACTCTCCATATGAAACTTGGTCCATATTTTTCTATTTTTGATGTTGGCTATAGGTTTAGGTGCTAATAGGGTTCTAATTTGATTTCAATTTGTCCATGAATACAAAAGCATTGTAGTTCATTTTCTCATCAAAAATAAATATAGGGCATCCAAAATATTAAGAACTTGCAATAATTATAGAGGAAATCAATCAAGCATTATAGTGTTCATTGAAGTACATAAGTTTATGTTTAGACATGCACCAAAAGCCACTAATTTACATATTATCATATCTTCTCCAATTATTGATGTTTGTTGTTTGTGATATTGTTTTGTCTAGGGCCCTAAAAAATATCAATATAGATCAATTATTCCCAATTTTAATTCAGAGCCTAAAACATATTTGGTTCCCTTAAGTTTTCAAGTATTGTTGCCCAAGATGAAATTTGTTTTACAGGGGATTGGAGTGACACTGCAAGAAATTAGGCAAGGTTTTTGAAGATTAAGACCAAGAGATGTAGTCATCAAGTTGTTTCAAACATATCTACATTTTTCCAAAACATCTCAAATGCTTTGTAGATTTTCTATAAAAAAAATAAGTCAAATTTATATCACTTTTAAACAGGAATTTCTAATGTTACAAAATGACCGTTGTCTCCAAATCATAAAATAAAACTAAACTTCTAAAATTAAAATAATTAATTAAACTTGATTACTATTTTATACATATTATTTAACATATTTAATTGTAATTAGGTATTTGTATCATTATTTTAGTTAACTATCCCTACACCTTACCTCTCCTTAATAAAGTTAACTCAAAATAACTAGGACTATAAAATATGAACCATCGATTTCAAACTAAAAAAACACTACACAAATATCGATCTACTCACCAAAACCATTTGTGATTGTAAATTTGAGAGTGTGGGATGGGATGCTAAAGGAAGGAAGACGCAAATGCATGGGAATCAACTTTTGTCAATCCAATCAATTAAAGCTTAGGGGAGTACCTACATATATCTATATATCCTCTCAATCTAAAACTGAATAAAAGTCATGGACCACGTGGCATAGGATAAGATATGCTCCACCTTTCAACATGATTAACATCATTTCCATGCCCAGTAGATTTGTAACTGCAAAAGAGAAAGGGAGTCAAATTGATGTCATACCCCACAAAATTATGTACTTGAGATGAATATAACATGATATTATTCTCCCCCAAGCAAAAATATCCCAAGCTCCTTACAAAATAAATCAAAAGCAAAAATACGGTTAGAGATGGGGTCTATGATTTTCTCATTTCAGGTGTACTCTGCAAAGATTAAATAATGAGCAAACAAACACCACTATTTTTTCATCACAACATCAGTGATTGTGATATTTAAAAACATTACATTTAGAGTTTTTAAAAGCAAAATAAATTTGATTTAAGTTGACAAATTGAGGTATTAAAAGTAAATATATGTTTTTTTCGAGCGAATCTTAATGATTAAAAGGTATCAATTTCGTCAAATTTGTTTAAAATTTATTATGAGATAAATTTATATTAATTAATAATTGAAAAATAAATGTTTAGATTTGAATACGTCAATAATTCATTTTCTTTAAATTGAAGTTGTCAATTTTGTCTAATTCATTTTAGGTATATATTATGAGGTAGAATCATAATTTTTACATAGTATAGAGATAATATATATATAATTATATAATAAAGGCGTCATGATTACAGTTGTCGTCATCATCAACGTTCTCACAATAGTGCAAGACAATTACCATTATAAAGATCATCACCTCTTTTTGGTCAATATAGTGGATGGTCTCCACCACCCTGCCATGACAAGTCCTTGTAGTTGGACTTAGTGATTTCTCTCCAAAGGGAACAAGATAATTCAAATGTTTAATAAAGTGATATCGAAAGTGACACACAGAGACTGAATCTAAAAAATAATACAACTCTTGGTTGGGATCCTATATATATATAAAGGTGATGTCTTCCATAATGCTAAGTGGGGTTCCAAACTAGGTGATCATTGTCCACCTACCAATAGATTTCTTATTCTTGTTCTTTAGTATTATAGTAGATGATCATATATGATCATTCTTAATTTCGACTAATTTTTTTAAAGTTTTATATTCTAATTTGATGGTTTATAAGGACATGTTTTATTTTCACATAAAATTTCAATATATTTAAATTTTGTATCATAATTTTTCTGAAAATATTATTTTTTAAATTTAAAATATATATTTTTGAATAATATAATAATATTTTATGAAAAAATAACGAATAAAATGAAACGATATTAATTATGTTAATAATATTTCTTAAAACATATTATTCCTTTTCCTACTAATGCAGTTCACCTAATACATAAAATGAGGGAACCAAAAACATGGATAAAAGAAAAAAATGATAATGATGATGAGTATCATGTGCATGATGATTAGAATTGCACAAATACAAGCAGGTAATGGGGAGAAAAGGTCAGGAGGGTTGAACCCAGAGAATTTGTGTGAAAATCAATCAATAATTGCTAACTTTAGTGATGATGACTTTACTCCACCTTTTTCTTTTTCTCCCCCCTTAGCATGCTTGGGATTGTGGGGAATCGAGATTGTGAGGCTGCAAACAATCAATCATTGGATCATTGGTCGTAATTACGTGTCTAGGAACACACAATTGGCCCAAATGCCCACAACCCAATACCCTTTTCTTT
Source organism: Torreya grandis (assembly GCA_037957365.1). Taxonomy (NCBI): domain Eukaryota; kingdom Viridiplantae; phylum Streptophyta; class Pinopsida; order Cupressales; family Taxaceae; genus Torreya; species Torreya grandis. The sequence goes on along the minus strand of JARHVA010003098.1, from coordinate 785,752 downwards.
TCTTTTCCCCTAGGTTTCACGTTAATAAAATCCAAAAACTTTCCTTCTCCCTCTTTTCGTAAAGCCATGTGGAGGGGGTCAAACTGCTATCATTTTATATATGATGGAGGGGCCCTTGTCGGCCACTCTTATTAGAAAGTATGGTCTCATATTAATGATAATAGATTAAATCATATATATATATATACATATATCTAAGGGAATACGAATAAATATAAATAATATATATTAGATAATGATTGTATTTCGATTTAAATATAAAATTTGATTAATTTAAATATAAAATATTATCGAAAGGGTTGTAGTTTAATTGGTGAGGATGATGGTTGTTTATATTTATTTATTTAAGTATAAATTTTTTTAGAGATATTCGATACGAAAAATCAAGTAATTAAGTCAAGATTGTGTTTTCGATAATTTTAACGGTGTAGATGCCTCTTACTCGTAACTACTTAATCGAAAGAACTCACTAATTTAAATATATACCTCCTCAACATTATAAATCTACTATAAATAAAAATACCAATAATCTATATAATTCAATGATTCTATATAATATCTTCAAATATACAATTTTAAAAAATTACAAAATATTAAAAATTGATATTTATAATGAAACATTTTTTTTTTTAATTTACTTATTAAAATTTATTTGATTATAAAAAATTACATATAAAAAATAATTAATTGTTAATTATATATCAATCTAAATATAAAATATAAAATGTAATATTTGAGATGGAACATGCTTTTTATTGCTTTAAAATTTGTTTGATTATAAAAAATTAAAAATTATCATCATCATCATCATCATCATCATCATCATCATCATCATCATCATCAAAAAATAATTACAAGATGGTGATACTTTATTAGTTCACTATACTTATCAAAAGCTTTGCCAATGGGGAAAGAGGTTACATTGGATGTCTGCTAAAGTGGGTCCTCTTACCTTGTGATTATTACCCAAAAAGCATCAATTAAAAAAAAAGTTATTTGTATAAATGACTACTCATGGAGGGAATTTGAGTAAATAATTAAAATATACATGAGTAAAAATCCTAATAAATTTAATATCTAATTATAACTTTTTGTGAAATCATTCAACTTAACATCAAAAATACATGATTGGGTTGTAATTGGGTTAATCTCACATTGGTAATAATTGCACGATGAAGATGCCTTATTAGGCACTCCACTCACCAAAACCTTTGCCAATGGTGAAAGAGGCTAGAGGGTGAGAAGCCCGAAGTGGTGAATTATATTCAATATTCCTCCCCCTTACTAACAAATGTTTATAGTGGTTGTATGTTTAAAATTGCTAGTGAAAGCCTCTACCTTAGCATGATTATTAATATTGTTATGTGCTAATTCAAAATTACCTATAAATAGACAAGTGTTAATACTCCATTTGATCATGAAGTTATTGTTAGATCGTTTACCATTGTCTAAGTTAGCATTCTTTTGTGATGCACTACCATTGACCTTGCTAAAATTATTCATGTTATGTGATATCCATTTATTGACATCTTTGTTATATTTATGGGATCTAACAACTAGATGGCTATGTAGTTCTCACTAGTCATTGACCCTAACATAGGCCTCTAAAACTTTCCTTATTTATAGATAGAGAGTTTTTGCATAACACATATTTAAGAAAATATAAAATCAAGATAAAATCCTTCTAATCCCTCATATCATCACATGTTTTATCTTTATTTATCTGATTGGAATGTGTGGACACCTAAGAATGCCCTTAGACATGTATTAGTTGGTATATTACATGTTTCTGAGGATGTTTATATACTTGTTAATTATTGGTTTAAATTAGACATTATTGACTCATTTACTAACTCTCAATGGTCCCTAAACCCTCTCTGGGCACCCTCATGTTTCCATATTCCTCCTCCCTAAGATTGATCACATTCTTCCCCTTTGTCTAGAACATATATTTACACCCTAGATATATTTTGAGCATAACTATGTGATCTTGGTAAGAAGATTTTGGGTCCTTCTATGCCTCACCCCATGTGCCCTTTATCCCATATTTTTCATTTTTTTAATTGTTAGATGTCGATTTGCATGCCAATGAGGTCCTAATTTATATTCAAGTCATCTATAAATACACAATTATCCTAGTGTATTTAGAAATCTATTATCAATCTAAGACATTAAATAAGAAGAAATTGAATAATAGAAAATTTATTTATTTTTTACATGAATCTACTAACAATTTACAATCATGAGAGCATTCATTAAAGAATTGAAATTTATGTTAACGACAAACTATATTACACTAGTTTGCATGGCTAATGATTTATTGTAATTATTGGAGTGTTATTTTTCAATAGTTTACAACTATTTAAGTCTTGATAATAATTAATATATGTGTAGCATAGGCCCAAAATCACATATAATTTTCCTTATAATTTTTAATTCTAGTTGCCCAATTAAAGAAAGAAGAAGAATTCCATCTTTCTAGCGATTTGAGTAAGGTTTCTACAACCCCATATATGATGAATACATTCATCAAAATATATTTCATCTACCTAAATTTTTCTAAGAATGGAACTTGATAATCAATACTTTTCCAAGTTTAGAACTTGATGGTTTTTACATCACTCCTTGGTCATAACTAGTTTTTTAGGTCATCTTACAATCATTGTTGAGCATTTTTTTTCACTATAAGATTATGATGATTATCACCTGATATCAATACATTAAATATATATCTCTAAATAATACATATGTTTTTATTTCTCTAGTGGTGGAATTAATTAATTAAACCTTTACTTTAAGGTTTTACATCTATTTTAAATGTAGATTTATAGGTTTATGGATATATGTGTTACATTTTCATCATAAAACTATTATCTCAATTACATTTATGTGAACCCACATTGTGTGTAATTTTCCTTATCATTTTAAAGGTTAGATTTTGTTCAGTATGGTAACTATGAATTTGTGTGATTTTTCTAGGGATTGTTCCATTGCATTTTTTCATATCTACCAAACCATAGGTTAATTTTTCTAGATTAAGTTTAAAACCACATAGCACTTGCATAGTGTATGTATTCAATGTTTGATTTCCTCTTATACCACCAAAATTAATTAGATTTAATAATTGAACTAGGAATATTTATAGTATTAAGCGTCAATTTATTATTCTATTGAATTTCCTTTGGTTAATTTTAGATATTGCTTGAAAAAACATAGAATCCAAAAATATAGATAATATTGCTTAAAAATTTGTGTTATGTGTTACAAATGATAATGATGAATCTTAAAATAGAAGTGTTGTTCATTATTCTCAAATTTATAATGCACATGAAACAATTAATGATTAACAAGCTTCTTTAGATGGACAAGATAGGGTTGAAAATCTTACAACTTTCAAAAAATATATCATGGAAAACCCTAATGAAATAGTTGTATTGATGAATTTATTGCAAGAATTTACAATCCAAACTCTAGTTCAAGGGTCCCAAGATAGAGTTATGATTCAATAAGTACCTTATAATGTAGATAATATATGTGCATAAGTCCTCATAGTGTGCATCAAATACCTGCCTTATGTAACAAATTGTATTTTATACTTTTTTATGTAGTCATCTCTCAAATTTATTCTAAAAATACTCATGCTCAAGTTTATATCGATTTTAATGTTACTCATATTGGTCCAAACATTTCTTCTTCTTCTCAAAATTCTATGATCTCTCAACATGTTTCCATTTATTCTCAAGTATTTAAAAGTTCTCAATATATTTTAATTACTTCGCAAGCCTTTCCAACATCTAAATATATATTTTTTATATTCTTCTTGTTTAACCATATCTTTCTTATAATGCTTTTCAAATTTATTCAAATATCACCAATTTTTGTATTTTAAAAAAATTATCTGTTCTAGTATATTCTAATTCTACTTCTATTCCAAATTTGGAAATTACTACTATGATGCATACAATACATGACTCACAAAATAAAATTAAGGTTCTTTATAAAGGGTTCAAAATCCAAAAATTAAGGGACCACTAATGACATTCTTATGATCCCCTTAGCTTATGGATTGCTTGCATACCCATTTCCATTGGGATTTTTTACTTCAAAGTTTAAGTTTTTCATTTAAAATGGAAACCCTTATCATCACATTAGGGATTTGTATGCCTTTTATTTATATTTTTATCAAAATGATTGACCATTAATGATTTTATTTATAAGAATTTTTAGTGATTATGCACTTGATCATTTTATGATTTAACACACACACACATAAATATAATTTTACAACATTAGTTAGTAAATTCTTAAAAAATTTCAATGGATATGGTATGAATGCTTTGGTTTAACAATTGTCTCAAATTAAAAAAAGATAACATGATATTATTATCAATTATGTGCTTATATTAGAGACTATATGATTAACAAGATGACACATCATTTACCAAATAGTGAACTTCAAAGTATCTTTGCTCATAACTTGTTTTAACTAATTAAGTATTGTGAAGTGATCAACAATACTTACCATTCATTTTAAATGTAGTTAGAGATTTTAGGATCAAAATTTTAGATTGGAATGTGCTTGTAGAGTAAAATTTTTACTCTACATTGCATTCAGATTTTCAGTCGCACACTGCAGTTTTGGTTCCCGCATACCTTGGTCATGGCAGTAGAGTTTTGGGGCAGAGTGTGGGTTTGTTTCTTATGATTCTTTTTCATCTAAGTATCGAAGTGCAGTGAAAGTTGCCATGTGGTGTTGTCCAAGCATGGGTTTTCTTTCCTCCCTTTTGATTCCTTCATTCATTTTTGCCTAAGTGTTGAATTCGAGCGGAAGCCACCAAGTGTCACTTTCTGAAACACAGTTCTAGCCAAGTGGAGTCTTCCAAGGCATCTTTACTAACTTTCAAGAGAGCCGCAGAACATGCCACGTATCTAATAGAAACTTAGTGGAACTCACCACGTGTCAGCATTCACATCTCATATCGGCACCCGTGTTTCATTCTATTTCTCAGCAAAGGTTTTCAACAAGATAAGTGGCAGGAAAGCAGAAAGCACCAGGTGGCAGTTACAGAAGGTACTGGATTACTTTTTTAGAGAAAAGTGGAAGTCACCACGTGTCGACGTCTGAGAGATAGTCGGTTCAACACCTGGGTTTAATGTTTTTGGTTTACTACCTCGGTTAACGTGTAAATGGCATGTAGTGTTGAACCATTGAACCATTGAACCATTTTGTTACACAGCGTGCAGTGTTGAACCGTTGAACCACTAAACCATTTTGGTTCATCAGGTAGTTCAAGGGAGTGTCTCAAAAACCAAAAGGGTCAAGCACACTTTTGGAAGGCAGTGGGGCATTTGTTTTATTTTGTCTAAGTGTCAAAGATGAGCAGAGGCCGCTAAGTGTCATCCTCTGAGCCCCTTTCTACTCCATTCCCAGGAAAAGTGAAAGCTGCCACATACCCTTAGCTAAAGCAGCAAAAAATGCCACGTATCTCCCCGAAGCTGCGGAAGCCTCCATGTGTCAAGTTTTGAAAGATCATCTTCAAGCTTCATTGATAAATAAATATTGTGGTGGGTCTCGGGTGTTATTTCAAAGGTCTGTGGAAGAGCCAAGTGTCAACATGCGAAGATCACCACATACATCCATCCCCTTTTTAAAAAGTTGCTCGGGCAAGGAATGTGGTGAGTTTTATTTTGTTTAAACTACTAAGTATCGAAGAAGCGGATTGTGACAGGTGTCGAAGGTGGAGCGTTCCTGAGTAGGATATAGAGAAAGCAAAAAATGTTGTGTGTCTTCGATTAATCAGGTAGAAATCACCAAGTGTCGTTCTTTGGTGCCTTCTAAGAAATAAGGAGATTTTTAGGAAATCGACTAAGTTTCCTCTTCTGTTTCAACAGAACAGAGTGTTTCGTCTATCTGTTACAACAAAGTGAGATGGAGGGAAACTCAGTGGGAGTTATTTCTGGTAGATGGAACAGTTCATCAGGTAGATTTTTGGAGCCTACAAACATTAAAAGGGCCATCTGTTTGTCCCCTGTAAACGGAGGAGAATAGACAGTTACGGGGCTAAGCAGGTGATGGGATGGGGAAATTTAGGCACGAAAGGAGGTACTAGACATGAATTGCCATGCCATAGTTAGGGTATCTGCCCCACTTCAGCATGGCCCTTTCTGATAAGACCAAGATACACCCAATGCATTGAAAGCGCCTTTTGTTTGTCCCCTGTGAGTTAAGGGCGGAGTAGAATTGCGTGGGAAAAGGGATGATGGAAGGAGACAACCGAGGCTATAAAAGAGGAGGATCAGTGGGCCAAAAAAAAGGAGGGAGGAGTTTATAGTCTTAGATTTTCTAGAGTTGTGACCAAGTAATATCATTTGCTTTTGTCTCATTTTCTTGAGTTGTAAAGTTGATATAATTGTGCATGTTTCTATGCCTTTTGTATGGCTGAATGAATTAAGAAGATTGAACTCTATGCCTTTGTTGATATTATCTATGTCATTTGCAAAAGTAGTCTATACTATAGATTTTATAGAGTTGTGATTAGGAATGTCATTTTCTTTTATCTCATTTTCTTGAGTCAGAAGTTCTACATAACTGTACGTGTTTCTATGCCTCTTATGTGATTGGAAGATTCTTATAAGAAGATTGAACACTATGCCTTTGTTGACATTTTCTGTATCTCTGTAATAGAAACCTCTACTATGAGCCTCTATTTCTATTATTTCAATCATTTACATTGATCATGCACTTGTTTGCTCTTAAATGTAAATGAATCCTACATATAGTCTCATTGTGCTCAAGATTAGGATCAAATTACATTTAGGTGCATCGCCATAGTTAGGTTTCATTTCTTACATTTGCATTTTTATTTAATTTCCTATCCTTTCCCCCCCCCCACACTTGATACAAAAAGAAGAGACCAGCTTCTCTAAAATCTGGAGGTTGTTTCAAGTCGCAATATCCCACAGCTTGAAACTTCCCATTGTTGTTGATTAAGATCAAGCGCAATTTTAAGCATCAATAGTTTTTGGCACGCCTGGTGGGACAGTCTTGAAGTTTCTTTCAAGACCGTATGAACTAGAGAGCTACGAGGAGTCAAAGCTATGGACCAGTCACCAAATCACAGTCTGCTACAAATCCAGGTATTCTTTTGCCACCTTTGGTAACTAGTCCAAGGAGAAGAGCTAACCAGTTTGCACCAATACTAAATATGGGAGCCCCTATTCCCCCAAGAAATTATGCAAGCTGGAACACTGGTAGTCCCTTAATCCTCCCAACACCCTCAGCTATTTGGGATCCTATCCCAATAAATGCTCTAAAAGCTCTACCCAAATTCAGTGGGTAGGACTCAAAAATGCCTGCAGAACATCTTCAAGATGTATCAAATGTCTGTGTCATACATGTTGTCACATAGCAAAATGTGGCCATAAGGTTATTAGCAGCTTCTTTTAAAGGGAAGGCTTTAGAATGGTATCAATCTTTGACCCCAAATACCATATCTACATGGGATCAGCTTGGAGATCTATTCTTTGAAAGATTTGCAGAGAAGGGTGATCAATCTTCTTTGTTACAGCAACTAATCACCATTCAAAGGGGACCACAGGAGGACATGACTGACTTCAACACCAAATTTTAGAAAACTTGGGACATAATCCCTACTACAGCTAAACCACCACTAGGTATGGCCATAGTATTCTATCTCAAGGCTTTAAATTTAGATATATCTATTATGATTCAGTCACTGGGAGGACACACTTTGCCAGGGGCATATGAATATGCAATTATAGCTGAGAATCATTTAATAGATGCTAAAAAGTTACCTCCAAGACCTCCCATGCCTATGTTCCCAAAAATTTCCTTGCCCTTACCTCAATAAGTTCCTAAAGTTGTAAGCCCACTTGTGTCTATGTACACTTACCCTCAATCATCTGTGAAGGAATTTGCCTCTGCTCAGTCATTCAAGATGGATGATATTAATAATATCTTGAGGATGTTTTCCAATGAGCTGATTAATATAAAGAGATAGTAGAATACTTTCCCCAAGCCTCCTTATCAAGGCTATCAAGTAAATAGATTTTCATCCCAGCCAAACCAATATCAGGGCCCCCAAAAACAAACTAGCCATCAACTAGCAAATCAATTAGTTGCAGTTCCCACACCCTCACAAACCATCCCTCTCAACTTAAATAGGGAGATGGTTCCAGGTCAAAATAATTATGTAGTTGATACTAATGCTTGGTGTTTCCCTTGCAACGATGCTCATACACCCAGAGATTGTCCTAGGGGTAATCTGTAACAAAGGGTGGCAGAACAGAGAAGAATGGATGGTCAGTTTGCCAGTACCAGTAACAATCAAGCCTACCAGTCTCCTAAAATGCATAATTCAATTCTAGTGGCTCAGATGCAGAGAATGTCCTTGCAACAAGAGGAAGAAATAGCCTTGGAACATGCTTTGTTCTCATGGGTTGAAGATGAAGAAGTAGTTTTCTTGAATGAAGCATCTACCTCCCAAAGGCTAGTGGTGCAATCTGATTATTACACCAGGTTAAAGAGGAGAATGGTGGAGCAACCTGAGATTGTAAATGGACAAGTCATGAATAATCCTCTATCTCAAGGGCAAAGAAATGCTACTGTTAGACAAGAAGTGCCTCAGTCGGTGCAATATTAGGGGATTCCTACCTAGATTCAGGAAAGAATGAGGTATCCTCATGTCTAAAAAACTCAGCCTTTGGGACCAATCAATGTAGTAGACCAATTGAAGAAGACTACAACACAAGTGTCAATATGGGATATATTGGCTATTCCTGAATAGAAGACACTGCTACAAGAAGCTCTGCAAAGCCAAGCAGTGCCCAAAGCTGTTGTCACCAAAGAAGGACCTACTAAAAAGGAAAAGCTCAAAGGCATAGTTCCTCAATAGACAACAGCCTTGGTGAACAATACAGCACAAGTAAATCCAAGCTAGAGCCTTTCTATTTGACTCTAATAGTTGGAAAGAAACTCTTGCATAATGAATTAATAGATTCAAGAGCTAGTATAACTGTAATGCCCAAGAAAATAACTGATGCTTTAAAAATAAAATATGAACCCCTTGTAAAAGGAGTTATGCAGCTAGATGGCAAAATAGTACAAACTATAGTGAGAATCAAACAACTCCCATTGCAATTATACACATGTCCCAACATAATCATCAACCAAGATATAGTTGTCGTAGATATACCTCCTATTTTTGGCTTATATTTATCTAGAGACTTTATAGCAAAAATAAGAGGATATATATCTCTCGACTAGTCTCACCTCATCTTATGAACTAAATATGGTTCAAAGATGAAAATTCTATCTAAACCACTATCAAAGGACCATATCACCAACGAACCAACAACTAGATTAGAAGCAGATCATGCCATGCTGAATAAAGAAGAAAGGATTTTTGTTGAAGAGCTAGGTGACTGGACTGAGCATGATCAAGAAGAAGAAAATAGCTAGTTGTTGGCTATGATGCATAGCGACCCGTATGGGAACTATGACTCTACTGGTTTGGACACATACGTCATTTTTGATGAGGATCAGGCAATCCCAAATGTTATAAGGGAGGAGGCACCTACTGCTCAAGATTCAGAGATCTGGACTTTGAATTTTGATGGGGCTAGAAGTAAACATGGTGCTGGAGCAGGGATTTGTCTTACTGCTCCAAATGGTGATAAAATTTTAAGGGCTATCTGTTTCCAATTTACTTGCACTAATAATGATGTTGAGTATGAATCTTTAGTACATGGGCTCCTGTTAGCCAAGAAAAAAGGAATAAAGAATCTAAAAGTAAAAAGAGATTCAGAATTAGTAGTAAAGCAAATTAGGGAAATGGCAACAGCCAAAAATGTGAGAATGAGATCCTACAGGTATAGGGTTTGGGATTTGATAGAATATTTTGAAGCTTTCAATATTGAGATAATCCCTAGAAGTCAAAACTCTGAGGCTAATAAGATGGCCCAGATTGGCTCACAGTTTAACCCAGTAATTGGCCTATTGGTTAACAATGAGTCAGTAAAAGTTATAGTGAGGCCGACCATTCCAAATAATGATGAGAATTGGCAAGTATTTGAAAATGATTCCCAGGTAGTCTCTTTCTTACAATAATCAGATGAGTTTGCTGATCAGTTGCAAACCAAAATTGAAGAGGCATATGGTGATCAGATTATACAATTGAGGACTAATAATCTCCCCAAGGGATTGATCACCTTAAAAAACTTGCTTGACCCAGAGGATGTAAGCTTGGAAAAGAAAAGGTTCCAGGTAGACAAAGTAGACTATTCTGAAATAGAGGTGAGTGACGGGAAAAGGCTAAAATTTAGGAATTTTGCAACTCAAAAAGAGAAGGAAAGGCTAATTGAATTGTGCCAGAGATATGATAGAGTCATAACTTAGAGCTATGAAGACCTTCATGGATACAATAGAGACATTATCCAGCACACAATAGAATTGACTGAAGGGTCTAAGCCCATTAGACAGAAATAGAAGCCAGTAAATCCAAGGATTAAGCCTCTAATGGTAGATGAGTTGCAAAAGCTTTTAGATTCCAAAATAATATTTCCAATCAAGCACTCCACCTGGGTATCAAATTTAGTTCCAGTTAGGAAAAAGAATGGAGATGTAAGACCGTGTGTAGATTTCAGAGATTTAAATAGAGCATCTCTGAAAGACCACTATCCCTTGCCCTCCATGGAACAAATTCTACAAACTGTGGCTGGGTCAGAGAGATTTTATTTACTAGATGGTTTCTCTAGATACAATCAGATTTGGCTAGCTGAGGAAGACCAGTGTAAGGCTGCTTTTACTACCAAATGGGGAACATTTGCATATGCTAAGATGCCTTTTGGTCTGTCAAATGCAAGAGCCACCTTTCAAAGAGCTATGGATAGCCTTTGGTGAGCTTATAAATAAGATCATCCTGGTCTATCTGGATGACCTCACTATTATTTTAAAAAATGTTGATGATCATTTAGAATCTATCTTTAAGAAATGTCAGGATTTTGGGATTTCATTGAATCCCAAGAAATGCATCTTTGTTGTACCCCAGGGCAAATTATTGGGACATATTATATCTAAAGAAGGAATTTTTATGGATTTTGAGAGAATCACAGCTATAATGAACCTATCTCTTCCAGTAAATAAAAAGGTGGTTCAGTCCTTTTTAGGGAAGATCAATTTTGTCAGTAGATTCATATATGATTTTGTAGTCTTGGTAAGACCAATGACACTCTTGCTAAAGAAAGACCTAGTCTTCAAATGGACTATAGAAGGAAGGCAAGCCTTTGAAGAGGTCAAGAAGGCTATCTCAATAGCCCCAATGCTTAAAAACCTAGATTTTTTCAAGCCCTTTGTAATGTATGTCTATGGAGGAGAATCAAGTATTGCTGCTGTCTTGACTCAAAAGAGTGATAGGCTGGAGGGGGAACACCCAATAGCCTTTTTCTTGAGAACTCTCAAAGATTATGAGACCAGGTAAAATTTTGTGGAAAGGCAAGCCTATGCCATGGTAAAAGCCCTCAAGAAATTTAGGCATCTGATATCAGTGAACAAAATTTTGATACTTGTAGCTCACCCAAGTGTCAGGGAATACATCATGGAGGGGGAAATTACTGAGAAGGGAGCCAATTGGATCACTAAGATCCTTGAATATGATGTAGAGGTCAGACCCACCAAGCTAGTCAGAGGCAGGGGTCTGTGCCAATATATAACCCAAGAGCTTGAAATGATGTCACCTGAGGAAGCAGATTCAGAAGGAGAGACAAAGATGGTGCTAAAAGTATAAGAGGTTGATTAGGAATCCTGGGTCACAAGCAAGATTCTTTTTATGAAAAATGGTATTTATCTGAGAGAACTCCCTCAAAATAAGAGGAGATATTATAGGATATAGGGAGTTCATTTTGTTTTAATTGAACAAGTCCTTTTCAGAAGAAATTCTGATGGAAAATTGTTAAGATGTGTAGAACAGACTGAAGCTAAGAGAATACTACACGAAATGCATCATGCAATATTAGGGGGGCATTTTTTTGCAAAGACCACAACCATAAAGATAAGTGAGGCAAGATATTTTTGGCCTACTTTATTTGTAGATTGTTATCAGCTGGTTAAAAAATGTCAATCCTATCAATATTATATGGGGATGAGGAGGAATGCAGCCATGCCCCTTAATCCTATAATTGTAGATGAACCTTTTGCTCAATGGGGTCTTGACTTCATTAGAATGATAAATCCAGTGTCCAGTATGGGTCACAAATGGATATTAACTACCACAGACTATTTCACCAGATGGACTGAGGCAGTCCCACTCAAGGAAGCAATAGAGAATGTGATCCTAGATTTCTAGGGAGTGTCACTATCCATTTGGGGCACCTTGCACCATAATTTTAGATAATGCTAAAGCATTCTTGGGGTCTAAAGTATCTGAATTTTCCTTGAAACATGGAATATATCTGAAAACTTCATCTAACTATTACCCTCAAAGTAATGGTCTAGCAGAATCAACCGACAAGAACCTAATAAGACTCATCAAAAGAGTAGGGGCTGATCATCACAAAGAGTGGCATAAAGTGCTTAATCTAGCACTATGGGTTGATAGAATCATGCCTAAGTAGGTGATCAAAATGTCTTCATATGAATTGGTATATGGAAAGTCTGCTATGATTCCCCTAAGCTTGGAAACCCATGCTCTCCAACTAATCAAACAAATTGAAATTGAAGAAAATGGCCCCATGCAGGTCAGACTCGCAAAACTTTTAGAAGTTCAGGAAAAGAGGGATATAGCCCATGATTCATTGATTAAGCATCAGGGGGTGGTTAAGAACTATTTTGATAAAAGGACTTCAAATCCTAATTTTGAAGTAGGCTCAATTGTTTTGAAATGGGATGCAAGGGCTACCAAGCTGGGTCAGCATACCAAATTTGAAGCATTATGGACTGGCCCGTATAAAATTCACGCGTGCAAGTAGAAGAATTCATTCGAGCTAGAGTTGATGGAAGGGGAACCTGAAGAGATTCTTGTAAATGGAATCTATTTTAAGTATTTCAATTGACTCGGGTTTCTAATGTATTATAATTAGATAGTTTCCCTTTCTCACATTGTTTTTTCATTGTTTTCCCACTTTTTTTTTCAAAATAAGTGTTTTAAACACATGTCGACGGCTCTTTTGAAGCTGTAAATTTCATAATTTTGATCTAGCAAAAGGTGTAGTTTTCTTTTTGAGCAGGCTCAAAAGTCCTGGGGGTCACCAATAACTATAGAGTAAAATTTTTACTCTACGTTGCATTTATATTTTCAGTCACACACTGTAGTTTTGGTTCCCGCATACCTTGGTCGTGGTGGCAGAGTTTTGGGGTAGAGTGTGGGTTTCTTTCTTTTAATCCTTTTTTGTCTAAGTATCAAAGTGCAGTGGAAGTCACCACGTGGTGTTGTCTGAGCATGGGTTTTCTTTCCTCCCTTTTGATTCCTTCATTCATTTTTGCCTAAGTGTTGAATTTAAGTGAAAGCCACCAAGTGTCACTTTCTAAAACATGATTCTGGCTAAGTGGAGTCTTCTGGGGCATCTTTCCTAACTTTTGAGAGAGCCATGAAATGTGCCACGTATCTAATAGCAACTCAGTGGAACTCACCACGTGTCAGCATTCACATCTCATATCAGCACCCGTGTTTCATTCTATTTCTCGGCAATGGTTTTCAACAAGATAAGTGGTAGGAAAGCAGGAAGCACCAGGTGGTAGTTGCAAAAGGTCTTGGACTACTTTTTAGAGAAAAGTGGAAGTCACCACATGTCAACATTTTAGAGACAGTCAATTTAATGCCTGGGTTCAATGCCTTAGTTCAACATTTTTGGTTCAATACCTTGATTAATGTGTAAATGGCATGCAGTGTTAAACTGTTGAACCATTGAACCATTTTGGTTCATCAGGTAGTTCAAGGGAGTGTCCCAAAAACCAAAAGGGTCAAGCACACTTTTAGAAGGTAGTGGTGCATTTGTTTCATTTTGTCTAAGTGCTGAAGATGAGCGGAGGCTACCAAGTGTCATCCTCTGAGCCCCTTTCTACTCCATTCCCAGGAAAAGTAGAAGCCGCCACATACCCTTAGCTAAAGTAGTGGAAAATGCCACATATCTCCCTGAAGCTATGGAAGCCTCCACATGTCAACTTATGAAAGATCATCTTCAAGCTTCATTGACAAATAAAGATTGTGGTGGGTCCTGGGTGTTATTTCAAAGGTCTGTGGAAGAGCTAAGTGTCAACATGCGAAGACTGCCATGTACATCCATCCCCTTTTTAAAAAGTTGCTCAGGTAAGGAATGCGGTGAGTTTTATTTTGTTAAAACTACTAAGTATCGAAGAAGCAGATTGTGATAGGTGTCGAAGGTAGAGCGTTCTTGAGAAGGATATAGAGAAAGCAGAAAATGCTGCGTGTCTTCGATTAATCAGGTAGAAAGTGCCAAGTGTCATTCTCTAGTGCCTTCTAAGGAATGAGGAGATTTTTAGGAAATCGACTAAGTGTCCTCTTCCATTTCAATAGAATAGTGTTACATCTATCTATTACAGCAAAGTGAGATGGAGGGAAACTCAGCGGGAGTTATTTTTGGTAGATGGAACAGTTCACCGAGTAGATTTTTGGAGCCTGCAAACATTAAAAGTGCCCTCTATTTGTCCCCTATAAATGGAGGAGAATAGACAGTTACGCAGCTAAGTAGGTGATGGGATGGGGAAATTTAGGCACCAAAAGAGGTACTAGACATGAATTGTCCTGCTCTAGTATGGCCCTTTTTGATAAGACCAAGATACACCCAAGGCATTGAAAGTGCCGTCTATTTGTCCCTTGTGAGTTAAGGGTAGAGTAGAATTGTGTGGGAAAAGGAATGATGAAAGGAGACACCCAAGGCTATAAAAGAGGAGGATCATTGGGCCAAAAAAAAGGAGGGAGGATTCTATAGTCTTAGATTTTCTAGAGTTGTGACCAAGTAATATCATTTGCTTTTGTCTCATTTTCTTGGGTTGTAAAGTTGATATAACTGTGCATGTTTTTGTGCCTTTTATATGGCTGAATGAATTAAGAAGATTGAACTCTATGCCTTTGTTGATATTATCTGTGTCATTTGTAAAAGTAGTCTATACTGTAGATTTTCTAGAGTTGTGATTAGGAATGTCATTTGATTTTGTCTCATTTTCTTGAGTCAGAAGCTCTACATAACTGTATGTGTTTTTGCACCTCTTATGTGATTGGAAGATTCTTATAAGAAGATTGAACACTATGCCTTTGTTGACATTTTCTATATCTCTACAATAGAAACCTCTTTTATGAGCCTCTATTTCTATTATTTCAATCGTTTAGATTGATCATGCACTTGTTTGCTCTTAAATGTAAATGAATCCTACATATAGTCTCACTATGCTCAGGATTAGGATCCAATTACATTCAGGTGCATCGCTATAGTTAGGTTTCATTTCTTGCATTTTCATTTCTATTTAATTTCCTATCCTTTCCCCCGCCCCCCCCCACACTTGATACAAAAAGAAGAGACCAGCTTCTCTAAAATTTGGAAGGTGTTTCAAGCCACAATATCCCACAACTTGAAACTTCCCATTGTTGTTGATTAAGATCAAGTGCAATTTTAAGCATCAACAGTGCTTAAATATGGGTTAAATGGTCCAACTTCTAGTGGTGCCAATTTTCCTAACAAGATAAATTTTAAGGCAATCTAAGTATTGAGAAGTTTTTCAACCTCAAATGATGCCAAAAATGTGGTTAATGCTATATAAAACCTTATAACATGCACATAGTATGTAAAAACATTGATCAAAGGAAATTCATAAAGCTAACTAAATTTCCACAAAATGTGTTTAAAATATTGCTTGAGTGTGATATGATTACTTATCTTATGATTAAAGAATTTGATCATTCAAGACCATTGCCTAAGAATTATGATGCAAATATATTTTTAAATTATCATATAATTTTAGATAATTATTAAAATAAATGTATTACCATGAGTCATAAGATATAATATCTCATTAATAACAAATAAATTCAAGTGGCTTCACAAAATCAACACTTGAAAGTTTTTACCAACCCTCTATCAAATCACAATACCTAGATAAAAAATCAAGAAAATATTTATATGATAGTTTAAAAAGATCAAATAGTAATGAAAAATGAGTCTAATTCTCATTAATTTGATGGATTTATTGGTATGGTTAGTAGAAATACAAGGAATTGAAAACCTCCTCCAATGGTATTTAGTGAGATTCAAAATGATCTCTCATACAATAGGGATTTTTTCATAAGATATTTTCATAGGTGAACTTGGAAAAGAAAAGTATGGATTTATGGTTGATAATGGTTGAAGCATAAACTATGTACTAAATTTTTTATAAATGGTCTTGGAATCTGTAGTATGAATTCAACATACACTCCAACAATTATTATGCAATATGATGGTATTGGTAGAGAACCTATTGGTTGTATTATCTTACCTATCATGGTTGGTCCCAAGATAGTTTTAAGTTTATTCAATATGATACCTAATAATATATATTATGATGTTTTGCTTGTTAGACCATGGATACATCAAATGAGAGAAATTCCTTCAAATTTACATTAATGTTTGAAATTTGTACAAGAATAAAAAGTATTTATAATTAGAAGATATGTTCATTATCTATGATAACAAGTTCAATAAGAAGTTTTACCTTTGAAAATATGAAAGGAACAACTAAAGTTTATACCTAAGGCAAGAAAATGAAAGGTTTAAGTACATATGACTATTGTAACAACCTCTAAGTTACTAAGCAATTTACAATTTTTTTATTGATTAATGCTTGGAGATAATTTATGGTTCATCTAGACTTGGATACTTTTAAGTACTACCTTACTGAAAAACTACATAATTCAAAGTGATAAATTACAAGCTATCGTAATAATAATTCTATTGAATAATGTTCTATACTTTTCATAGTCATCATAGGACTTAGTTATTGTAACAAATCATAAAATCTGAATTTATAATTCAACCTCAATTGATAAATATAATAAGTACAAATTCATGTATCAAAGTAACTTATCCTTGGTTGTTCATTACATCAATATACTATCTCGAATAAACTATACCATATACAACCGATGATGTAGTTGTAATAAATAAAAACAACCATTATTTCTATTGTATAGAATTATTACTTAGCATTAACTATAACAAAAATGAATATAATGTAAATATTAAAACTTAGTCTTAGCTGGACATTATAACCATATGCTAACACTAGTGTATAATATTATCTCTAACCACTACTAAAAAGTACATCAAACATATATAACCAAAAAATTTGTTCTATAATGCAAACATATATCAAAATACCATGTTGGTTTTAGCCATTGCTGAATAAATTAACACAAAAAAATTACAAAATTACAATAGAGATTCAATAAGATAGCTCAAGAAAATAGAATAGTAACCATGAGTATGCATCAAGATCAGTTCAAATTCAGTTGTAGAGAGGGAAAGCATCATCTAGGTGATTTTACTCCAACTAAAAACCAATGGTATCCTAGAATCCTCTCCACTATGAGTGTCCCTTCCCTTCATGAAGGGGAAGATAATGATGATGCAATCGTTTAGAACCATCTAAGAACATGTGAAAGTACAATCACTATTACATGCAGTTAGTCATATAAACCCTAGACACTCCTCTATCTGTTATGACCTCAAGAAAACATGTAAACTAGAAATTAAAATGGATAGACAATGTATACAGCTATAACATTTTTTTGGCCAAATCATTTTTATAGTATTATCATATTTCAAGAATCTAGGTCTTAGTCCACATCACCATTACTCTCTGCTATAATAAAATGTTATCATTAATCATCTTGTTAATTGATGACAAGTGATAGTATTTATGCTCCTTGTCTATCACTTATCACCCCTTAACAAGAAGGAGGATTATTTATTAATTAAGTCAACATAAATTACAAAAATGTCTCTCAACTAGCGCATATAAAAAGAATACAGTCAAAATATTGTAATAGAGTTCTCAATATAAAATAAAAAAATTCATAAGCTCATCCTTTTTATCCTAACCCAAAATTCATTTACTATTCCTTTTATAATTTCCATCTATTTCACAATAAAATATTATCTATAGTGAAACCTCATTTCTTTTAAAGATAATGAATCTAATAAATAATACAATGAATCTAAAAATTAATACAATGAATCTTTTATTCTATTATTTTTTAGATTCATTATGTTATTTATTTTTTAGGTTCATTGTATTATTTTTTAGATTCATTGTATTTAGAAGAAACAAGTTTTCACTCATCACCCCTTAACAAGGGGGATTGTCCATTAATTAACTCAACATAAATTACAAAAAGGTCTCTCAACCATCCTACATAAAGAGAACACAATCAAAATCATCCTTTATATCCTAACCTAGAACTCATATACTATTCCTTTTACAATTTCCATCTATTTCACAATAAAATATTAACTATAGTGAAATCTCATTTATTTCAAGTACATATAATTGATTATAAAAAAAAATAGTCATTATTATCCAACTGTGGTTAATCAACTCCGAAGACATCAAGACTCTCATAGCAGTCCAAATCCAAAATAATAGCTTATTTTAAAATTTTGCAATTGTTCTAAATAATTAAAGTACTATATAAAATCAAAACCTCTAAATATAATTTCATTCACTCAATTTCAATTTTATTTTAACATTTCTATACAAGTATACTTCATTCCAAGAAGACCAACTACAAATAAAAAAGAACATCCCTCCATGTTACATAAGTAAAGAAGTAAGTATATAAACATTCATGGCTACCCTTAGGTTTGTTATGTGTTGTGTACCAACACACCTAAGCTTTAAATAGATTAGGACCTTAAGATTTTATTTAAAGTTGTTTTCACATTATAATTGATTGTACATTGATAGCTAAAAGGATAATATTACTTTTAATTTGATTTGAACTTAAATAGAATTCTAATATGTTTTAAACATGTAGGTGCAAAGTAATGTTAAATATAGGAAAAGAGGTGTTAAATAAATTATGGGAATGTTTAGTGTGTAATTGAATGATCAGATTTATTTGGTAGATAAATTGTGCATGTATAATTTACCAGAATTCACTAATCAACACTTTTGGAGATAATATTTGAGAGATCAAATCAAATTGGATCTAGATTAAAAAATTCATGAAAGAAACCAAATGTCATAGGAGAAAAATGGTTTAATATTTTTAGCCACATCATTTTCTAATAAAAATATATGATCACATAAAATCACCCTACTAAGAAAATATGATTATTTTCATACTTAACCATATTTCTGCCAATTTCACAGTTGTCAAAACTAGTTGTCAACACTATTTTGAAATAAAATTCATAAAATCAAATAAAATTGGATAATTTTTAAAAAATCATGCATAAATTCAAATATAAGAAGAACATCGTGGTCCAAGATTCACAATAAAATGATTTTTGAATAAAAATATATAGCTTTATGAAATCTATGTAGTAGACAAATTTCGCAATTTTTGTGTTTAACCAAATAAATTATTTTGACCTAGATAATATTATTTAATCTAA
This sequence comes from Torreya grandis, assembly GCA_037957365.1. Taxonomy (NCBI): domain Eukaryota; kingdom Viridiplantae; phylum Streptophyta; class Pinopsida; order Cupressales; family Taxaceae; genus Torreya; species Torreya grandis. The sequence continues at coordinate 766,126 of JARHVA010003098.1, read as the reverse complement.
ATAATATTATTTAAGGATATAAATATTTATTTAAAATTATAACATATTATCTAAATCTCATGCAAATCTGGGTAACAAGTCAACTCAACTTATTTTTAAGTGGATATTAGTTGTTAAAAATAAATAAAACATGCAATTTAGATGAAAATCCAATGTAAGTTTTATTTATTTTTAGTAGAAGTAAAATTATAACTATAGTTCACTCTTCATGTGAGATATGTATTAGTGGATTTGGTCCACTTAGCTTCATCATTAATAATTGCGTTGAAGTCATTATTATTCAGAATATAAAAGGCCAATGATAATTTTATATAGTGTATATTTTTTGTGCTAGGGCCATAATGGTGTGAATAGTTTATATAAAATTGTCACAATAAAAACATATGCATAATAATAAATTTTTGAAAACATTTTCCTTCAACTATAAGTTAAAACCATTGTACAACAAAACACTACAAATATTTTACTATATTTTTACCATAAAGCCTATGAATTTATATTAAACCAGGACAAGTTGTTGGTCTTTAGATTAAGGTCAATATGATTTGGTTTTAAGGGTTTCACCATTATTAACTCATTTACCTACAATTATAGGTATGTAAAAAAATTGATCCAAGACAAAGAACGCTCCATTAAAAATGAAAATCACTACAAGACAAGTTATTACAACCATAGAAAATGAATATAACTAACTGCATAATATCCTCTAATGTAAAGAATATTTGCACACAAATATAATTTTTTTTCTATAAACCATTCCAAATCTATTAATCTTAAGCATTTAATTTACAAACTAAAATAATTCTTAAAGTTATAGATATTTGTCTAATAATGGCTTCGCCAAAAAAATTTCTCTGAATGTCACGCTTCCAACCCCTTTGTGCACTCTTTTCTCTTGTTTTCTTTCCTTCCTTATTTTTTCCATTTTTTTAACTCTTTTATCATTTTAAAAATCCATAGTTTTTTAGGAATAACCGGTCTTTGAGTTCTCCTCTATATGCTACCACTAAACTCTCATGCAAGAATCTAGTGATTCCCTAAAAAAAAAATTGAATAATTTATATGTGGAAAAAAACTAAGGTTTCATCCCAAAAATTTTCCATAACAAAACCACTTTTTTTATATTGATTTTTCATGATAGAAATGAAAACCTATTAATTTTTTCATTTTGTTGCATATTATTTGGAGCCTACAAACATTGATATAACTTTGCCATGGTTCCAAGTGGTTATAAAAATCACCAAATCTCAAAATTTATAATCAATAAATTTTATCACATTAAACTTATATTAGGTATGGGGATTTAAATTGTTATTAATTGAGGATAAATGTCCTAAAAAATTTAGACCATGTGCTTCATATATGCATATATATACATAAATTGGTAGTGATCACAAATGTGATTCTCATTATAATCTATGGCTAGGCTCTAAAGCTTTCCAAGGTCTTTGTAGACTATACCCATTATTACATCCAATAAGTATGACATCATGTAAAAATGGCCCATTGAATTATGCTAAGAGTATACATAGCTTCTTAGTAAGGGTATCAACAATACAAATCATATTCATCCCACTTAATTGAAGGGGATTTTAAGGACACCCATTATCCTGCATTAAGGGTAATAATAATAAAATTTTGAGCAAAAATATGTAGAGTGCCTTTTAAATAACACAACCACTCTCAATGATAATTTATTTTAAATTTTGACCTTAAAATAAAATAAATATATTTTAACCAATCCAATATGGTTAGACAAACATTATGGTACCAATTTCTATCTTTAACTCACATGCGTAAATAAACATTAGATGCAATAAAATAACTCATTAATATATCCAATACATAACTAAAATGAAAACCAAGTAATCAAAACTAGATAATTTTGTGTGTGTGTGTGTTAGTTCTTGAAAGCTCTGTGTACTCCCAATTGTCATGATCTGACAACCCCCTCCCCTATGATGCTCTCCCTTAGTACTATCATGAAAAGATGAAAACTATCCTACGTCCGTATCAAACAATGACAATGTAGTTAGTATATTTATAAAAATATAGTTGGAAATCAACTAGCAATGAATGATGTAATTACCATTGTAATATCCATACCACAATGTATAAAAGTTAATCATGTCCATATATTTTATACTGAATAAATGTGCTTTTAATAGAGATTCAAAATGAAAAAATGTAACAGTCTAATAAATGATCACAACATAACACACCTAATTATTACACACAACTCAATAGTCTAACTAACTATTAAGATAGGTGTTATTTGTTAAAGATATGTTAGGATGCAACAAATATACCTACAAAGGCATTTTCATAGCAATAAATTGTTACTATATGGATAAAAGAGCCTAAAAATGGTATAATTATTTAGGGTAACATCAATAAGAAGGATCATATTGATATGGAATAAGACATAATAGATGATGAAAATGATAATGCTAATATTTCATCTTCTTTTAGACTCATGAGTGCCTTAGCATCCTAATTTGGCCCTTATGATAAACATGCTTCAATTTACATATCTTTTGGTGATTATTATGATTCACTTGATTATGATCGTATTATTGGTTATATTCAATTAAATAACTACTTATATTTCAAATTAATAATCTTTGTGTTAAATAATAATAGTGTGTCCCATTCTTTGCATAAAGAGGTCACCAAAAAATGCAATTTTAGACATTTCTCTATTTCCATGAGCGATTGGGACAAAACATACAAATTTTAGAAATGTTGTAAACTAATAAAATGTTTCATTTTCACTATATATTATATTTATAAAATAATAATTTTTGGATTTCTGTTACATTTTTCCATAGGGCGTCTATTTTTTATATACATAGTTATATGGATTTGGTGATCTCCCTCCCACCTAACTTTTTCAAAACCTAATAATTTTTTATATTTCTTGGATACATGTCCTTGAATCTTGAATCTAGCAGAAAAATAGGTTTTCAAATTTTTTTATTAAAATATATTTTTTTATTAAGCAGTCTTGATCATTTATATATATATATATATATATATATATATATATATATATATATATATATATATATATGATTTCCTTCCCTAATATTTCTTTGTATATATGTCCAAATTGAGTATTTTTTATATAATGAAACAATGACATTGAAAGTTAGTTTTATATTTTTTTTCAAACATTTTTTCATGTTTTTCCCAATGCCCCAAAAACCTATAGTACTTTTTATATAAGTGACCTTAGTTGATTTTATATATATATATATATATATATATATATATATATATATTCAAAAAGTTCATAAATAGATTTATTTATATGTTGATCTTTGTATTTTTTCTCAATTAGTTGACCTAAAATCTTGGGTAGTTATAATCCAATTAGATGATGTTATTTGGTTTGTATAGGATTTGGTCCCAACTATATGAAATGTAAGGGGTTTCAAATGAAAAAAATTCATTTTAAAGGGTTTTAAACAAAATCTTGTTTCACCAACTTCATTACCATATCTACCCACCTAGTTACTACTCATATAAAAAAAGAATAGTTTTGAACATAGCATTTTCAAACAAAATAGTTTCGAATGAAAGATTTTCAATGATGACATGGGGGTTTAGAATGAAACCCTTTTTTTTTATACCATTTCATTCGAAACCCCTTCAAAATTATTCACATGATTTCCAAGTGGAAACTTGGTGGGACACACTATTGTGTGCCCACCCTTATATTTTTTCACAATCTATCTTTTATTTATTTAGTGGTATGATTATATTTATTTCTCTCTATTTTATTCCATATTTTACATGTGTATCCTTGTATATATTTTCAAAAAATTCATAAAGAGATTTATTTACATGTGGATCCTTGTATTTTTAATTGATCACTTGGTTCTAAAGTGGTACTTTAAATCCAATTAGAGGATTTTTTGGGTTTTTATATGATTTGGTGCCAATTATATGAAACAAAAGGGATTTTGAATGAAACCATTTCATTCTAAAGGTTCACTAACTCCATTACCATGTCTACCCCCCTACTCACGACTCATATATAAAAGAATAGTTTTGAACATAGCCTATTCAAACAAAATAGTTTTGATTGAACCCTATGTCAATGATGACATGGAAGTTTAGAATGAAACATTTTCATTCTAATAAATTTCATTCTAAACCCATTTGAAATTATCCATGTGATTTTAGAGTAGCTACCGAGTGGGACACACTATTTTATGCCCACCCCAATATTTTTACATAGTTTATTTATTATTATTATTATTTATTTAGTGGAATATTTATATTTATGTCTCTATTTTATTCCATATTTCTATGCTTGTGTGCCTAGAATATATGAATTTATTATTCCTACTTAGTTTTATTTTATTTTAGGTCACCCACTTTAGTTTTTCTTTGCTTTCCTACTTTCTAATTCTAATTTCCCTATGCCTTTTATAGTGTTCATAACTTTATTTCATATTTCACTATGATTTTAGAGTCACTCTTTTGGCTCGACTATTTTAAATATTTTAATATGATTCATTGAATTCTCTCCATCATATTATGTAGTTCTTCTTCTTTTTAGGTTGACACTATTCATTTGCATTTTGAATATTCCTACTTATCTTTGTAGTTTGCTTGTTTGCATCTAGCTTTCCATTTTTCTCTAATAACATATTTGTGTGCTTTATATTATTTATTCCCTTAATTTTTATTTAATTCTTCCATCCAAAAATCCCACACTAGTTTTTATATTATGATGGAAAATTTATTTTGGAAATAAAATTTTAATGCAATGAGCTCTAATATAAGTTTTGGGTGATTAGGATCCCCTTTATCCTTCTTGTAGAATCTAGCCTTTATTTTGTATATATGTGATTGATTGATTTCATTTATTGTATTCATGTTTCACATATTTTATATAAATTATTATTATATATGTATTTTGAAATTCATTTTCCTTTATTTTCTTAAGTGATTATTTGTGAAATATTATTATATTATGACTAAGGTAGAGTACACACTCTAAATTCATGATTATATTCATATAGAAATAGGTTACACTTCCATTATTTTTTATAAACATGTTAATGATGAGATTATCAAGATATATTTGGGTCTTCTATGTCAAAAATTTATAAGTTCATGATCTTCGATACACATTAGGTTATGAGCACATCCCATGTTCACTTAGGGAAAAATATGGAGGAAATATGGGGCATCTCCGTGTCCCTCTTAAGGTTATATCTTCATTGCTTATTTTCATAATATGTATTTATCCAATTTTACACTTTGTGTCTATGATATATATTCTTTAATATACTTTATCTACTGAATGTGTCCTTTATATGCTTTGTATTCTCATGTGTATTCATATGATCAATGTGATTACACATTCATGGGGTTTATTCAATTACATTATGTTTTTTAATATCCTTAAAATGCTTTATATTTTTGATATGTGTATATATTTGTGATATATAATTTATACATGTTCCTATTTAATATGATTTTCTACTTCTTGGTATACTTACTATATCCATTTTTGAAGTATTTACATCAATTTTTATCACATAGTTGACATTATTGTATCATGATAAGTGTGTGTTCAATGTCTTTTCATAGTGATTTATGTCTATTTAATGTGTTTGGATTCATTTCCAAGTGTTTAATGTGTCTTCAAGATATTTAGTGTGTTTTCCCAATGCTTGACATGTATTTAGTGTCTTTTGTGTGTCTTTCCCATGTTTGACATGACTTTATGATCTTATGTATCTCATATGTGTTTGATGTGAGTTTACTATATTATGTCTCTTCTATATGCCTACTATGTTCTTGATGTGACTTTAATTTCTTATGTCTCTTTTATGTACTTGGTATGGTTATAATACTTAACATGTTTTCTCTGAGCTTAGTCACTTATGTGACATGAATCTTGTTCTAGTTATTTTCATTAAATTTTGGTGTGTTTTATCTTAGAATGATCTATATCATACACAATTCTTTTATTACTTTCCTATGTTTCCATGGATTCTATCTTCAACATATATTATTTAAAGAACATATGCATGTTTATTGCATTGTTATATATTACGATACTAATACTACATTGCTTATATATTAGGTCCAAATGGGGGTATTTTTTATTGATCTCAAGATACTTATATTATGTGCTTAGATTGGGAATATTACTCTTTGTTTTATTCTACTTATATTTCTAACCACATAGGACTAATTACTTTGTTGTTATATGGATTATATCATAGACTCACACGGGGAAATTATTTATATCATATATACTTCTAAGATATTATCTTTCTTAAATGTTATTATTTCTATATTGCTTATATATAATATGTCAAATTGTGGAAAATTTTATTTATTTTCACTGCTTACATATTTTCTTCATAAGGTGAATACAACTCTCTTGTGTTAATTATTACTTTTTTACCATGTGGGGAATGTTAGAATGCATTTATATTGATCATATCATGAGCCAATGTGAGGAAATTTATTTATAATAGATATGAATCCAAGACAACAAATTTTTATTTTAGATACTAGGTATTTTATATCTTATCTTACACATGATGTGCATAATCCATTTATTTTTCGATATGTGTTTCACATATTCATTTAACATCTCTAAAGGGGGCATACATTTCACTCATTTTATCTAGACTCTAGACACTAGGGTCTAAGCATTTAACTTACATTTTTCACTTATATATAGAGAGGAATGTTATTAAAAAAAATCTACCCTTCTCAAAAACTTTACTTTTAACAAATAAAACTAATAACATTTTATATTCCTTGTGATTCGATACCATTATTTGGTGGAGGCCGCATATCTAAGTTTACAATTATTATGATTTGAATGAATTTTGATTATTTTTTTGTACTTCAACATTTTATTGATTAATATTGAAATTAAAAATTGTCACATTAACATACGGATAAAACACAACAATTGTTTTTTTTTTCATTTGATTTTAAATTCAAGGTTGTGAACATTTGGCATCTTACTCAGACATCTCTCCACATTGAAAGTAAATAGGAGATTCTATGTGATAATATTCTAATTTCAAATATATTTTCAAATTTGGATATATAATTTTTGAAATTCAATAGCTCAATATAATGCCTATTTTATTTCAATCAACATAGGCAATGTTATGAGTAGATAGTCATAATTGAATTTCTTTGAAATTTATAATAATATTCAACTCAAAAGTTTGACCAAAATTGTGAAACTCTTAAACTAAAAAAAATGATGTCTAATTTCAATTTTATAATATGATTACATTTATTCAGTTTTCCTTGTCATCAAATAAAGTGTTGAACTTGTGGTTTGCATCGATTTTGAATGCAAAATAAAACTAAGTCCATTTTAATCTCATAATATTTTGAACCACAATCCATGGTTTATCTTTTATTATTTATAATCCATCACATTTGAACTAAAAACACTAATATAATGTAGGAATATCATTCAATTTATAAATCATTATCTAAGTGGTAGGTGCGTAGTTCTTTTAAATTTTGGAATATGTCTAGTCAAGGTAGGGTATGTTTAGCATTTTGATTTCAAGGTTTAAAATGTTTTGAATAGTGATATTTGTTTGATTTTTATCACTTAGTGGACATTAATGATAAAACCACATAATACATGCTTAGAGTTTATGTAAAATTCCTTTACCATGTGATCATTTTCTATGTGTTCAATGCATAAATATTAGAATGTGATGTTCTCAATGTTTTGATTTTAGGGATTTTATTAGTTCATTTTATATGTTAACTCGATAGATAATATTGAGGCTTAGTGGAATGCTTCCAAAATATTTTAAAAAGGTCCATAATTGTTTCATAGTGTCCAATTTGATTCTAGGTATGGATTTTTTTTATTTTCAATTTGAGAAAATATGAGGAAATATATTTTGAGTTATGATAGTCTAATGAAAATGCTTTACATTGATAAGTGTTGATAATAAAATATAGTATTTGGTAATTAATAATGATAATATTTAAATACATTTACCATGCATGACTTGAGCACATAAACAAGGTCCTAATCTACCATTATCTCACACTTGTATGATATATTATGAGTCAACCCTTACATTATGTTGTTAAAGTTCTATAGGAATCTCACTATTTATTTCAAACCTGGTAAATACCCTATTAAAAAAAACTCTAGACTCTCAGTTTAGTCCACTTGTATACAGGTCACTTCCACCAAATTCAATCAATATCACTATTTAATATTAACCTCATCTGGTTAGTACCAACCCACTCCTAATGACATCTATTTTATATAGTTAAATATATACTTAAGGTTGGACCATTATTCTATCATGTTAGTGGTGTGATAAATTATTCAATTAGTTCCATATATAAACAAATCAATGTCTCACTCAAAAGAGGCTTTTCACTTATTTGATATACATCTATAGACTATTACACATTGAGAAAAATTTCCCTATTTTTCCCAAATTATAAACTTATCACTAGAATCAACCATTAGATAAATCTGAAGCACTCTAAATCCAAGTCAAATTAAGCATCTTCAACTATCAAAATTAAATCATCCATTGTATACATATAGATAAGGAACATAATTGAAAAATTAATCTAAATGGGATAATTAAGTGTTACTTGATTTCCCTTCTCAAAGTATCATATACATAGGTAATGGTCAATCATCAAATTAGGATGATTGGGTCAGTTTATCTTATTAATCTTTCCCCACTATTAGGTCCATATCCCTCACAATCACACCTAAGGTTTTAAGGCAAAAGATATTGATTTATAGATCTTCACAGATCATCAATGTTCATTATCTAAATCCATAAATAAAGTAGATATAGGTGTAGGTGAACATGTAATAATTATGCCATACTTTCATGCATGTAAGTATAGACTCGAAGTTCAATATCAACCATCAATACTAACCCAAATCACTAAACAAAAAATTAGTTCCAAAATTGAATGAACCATGGGTATACTTTATCATAATTTTCACTTCTAGAATACATTCATAGTTATGCAATCAACTAAAAATCTAAGTATTCATCCTTTTATTATACTTATTATATTTATCATATGACATTTTTAAAATTAGATGAATCAATCTGAGTCTTTTACATTTAGATGTATGCTTAAATGCCATATCTTAATATTTGAATTACATTTCAAATTTATATATTAATTAGATTAGTTTCATCATCTTAATCTAAGTTAAGGTAAAACATATTGGTGAACCTATACACATATCAAATAGTGAAAAACCCTAGTTTCCCTATAGGGTTTCATCATTCCAAGGTTTCATATTTTTTTATCTTAGGGTTTCATTGATCTAAATTTTTATTTCCATACAAAAAATATATTATCGCTTTTGGCCCTAGATTTTCATTAGGTTTAAAAATTTATTCCTTAGGTTTTTACTTTTAGACATGATTTTTTTTATAGGTATTTTCTTTTGACCAAAGCTCTAACTAGTCTAGGACATAATCAAGGGCCTAGATACCCAAGTGATCATCTATCACATCTACCAGATATACCAATAATAGCCACAACTAGCCTGAGAATACTAAATACAGCCTCAATTGACCCAAGAATAGTAATGAATGACCATCATCAGCTCAAGAATACCAACAACAACCACAATTAGCCCATGAATACTAATGATTAGCCATCATTAGCCCAAGAATACCAAAAAATGGACACAACTGGCCTGAGAATACCAACAATGGTCTAACCAATCTTCAAACATGATTTTTTATCAATCATTAATAATACACATTAATCATGACCATGTTGAATGAATATTATTAGTTAACACAAGTAATGAAGGTACTCTTTTCATATCTTTATACATGTATAATGTATCTTATTTATATTATTTATGTAATTAAATGGGTAACAAGGGTCAAATATGATTTCACTAATAAGGTTACTATTACCAATGAATAATCCAGAGACTTCTTCCAATCCTATTATTCCAACGTCTATTCTGAGATGCTTATTTTTACCACTAGATGCTAAAGGGAATGCATGATTCACATTTTCCCCCTCCCCCAAGACTTAAAAGTTGTAATATATAATATCCTACCCCCATTAATCACTCATGACTTATTTTAGATTATGTGGTTCATGTTTTCAACACTATATGAGGTACGGTGCCCCATCATGTGTCAAAGAATGAAGGTAATCAACATGTTACTCCTCAACCCCATCCACCTACCTAAAGATAATCTAATAAACCTAAATCGTATGACATAATTGGTCAAATACAAAACACTCATGCTAATATTTCTATGATGGATATACTCAAGGCATCAATGGTCTCTTAAGACATCTTATTCAAGGCATTACAAGAATAAATGTACCTAGTGATACTCAACTTGCATTATTTTAATTAATTATGAGTATATTCAAGGATAATAACAAAGTTATCACTTTTGACAAGGAATACTTACCCATTTAATAGATAAAAAAATCATCATTCATTCAATTTAAAGTATTAAAAAACTTGATTAAGCATGTGTTGGTAGATAATGGTTATATATTGAAAATTTGTAACACAAATTTTTTACAATTATTGGGGATAAACATGGGTAATATTAAAAATAATATTGTATCATAAATGGATTTTATAATACTCCACATCAAATAATTGGAACCATCTCATTGGATGTGATATTAGGTCCCAAGATAGTACCTACTACTTTCCATGTTATGCTTTATCAATTAAAATAAAAATTACTTTTTGAAATACCATGGATACATGCTATGGAAAAATATCATTAAATTACACAAATGTATCAAATATATGCATTAAGGTTATCCTTATTTAAAACCAAAAAATGAGGAGCATTTTAGATATTTTAAAAATATCCTAATCCATTAATGAGGACCAATCAAAATGACAATTAGGAGATCATACTATTGTTATTCCATCACAACCCATTACAATAATTTAGATATAAACATATGAGGTTGGGGAATCAACTATATAAAATTACAAGGAACCAACCATAACACACCAAACAACTATACATCAATAATGATAAATTAATCCAAAATAAATGAAACCTATTCCTAATCTTCCTTTATTGGTGAAATCATAATGTCAAGATGGAAAAGTTATAAAATTTTATGATAGTGATGATGAAGATAAAAACATGGAAGATATGAAATATGATTAGATACAAATGTTAAAATTTAATCCTTCATAATACTACTTATCTCACATTCTATTTACACAGGTTGGAGTTGGAACATATCGACATTATTCGTATATAATAACCAGGTATAAATCACAAATTCCCATTTAGACAAAAAAATTTAAGGGAAAATAAAGGTAGAAATGATAGATCATGAATACATCATAAATGTGAAAAGTAGCTTAAATACTATTGCATGATAGGCACAAGAAGAACTAAATAAAAACAAGATAAAGAAGCAATCATACATTTTAGTATATAATGTATAGATGGTAAAATCTAAGACTCCAACACCATTTCAAGTATAAAAAAATAAAGATACACCAAGAACAATATTGCATCTATTACTTGACCATAGTTTTATAACATTACCATCTACTTGACATTGAGTTGTGGGCATATTTCACATCAAACATGTAAGGCATATTGTGTTTATCATAAAATCATGGGACGTGACACATATCATTCCAAAAAATTACAAAACTAGATTTAGAAATAAAATGATGAAGGAAATATAAAAATATTATAGAACCAACAAGAAAAATACACATCAAGCCCCAAAAAATCATCATCCATAGTGAAAACTACTAGAAAGTGTCCTCAATAAGAGTCATTGACCATTATTATTTAAATAGAAGGTGCCAACTAAAAAAAATTTCAATTTATGATAACAAACACATATCATATGTAGTGTCATAGGTTTACAATAGTTTGGAAATGACATTATATAATTAAAACATAATAGATAGTGGCTAGGACCCCTTGGATATACCATTTTACCAATAGCTTGTGGACCAAAAGTGGTCAACACATGCATATAAGTCATGCCTCTTAAATATATAGTAATCTTTACATTAGGAAAATAATGGTTAAAAAAAATGTAGTCTATATTAAATTCAACCAATAAACATCTCACTTTCTCAGATGAAGGAAGAATGATTATGATTTGACATGATGGTGATGCTTATCATCAAAGAGCACAATCTTTAGAGATTATAAAAATTACAAAGTTTGAACAATTGAATGATCAATATGATTACATAATATAAATACAAACTAAGATGTATCAAATTAAATCCTAATGAAGATGACCTACTCTCATATTCATGAGACAAAACTTCTAAAATTCCAAAAAGACAAAAATAAAATAATAAATAAAATACAAAAACATTCAAAAAATTCTAAAAATCCAAAACTAGAACCTGAGCATGAGCATGACATGATTACCAAATTGAACTATTTACATATGTTATTTATCACATGTTTGGTATATGGAATATTCATTACATACACATGTATTTCATGGTATATGAGTGCTATACAATACATGGGTAAGTGCACAAAATTGGGGGACAAAAAAGGGCCTACCCATGGACATGATTTTTTCTAAAATATCAGAAATTTGAACTTCTATAGATAATTTGAGATGGCTAAACTCAAATTTTGAAGATGATATAACAACATGAATTATATAATTTCAAGTCTAGTTGTCAAGGAAGTCCAAGAACAAACACACCTCTGTTCTGATTCCTCTTGTTGGATCTTGCTCCTCAGAAAGAGCATAATATGATTACCAAATATAAGCAATTAAATATGCAGAAATAACTAGAAACACAAGTAACTAGAATTCACCAATAGCACAGAATATGAGAGACAATACACTATCTTGTATTAACACTTTACAGAAAAGAATACAACAAAGAGCCGCCACACTCTTTCACCTTACAGAGGTTTGCCACACCTCAAGTGTACAGTAATTCTTCTCACACAACACTCTCCTACACAAAAAAATGGTCCCAACAACCAACTCACAAACAGAATTGGTGTTCACCTCTCCAACTAGTCAGTAATAACCCTGCCAGTTCACCAAGCACTCTATAGTACTTCGAGTTGATCTCCCATGAACCTGCAACCTAAAATTCAACAAACCATACTCACATGTAGATCTCCTATGAGCTTGCAACAACCTGCAACTCAAGGATCTTACAATGGAAGCAACTTACTTGCCTTCCTTTCTATCTCATACCTTAATTACAATACATGACAATGGGTCTATAAATAGATCCCTAACTCAAACACTAACTTAGATTCTTAATTTAGACAATTATCCTCACAGCCAAAGACTCTAACTGGCCTTTACATGCAAACACTTCATTCACTTAACTAACTGTTCGTGTAACGAGCAGTTCTGGAACACACAGGCGACCGATGTCGGTCCCTGCTAGTCTGGTTCTGTCGACGTCAGCCGACTCCCTGCTGTCATCGATGGCCTTCTACACTGGTCACGACTGACGTCGGTCCTGCTGCCAACGCCGGTGCTCCTAGATCTCAACAACCTTCCTATTCCACCTGTTTGCAAAGAGTTGAAGCTTTTAGCTCCATAACTCAACAATCTCCCACTTGGAGATAAACAGCTGCAACCTGTACATGTACCTATACTTCGTCTAGTTTGTTCCCTTGGCTTTGTATCCCTCCTTAAGATCACTCTTGAAGACCAACCACCACAAACCTATAGTGCAAAACCTGTCATCCAAATCACCTACCACATCCACATCTACAAACCATGTAGAAAATAACCTGAACCTGCATAGCATGTGCACCTGCTGCTAGTCCCTATAAGAATCCACTGAACTGTCCTCCAATGGTTCTCTCTCAGATTGGCTCCATCTTGTGACAACTCCCACTGCTTGGAAAAACTTAGGTTTAGTACATACCATGCACTCAACCTCATTATGTGAATCAAGACACCTATTCTAAGAACTGTCCAACCATCGGTGTGCTAACCGGTTTCACACAATCATCCTGAAACAAAGTCAACATATGACCTACCATGTCTCTAGAACACACTCATGTCAAAGAATCTTGTTTCTCCTAGATTCTCCATGACAAACACCTAAACTAGCTTTACCTTTAGTTCAGTAATACCTGTATATGTAACCCTAAAACAAGCACATCATATAGAAATAGGATAGTGTAGCTAATACTATCCAACTTGGTAAAGAGAAACACAATGATCAAACCTCCATTGCCCTGCAGCTAATACAAGACCATATACCCTGATCTTCCATCTCACGTATCCATTTTCGCTCTTCTTTATCCTGAACATCCATTCGTCTCTCAGTGCTTACTTCCAGCTGGCCACTCAACCCAAAACACTTGTTTGGTTCTCCTCTAAGGAATCACATCCTCATCCATGCCTAGCTCCCACTGTTTCCTAGATCTACCTGTTCTACTTCTTCAACAACTTCCTAGTCCTATGCCATAAGTGAGCAACAAGTAGTGTAAAGAAGGGAAATGATGAATTTAAGAACTTACTTACACCTTCAGTCCTCTATATGGGCGCTTGAGACTCCATGACAGCTTGTTGTCCACCCAAAATTCATCTCAGTAACTGATGCCGGTCACATCTTAGTCTGCAGACAACCGAAGTCAGTTCCCTGCGACTGCCACCTTATCGACGTCGGTTTCCCCTGGCCGACGCCGGTCAATATCTGCCCTGAGTCACCGACATCGGTCTGCACATAGCCAACGTTGGTCCCTGTCTAGACGTTGACGTCAGTTTTCCTGCCGACGTCAGTCTCTGTGTTTTTCTTGTGAGACCTGACTTTTTCTTGTGAGCTCTTTTTGGATCAAATCCTTGTCTAAATCACCCTTGCTCTACTCAGAATTCTTTTGCATCTTGTGCTGAACTCTGTCCGTCACCTTCTCCTTGAAAACCAAGGCTTTCCTGTTCTTGTCACTAACATCGGATTCCTCAAGAAACATTACCTTCTTCTTCTGCATACAGAAACCATGATCCATACCTTCCAAATCTGAAAGCATATCCTTTGACTCAAGAACAAGCATCTCTTTCTTATTTATGTGACCAAGCCTATCAAGCCACATCTCTGAATCTACAGCTGAAGTAGAAAACCCAGAAAGAGAATCAGTAGTACAAGTAGATAGATAAAGCGTACCTACTTTCTTACCTCTAGCTACAATAAGTGTACCCTTGGTAACCTTCCAAGAGTCTACTGTGAGAGTTACTGTGCAACCCTCATCACCCAAACTTCTGACAGAAATCAAATTCTGCTCCAGAACTGGGACGTGCATGACCTCTTTTAACACCCATGTGTTACCTGTCTGCAGTTTCAGCTTCACTTTCCCTTTGCCAACAATCTGACAAGGCTTACCATCCCCTACATAAATTTCTCCAAAATCTCCCTGGACATACTCATGAAAAAATTCCCTATGTGGGGATGCATGAAAAGAGGCACCAGAATCTAAAACCCAAGATTCTACTTTATCCAAAGAACATACCAGAGCATCTCATGCAGCATAATCTACAACATTTGCTTCTTCTTCATGTTCTTCATGCTGATCTGTACCCGATCTGCAATCTCTCTTTAAGTGCCCTTGCTTTCCACACTTCCAACAGGTTATTCTACCATACCTGGACTTGGATCTCTTGCCTGTCTTGGACCTTGATCTCCCATGCTCTATCTTTTCTCTTTGCCTTCCTCTGCCTTCAACACTCAAAGCATTTCCTGATGATTCACCTGTGCTATTCCTGTGTATCTCTTCATTCAAGATCACACTTACAACATCATCCACTTTTAAGACTTTTGAAGGAGACACAGTATTAGAAATTGCCATTACCAAACCTTCCCAACTTTCAGGTAATGAACACAAAATTAAGAGAGCTCTAATTTCATCATCAAATACAATATTGACTGAACTTAGCTGGTTTACTAAACCATGGAAATCACTAAGATGGCTATGAACAGATCCACCTTCCAACATTTGCAAATTAAATAAACGCTTCATAAGAAATACCTTATTAGAAGCTGAGGGTTTTTCATATAAATTTGCCAAAGATTCCATCAACTCCACCATTGTCTTACACTGTGATAAGCTGGAAATCACAGATGATGCAAGACTCAATCTAATAGATCCCAGAGCCTTCCGATCAAGAACCTCCCATTCTTCATCTTTCATATCCAAGGGTTTGCAAGTAACCCCTCCCAATGGTAAGTATAAATCTTTTTGATATAGATAATCCTCAATCTGCATCCTCCACAATTGGTAGTTCTTGCCATTAAACTTTTCCATCCGTAGCTTACTGTCTTCTGTCATTGCTCAACTCCCACTCAAACAGAAACCCTGTGAGTACCTGTAATCAAAACACACTAACCAGATCTAATCCAATCTGTTAGTATCCCAACCAAAAGCTCTGATACCACTTGTTAGGGAAGTCCAAGAACAAACACACCTCTGTTCTAATTCCTCTTGTTGGATCTTGCTCCTCAGAAAGAGCACAGTATGATTACCAAATATAAGCAATTAAATATGCAGAAATAACTAGAAACACAAGTAACTAGAATTCACCAATAGCACAGAATATGAGAGACAATACACTGTCTTGTATTAACACTTTACAGAAAAGAATACAACAAAGAGCCGCCACACTCTTTCACCTTACAGAGGTTTGCCACGCCTCAAGTGTACAGTAATTCTTCTCACACAACACTCTCCTACACAAAAAAATGGTCCCAACAACCAACTCATAAACAGAATTGGTGTTCACCTCTCCAACTAGTCAGTAATAACCCTGCCAGTTCACCAAGCACTCTATAGTACTTCGAGTTGATCTCCCATGAACTTGCAACCTGCAATTCAACAGACCATACTCACATGTAGATCTCCTATGAGCTTGCAACAACCTACAACTCAATGATCTTACAATGGAAGCAACTTACTTGCCTTCCTTTCTATCTCATACCTTAATTACAATACATGCCAATGGGTCTATAAATAGATCCCTAACTCAAACACTAACTTAGACTCTTAATTTAGACAATTATCCTCACAGCCAAAGACTCTAACTGGCCTTTACATGCAAACACTTCGTTCACTTAACTAACTGTCTGTGTAACGAGCAGTTTTGGAACACACAGGCGACCGACGTCGGTCCCTGCTAGTCTGGGTCTGCCGATGTCGGCTGACTCCCTGCCGTCGCCGGTGGCCTTCTGCACTGGTCACGACCGACATCGGTCCTGCTGCCGACGCCGGTGCTCCTGGATCTCAACAACCTTCCTATTCCACCTGTTTGCAAAGAGTTGAAGCTTTTAGCTCCACAACTCAACAAAAAATAAAATAATAAATAAAATACAAAAACATTCAAAATATTCAAAAAATCCAAAACTAGAACCTGAGCATGAGCATGACATGATTACCAAATTGAACTATTTACATATGTTATTTATCACATGTTTGGTATATGGAATATTCATTACATACACATGTATTTCATGGTATATGAGTGCTATACAGTACATGGGTAAGTGCACAAAATTGGGGGACAAAAAAGGGCCTACCCATGGACATGATTTTTTCTAAAATATCAGAAATTTGAACTTCTATAGATAATTTGAGATGGCTAAACTCAAATTTTGAAGATGATATAACAACATGAATTATATAATTTCAAGTCTAGTTTCCAAAAAAACTATTTTTTTTGAAAAATGGTTAAGTATAAATAGGTTAAAATCTAAAAGTTGACAAGGACCTATTGTTTTCAGAAAACATAGTAAATAAATGGTTGTATAGCCCACTATTTTTTTAGCATCATTAAATATTATTTGAAACTCTTTAGTGAATATTTAGATAAGATCTTCTAGTGTGTTATGATTTTTTTAATATTTTTTCAATGAATATATTTTTTAATTAATTTTGAAATTAAGTAGATCCTAAAAACTAAAAAAAAAATAGATAGTTGGTCATATGGCCCCCCTAACTACCTCAAAAAAAATGATTTTTTTTTAAAATTTGTCTAGAGTTAGGCCTAGTTTTTTACCATATAATTTGTTTTACACTTGGATCAACAAAAAACTAATTACATAAACATGAATAGGCATGTATATGTGTGACATGTAGTGGCCTAAAAAAAGGTGTAGTTAGAAATAAATATAATTTGAACCCTTAAAATAGCCCAAAAATTATAAAAGTCATATATTTGGAAAGAGGACAGTGTAATCATTGTCATGGTAATAATGTTTTGAATTTTGATGTTGAAATCCATAGCTTATTTGGTGATTAAAGTTGAAATTTGTTGGTTTCTATCAAAACTCTTAGTCTCAGCTATAGATGCATAGTCACAAGCCTTTGACTAAAAAATCCAAGCCATTTATGAGCCTAGAGGCTTGGCTTTGAATTCAAACTCAAATAGCATGTATGCATTATATAATGCATATGTGTTATATAATTCATATGTATTATATAATACATACATGTTATTTTAAAATAAGACCAAAAGTCCAAATTTGGTCTATGGGTACGCATTTTATTTTGTATAAGATGTGGTTTTGAGCTCAATAAACTTGAAATGGTCACATGTATCCTTGATTTTGTGCCTATAGTGATGAATGTATAGCTTAGAAAATATCTAAATGCACTAAGGACCTTTTTCAAAACCATTAATGGATGGATATGCTTTAGAAATATAGGGTGGCATAGACCTGAAATTGACCAACTATGGCATATATATAATTTACCCTAACTCAAACTCTATTGAGCTTATTCAAGATACATTAAAGGTGATAATGTCCCCTAAATATAAGACCTACTTCCCCTTAAGGATGATGTTGAGCAAAGGGACTTAATAATTGTTCATGTGGAGGATGTTACTCACCTCATATAGATGGTTGATAAAAATTGAATACCAGTGTGCACCCTTCACCGAAGGTTTAAAAATTATATATTTTGTATATATTCAATCATCTTGTTCATATTTCATTGTAATGAGCTTAAACCTTATGATGTGGATTGTAAGAAAGTAGTATCTCAAAATTATTACTCCGGCTTAGGATTTGAAGTTAAAGAGTCCATTGTTGAATTGTGTTCTCTTCTACATGTAAGACTTAATATGAATGTACTTTAGGATCTAAAGGTAATTCAAGGTAGAGGGATCTAAATAATTTGAATATATACATAGAAAACTGATAACATTTAGTTCTCAATCAATTTGTATGGGACCTTAAAGGGTTCTACATGAAAAAATTTGTACAGTAATGGCAAGTTAGAGGCTTGCATCATGTGAATCATTTACTAGACATGAGTTGATGGGATTGATGTCAATATTTAAACCTTTTTGTCTTATATTTATGTATAATATTTGTGAATAGGCCTTAATTGGATTGATTTGAGGTGATGGGACCTATATAGGTATAAAATACCATGAGTTTCACTCATGTGAGCTAATAAATGTAGAGAGTGCAGTGTGCACATGCCTATATTTGGCCCTCATAACATCTAAGATGTGTTCATATTTTTCCAAGTGTTTCTTATTATTTATGGAATCATTGAGTACTTTTTATGACTTGACATAGTAGGGATAGGCCCAACCTATTGATCTTATCTATTCAAATTAGCCACTTGGTGTACAAAAGTACATGTGGCCATATTTGATTGGATCAAGACTCTTAGGGCACTAACATCTCTGATCCTTTTGGGATCTAGAATGTATGTATATATGAAAACTCTAACTCTTATCCAAGTGTAATAGACCTACATGTGGAAATATTTGATTGGATTAGGCATCCTGAGGTTCTAACAAATATGATGCCTCTAGGACTTTACAGTTAGATCTCTAACACTTATATGTGTGTATAAGATACACATGGTGATATCTAATTGGATCAAGCCACACAGTGTTCTAATACCTCTTTAATTATTCTAAGACCTAACACCTCTAATATTTTTAACACTTCCACACACACAAGGTACATGCAGTGATATTAATTAGATTTAGCCTCTCAGGGCATTGTCAACTCTGAAACTTCTAGGACATGATGTATCTCTGATAGATTTAACAATTTTGGGTATATGAGGAATGCATATGGCATAATAAGGTTCAATTATAGGGTAATTAAGATAAAAATAATCCATGTATGAACCTACTCTAAATTGTATACATGATATGATTTGGAGTGAAATTAACCCTAGAATATCATCATATATATATATATATATATATATATATATATATATATATATATATATATATATATATATATATATATATATACAATAAACCAAAGAGTTGATTCATTCAATCGAGTCATAGGAGGCTGATTTGAACCCCTTATTAACATAAATATAAGATCATGATATATGATTTAGGAAACAATTAAGTATGATTCTATCATGAATTGAACCAATTAGTTAATTAGTGTAATTAGGGGAATGATTTGGGCAAAATTGAGCCCCTAAACCAAATTTATGGCCCAATCGATTGTATAATATATGCAAAATGTATGGATTAATTATCCCTAATTTAATAATGTAAATACGAATGCAAATGTGTCCAATTTAAACCCATTTAACCTAAATTGGAGCCTACAATGTGATTAAAGGTGCTAAATTATCTCATGTTTCATGACATTTTAATCATAAACCCTAATTTTATCACTTAAACATGTACAATTACCCTAAACCCTAATTACATGACATATACACATGTACAAACCCATTATACTCAAACCCTAATCCTAAATCCTAATTTTATAAAAAACACAATCCCTAAGTTTCTTGATTTCATCATAAATGCATAAATTCATGAATGTGATTAGTGTCAATTTGTGAACCCATTGTTCACCAAGTTTTGAAAGGACCTATGATGGGATTTAGGTAAAAATTATCTCATTTCACCTTACATATTGATAATAATTGCATCACATGATAGTCTTATCAATTCATAGTCTTATCAGGAGTCTTATTGCACCATATTGGATATTTATGCATCATATTGGGAATTTATGCATCATATTGAGCCTTATTACATCATATGATAGCCTTATTACATCATATGATAGTATTATTGCATCATTTTAGGGATTTATTGCATCATATGATAGTCTTATTAAATCATATGATAGTCTTATTAAATCATATGATAGTCTTATTACATCATATGATAGTCATATTGGATCAAATTGAGCCTTATGACATCATATTATAGCCTTATTACATCATATGATAGTATTATTGCATCATATTAGGGATTTATTCAGCATATTATAGTTTTATTGAGTCTTATTATATCATATTGGGGATTTATGCATTGAATATGAGTTTTATTGCTTGTTTTTATAGGATATGCCTATACTTCAATGAACATGTATGCATTATAGTAACGTGTACATGTTACTATAACATGTACACATTACTATAATGTGTACACATTCCTTGAAGTATAAACAAAACTTAATTTCATTGTCTATTTTTATCCCAAATTGAGATTATTCTCCCCATAGACATTCCCTACGTGCACTCTTCATATTCTCTACGTATATTTTGAAGTACTTTTTTGGACCCCACACTTTGAAGTACTTTCTTGGGTGATTTTGTCAAAAATGGGATTTGGTTTACATTCAAGGAAGATGAATAATTTGAAGAAAAAAATACCAGATCAATTAGAAGAGTTAAGAGAAAAAAAGGTACAAATGCAAGCATTTCATTTTAGACAAGGTACAAACACTAACCCTGATGAGCCAAATGCCTTAAATAATGAGGCAATTGATAATAATGATGAAACTAATAATAATGAATTTAATTATGATTAAATCGACAATAATGAATTAAATTATGATGAAATTAACAATAATGAATTAGATAATGTTGGAATTTCACATTCAAAGTTTAAAGTTATTGATTTCGTTGATGAAGAGCCTATACATGATACTTTACCCACCAACAATGAATAAAATTTAATAGACACAAATAATGATGAAATTAACAATGAATAAAATTTCATGGAAACATATAATGAAAAAAAATTCATGAAAACATATAATGATTTTGAAACACCCTCTCAATGGATTCCACCAATAACAACACCTCTAAGAATTGTGCGTAGAAAATACAAGTACTTAATTGAAGTTGATGAAAATATTTTGAAAATGATGAAGAACAAAATGTCTACTGCCATTCAAGAATATTGACTCAATAAATTTGGGATAATTTCTTTCATAAATTCGATTATGATAGTTAAAGATGTCAATTATTTGTTTCGTTGATGAAATTGGTTAAGATGAGACCTACAATATACACATTAGGACTAAGAATATCTAACATGGATGATGAAAATGATAAAATTATTTAAAATCTATATGATTCATATCATAATATAGGCTTGAGATCATGTAACAAAGATTGTAATACTACCCGATGTATAATGATAACTTATGTGGTAAGTGCTGAAATAGGGAGAAAATGATTGATTTCAAAAACAAGTCAAACACTTGATATAAATAGAAAAACATTAATGAAAACAAAAACAAGATGTGAAAGACGTAATGAACCTAATACAAAAGAGCTCTAGGCATTCTCTGATAGACTTCTATGAAAGGACAAGGCTATAGTTGATGCTTTGAAAGACTTACTTGCATAAATTTAAAAAGATAATGCAAGAGTTTCACCCAATGCAAGAGATGTAGTGAAAAGAGGAGTTGGTTCTCATAATCATGAATTGCATCCAAAAAATTTCTAGGAGAGTCAAACACAATTGTAATCTAATTTTTTAGAAAAAATCTACAAATTATTATTAGTCAAATACTTTTTGAGATGGCCAAACCTTTTTATGTAAAAATAAATCACACATGCACCACTTGTTGTTATAGGTAACATGTTGAATTTTTAATGCACTTTGATGTTTTTTTCCATATTCATTATACTTTTCATACTAAAAACATTTTTTAGGAGTGTGGCATGGAAGTTCCACCAAAATCAGCCAGGGAATTTATTCCAAATATTTTTTGTGAAAGACCAGATGGATAGTTCTTTTATAAGAAAGCATGTTTGGATGGAAATTATAGCATTTGCGATGGATTTCTAAAATTAAAAAAAATTATATCCATGAGGAGTGTATAAGTGTAATTGGATAAGAATTAGTTGGTTTGCATAAATACAAATCTATGACTTATCAACTAAAAGATGGCAAAGAATCTAAAAGGTGTGAGATTGTTACAAAAGAGATACCTGTTTTAGAATTTATGTTCGAATTCATGGAAAAAATTGTTTATGAGTATGTAAGGCACACACATAGGGATAAATGGTTGGATGAACATTTAAAGCTAAAAAATGACACATTACCACTTGATTCTATTATTTAAGTAGTTGAATTTGATGAAAATTACACATTCAAACCACAAATGAAAGTTTAATCACAATATTACAACTCAACACAAGTTACCATATTTGTCCATATAGTATTCATGCATGCACCTGATAGTATAGATAAAGATCAAAAAATATTAAGGGAGTACCATTTATATATCATTAATGACTAATCACATTATATAGAGTATGTGCAAAGTTGTTTTGAGAAGTTTTATAGACAATTAACTTAGAGGAACATTACTTTCAATTAGCATTACATTTGTTTAGATAATTACACATTGAAATTCAAGAATGCACAAATGTTTTTTTAGTTGAGAAGGATTCATGTTACCATTGGTGTAGAACATATATATAGTTTCACTTAGGCTGGACATGGAAGAGGGGAGCATGATAGTGTTAAAGCATGTGTAAAAAGATCCATTGCAAGGAAGGAGTTAAAATTTGACCATGTTGCTAATTTTATTGATGCAAAAACTATGGTTGAATGGTGTAATGAGAACATATGTCATGATACTCAAGAAAATTCTACTATTCATAGACATTTTTGGTTAATTGAGGAAAAAGACCTAGCAAACTATGAGGATTGTATGACTCTAATGGGTTCAAGTGAGCTCCACTCATTTCATAGCTAAAATGCACGTTCTTGGATTATTCATACACAACACTTGGCATAATTTTATTCTACATACATGGAATATATTTGGAATGAGTGTGAGTCACAAGAGTGGGTGGATGATTGGAGTTCTAGACCTCTAATTCTAATCAACACATATCAGGTTCCACCAACATTATAACTTATAAATATGACATCATCACATTACTTTGACCATATATATGATCTAGTGTAGCTAGGTAGAAGATTAATCTTTATGTAGTATTTATTCTCATTAGCTATCTTCATAGTGTCATTAAAAATTATTTTTTATGATGCAGGCCATGTTTTTATAGTTATTGTAGAGAAGGATATTGAAGAGGGAACAAATTACTACTTATGTTAGTGTGTACATGGAAAGAAAAAAATGACTTCCCCTATCGTAAATGGAGAAAACATTGACTATCCCACTAGGTCTATGGTAGTCACTAGAACTTGGATTCAATGATATCTTATAAAAAATTCAAATGTATGGTTGTTTAAAGACTTTAAAATGCATAGGAAGATACACACTATTCAAATTTGGTTCTTGAAATGAATATTCAATTGAAAAAATATTGTGGAAGGCCAAGAAACATGAATATATGGAAAGTTCATGAGTCATACCATGAAGCTATTCTTGATACAATCAAGATTAGAGCAAATCCTAGTGATTCATTAGATTGAAATGCATAGGTATGTTGACTTATAAAATGTAGATGTAATCAAATTTACCAAATGTTTTTTATTTTTTAGGTAGTACGTGCATAAATTTCATCTTTAATTACTTATTTTTTTCTAGGTTAATGGTTCCAAATAAGCTTTTACCTTCATGTGATTGGCACTGTTAGAAAAGAATTTCATATTCTTGAAGCTAAGAGAAGCTTACTAAAAGTACTTGATGTTTTGGTGCTCCTAAATAATTATTCATGATAAGTCTCTTTCTACTTATATCCTTAAAAACACATAAATGTCCTTGTTTATAATGATATACATGGATTCTAGCTAAACCAAATGCATTCAAATTTCCTCAAATGGCATTACATACCAATGTTACACACAAAACTAACACACTTTTCATTGATTTGCATATTTTCATTGGTATGAAATTCCTGAATAGTAGATAAAATGCACTTATAGGAGGAATTGTATGTCATGGTCATTGGAGCACATGTAATTTTCCTATATAAATTTGTTTCAAGTGATGTATTTTCACCTACAAGTCTCGGAGGCAAAAATGCTAGTTGGAGGTTAACAAGTTGTCTCTTCACTGTCAAAAAGTTGCATTTTAGGACTCGTTACTAAAAATTCTACCACCTATTAGAGGTGTTATAGACTAGATATATGGTGAAATTAGAGGGATTTCCCATGCATAGGAGGGATCTTATGATTCATCCATATGACTTATAGTTTTGGTTTTATGCATGCCTAAATTTAGGTTAAAAATCAACATCTTTCTTGTATTGGGAAGGGCGGTCTTGAGCCTAGAATGGGTGGTGGGTTTGTCAATTAGGATAGACGAGAAGCCAAAAAATTGTTCCTATATGTTATCCACCCCTATGAACATGTTGGAAGCATTAGTTTTCAACCAACAAGCATTGGAAACGGAGTTATCAGACTATAGCTTTAACTTTGACAACATTTGTTGTCAGTATTTATGTGCTCCTGAACAATAGTGAAAATACACTTACAAGGGGAATTGGATTTCATGGTCATTAGAGAATGTGTAATTTTACTATATAGATATTCTAAAAGTGATGGATTTTCCTTATGGGTCCTGGAGGCAAAAACACTAGTTGGAGGTCAACAAGTTATCTCTTCACTACCAAAAAGTTACATTTTAGGACCCATTACTGCAACTTCTACCATAGATTTATCTCAGAGGTGATATAGACTATATATAGGGTAAAATTATATGTATTTCCCATGCACAAGAATAATTTTATGGTTTTTCCATATGACTTATAGTTTTGGTTTTATGCATGCCTGAAGTTAGGCTAACAATCAACATCTTTCTTGTATTGCAAAGGGTGTTTTTGACCCCAGAATGAGTGGTGGGTTTGTCAACCGAGATAGATGAGAGGCAAAAAACCTAGTATTGTATGTTATACACCCCTTTAGACATGTTTTTAGTGCCAATTTTTATCCAATAAGCACCATAAATGGAGTTCTTTAAATGTAGCTTCAACTTTGATAAAATTTGTTGTCAATATTTCCATGCTCTTGAATAGTAGTAAAAATACACTTACGGGTGAAATAAGATGTCACAGTCATTGAATCACATGTAATTTTCCTATATATATGTGCTTGAAGTGATGTATTTGTACCTATGGATCCCAGAGGTAAAAACACTAGTTGGAGGTCAACAAGTTGTCTCTTCACTACCAAAAAGTTATATTTTAGGACCCGTTATTGTAGCTTCTACCATGAATTTCTCTCAGAGGTGATATAGACTATATATAGGGTGAAATTAAAGGGATTTAACATGTATATTAAATATATTATGGTTCATATATAAGACTTTTAATTTTGGTTTTATGCATGCCTGAAGTTAGGCTAAAAATCAATATCTTTCTTATATTGGGAAGGGCATTCTTGAGCCTAAAATGGGTGGTGGGTTTGTCAATCAAGCTAGATGGGAGGCCAATAACCTATTAATAGACATTATATACCCATATGAATGTTTTAAAAGTACCATTTTTCATCCAACAAGCACCAGAGATGGAGTTCTCATAATATAGCTTCAACTTTGACATTATTTGTTGTTAGTGTTTCTGTGATGTTGAACAGTAGTGAAAATGCACGTGCAGGTGGAATTGGATATCATGGCAATTGGAGAACATGTAAATTGAATATATAGACGTGATAAAAGTGATTTATTTGCACATATGGGTCCCAAAGGCAAAAATTCTAGTTGGAGGTTAAAAAGTTCTCTCTTCATTACCAAAAAATTACTATTTTAGGACCTATTACTACAATTTATACCATGGATTACTCTTAGATGTGAAACAAACTAGATATGAGGTGAGATTAGAGGGATTTACCATGCATAGGAAGGATATTATGGTTCATCCATATGACTTAAATTTTTTTATGCATGCCTAAAGTTAGTCTAAAAATCAACTTCTTGTATTGGGAAGGGCATTTTTGAGCCTAGATGGGTGGTGGGTTTGTCAACTGGGCTAGACGGGAGGCCAAGAACCTAGTTTTGGACATTATCCACCCCTTTATATGTGTTTTAAGTACCATTTTCATCAAAAAATATCAAATATGGAGTTCTTAACATGTATCTTTAACTTTGACAACATTTCTTGTCAGTGTTTTCGTGCTCCTGAACAATAGTGAAAATGCACTTGTGGGTGGAATTGGATGTCACAATCATTGGATCACATGTAATTTTCCTACATAGATTTACTCTAAGTGATGGATTTTCACCTATGATTCTTAGAGGCAAAAATACTAGTTGGAGGTCAATAAGTCTTCTCTTCACTACCAAAAAGTTGAATTTTTAGACCCATTACTGCAACTTCTAACACAAATTGCTCTAGAGGTGATATAGAATAGATCCAGAGTGAAATTAGAGGGATTTCACATGCACAAGAAGGATCTTATAGTTTATCCATATATTTTTTTTATGCATTCCTGAAGTTAGGCTAAAAATTAACATCTTTCTTGTATTGGGAAGGGCATTTTTGAGCCTAGAATGGGTGGTGAGTTTGTTGATCGGGCCAGATGGGATGCCAAAAACCTAGTCCTGGATGTTATCCACCCATTTAGACATGTTGGTAGTTCAAATTTTTGACCAAAATGAACTAAAAATGGAGTTCTTGGACTATAGATTCAACTTTGATAACATTTGATGTCATTATTTATGTACTCCTGAATAGTAGTGAAAATACACTTACAGGTGGAATTGGATGTCATGGTCATTGGAGCATATGTCATTTGCCTATATAGATGTGCTGATGTATTTTCACCTATATATCTTGGAAGCTAAAATGCTAGTTAGAGGTTATTAAGAAGTCTAAAAGGCCTAATAGGCCTAATAGGCTAAGTGAACCATAAACACATAGATAAAAGATACTAGCATCATAATTAGGTTTCAAGACATTTGAAAGGTTTGTTTTAAGCTTTTAAAAGTGTTCCAAGGGTCAAAAATCCTTCAAGAGGCTACTAATCAGTCAAGGAGCCTATTATACCTTCTAGGCCTAATTAGGATAAATTGTATGCCTATAGGTAATGGAAGGATCTTGACACTAGCAAGGGAGAAGTTTGTGGTTCATGAGAGATGAGAACTTTTTGAGGTTTCACAAATAGGCCAATAGATTTAGATGGCCATTTAGGCCTAATTAGGCCTAAATGGTCACCTACAAGTGGTCAAAGTGGTTACAAATCTTTGCCAAGGGGTATCATCAACCAAATGGAGCCAAGTGTTTAAAACTATTGATGCATGAACATCCTTTGTATAAACTAGTATGGTGTCAATGTGAGATCTTTAAAGTCTTAAGTAGAGTTAGTAGTCTTTGTTAATCCTTTAGGGTCTTCCTACATGTTAGAAAGGTCCTAATTATCTTATATGCTTAAAGTGTCTATTATATGATTTGCTAAACTGATATAGGTCTTTAGAGAGAGTTTTGGAGCCAAAAATGAACACTCTTTTATTAGAGGAATGAATCAAAATCATAAGAACAAGTATCAAGATGAAAGAAGCTCTTTTATGAACACACATCAAGCAAGAATCTTTGAATCATACCTACATGGGGTGTAGATGTGTGTGTTTTCTATTTGATCATGAGTAGTGTATGGTGATTCCAAATCCTTTATTGAAATGTAATTAAACTCCAACAATCAAAAGATAGTGAATTTAAGATTTTGAAAGTCCTTTTCTGTTAACACAGACTAATTTTGGTTAAAAATCACTGTTTACATAGCTTGTTTATACGATGAAACTTGTGTATGGTTTGAAACTAAGGATTGGATGAGTTAAAAGGTGAGTTAGGAGTCCTATACAGCTATTATGTTTCAAGTAACTTCTTTTGTCTTTATGAAACAAGGTTAATTAGCTTTTGGGTCCTTAAAGTATAGGAAAACCCTAGTTATAGGGTTTTGATTAAAAAATGGTCATAAATCCATTTTGAACCCATAGAATTTGATGAAAATCTATGGATACCTATTTAAGAAG
Source organism: Torreya grandis (assembly GCA_037957365.1). Lineage (NCBI taxonomy): Eukaryota > Viridiplantae > Streptophyta > Pinopsida > Cupressales > Taxaceae > Torreya > Torreya grandis. The sequence goes on along the minus strand of JARHVA010003098.1, from coordinate 736,947 downwards.
GTTATTAAACCATTCCAAGTGTTTTGGATTTATAATAAGGTGTATGAATTATATACTGAGTAGTTATACACATTAATACTTACAATTCAGAGTTCCTCTAGACAACAAATAGGAAAAATGACATATCTTGCTATGTACCTAGGGATATGATATATTGATGTATATGGGTTGATGGAGATGTCGCCATGTGGCACACATCCCCTTAGTTATTTATATGGGTAAAATATATTAGGATAATAGAGTAACTTGTGGAAGTAATACATTGGGTAATGGTCAGCCTACATTGGGATTAGGAGGTTATCCATCCATGGGTTAGATAGATGTATATATATATATATATATAGGAGATGATTATCATGGTAAAGATATCAAGTAAGCATTGAGTCTTCTATTGTAAGAGGATATTGGAGGTTGTCCCCTCAAAGAGACATTATGGAGTTATTCCTTCCTAAAGGAGTATTATATGGTGTTTCCCTACCTTAAGGGTATTTTTGCATATATTGAATATCAAGATCTTAACAGTGGTATCAGAGCTTCGATTTGGGAAATTTATGGAGTGAAACCCCAATTTTTTTAATCATCAATAACTTTTGATTGCTTGTGAATTTTTTCACAATTTTTTTATTGGATATGGATAATATTTTAATTATTCACAGTAAAAAAATTGAGATTTTTTTATTCATTTTGAGAGAGTTATTGCTATTTTAGGGTTTAGAATAATTTCGCTATATATTCTAAAATATATGGGATTTTTATTCAAAAATTTTATGGGAGATGTAAGCAGATAGAGAGAAGTACAGTAAAAATTTCAATTTTTTTTGAGTTGTTTGAAGTGATTTGTTGTGATTTTATGGATCAGTTTTGACATTTTAGGGTTTCATGAACCTTAATTTTTTTTTGTGGATCATGGAGTTGCAAACATTTTTAGGGGAAGATGATATTGATGCTAGAGAATGGTGGCTCCTTTTGGAAAATCATTTTACAAAAACTTTTGGGCAAAGACGATTACTTCTTTTTTTGTCTGGGCCTGCACTACATTGGTTTGATCAATTGAGCTGTATAGAAAGGTTTTATTCATGGAATGAAATGAAACAGATCTTTTTAGATCATTGGGATATAAAAAAAGAAGTAGAAAAAGAAGTAGTAGAAGAAGAAGCAGAAAAAGAAGAAGAAGAAATTGAAGAATCAGTAGAAGAACAACAAGAAGAAGAAGTAATAGAAGAAGAAGCAGATGAAGAAGAATAAGAAGAAGAAGATGAAGAAGAAAAATAAGAAGAAGAAGAAGAAGAAGATGATATAGGTTCAAATTATTTGGCTCTGAAGAAATCTGAGTCAATTTTTCAATTTCATGGATGCATTCAAAAGAAAAGGGTTATTGTGTCCATAAACCCTACCAGTAAGTATAACTTCATCAACATGAATGTGTCTAACCATCTACATGTTCAAGCAAAGAATATCAAAGAGGTTCAAGTAGATGGTAAGAACATTTCAATGTTTGAAGATCTAAAGATCATTATGGAAAAATATGTTTTGCATTCAGATTTTTATGCTTTGGATATGGATGATGTGGATATATTTCTTGGATATCCATGGTTAGAGACTTTGGGAACAATGAATATTAATATTCAAAAAAATTTCATGAATTTTTGGTATAGGAAAAAGATCACTTTACAAGATATCATAGTGAAAAAGGCACCAATAATAATCCAGGTAGATCATGAGGATGAGATTGAAATAGGTGATGAAGATTCAAATGATATAGATAAAGACACACTACAAATGAGCACTTCATCTACTCAAGAGACAAAGAAGGAAAAGGTGGAAGAGGTAGAAGTAAAGGTGGGTAATGTCAAAGTATTGGAAAAGGTTGAGGTATATAGACACCCACATCATCATAAGAGGAAAAAATCATGGAACCAGGTGAAGAAGTGTCATAATAACAATCATTTTGTCTATAAAAGAAATAAAATTTCCAATCATTATGGATATGCATGTGATCCAGACAATAATTCGGATAACAATTTGGGTGATGGGTCCACCCCATTTGATGGCGGAACTTCTGGGAGCCATAACTTTTGCACCGTAGCTCCAATTGACTCGCCGTTTGAACCGTTGGAAAGCTAATAATGAGGGGAATGTCGTGAGATGGCATTGAGCTTTGCTCAATGAAATTTGACCCCATAAAACCCAACAGAAGTGTCCCAAATTTCAATTTTATTAGTCCATTCTAAAAATAGTAAGTTTCTAAAAATAGTAATTCCTCGAATTCTGTATTGTTGTAAATCATGGAAGTCAAACCAATTCATCTCCCTCGAGATTGGTGACCTTCCACATCCTCCCCACACCTTCAAAACATGTATAAATGAAGATGTAACCCGAAATGGAAATCAGACATCTCTTCTCAGAGATAAGCATATGTTTGGGTCTGCAATTTTGATAAATAAAACATCTCTTTTCAAAGATAGCATTTTTGAATTGTGTTATTCTTATTTCTTTGAATTATTTCAGCCAAAGCTTTTGAGTTTTGGATCAGTGGTATCAGAGCGGTTTGTCTTGAGAGTGTATGATCCCAAGGACGAGGTCAGGCTACAAGAAGCTTGGGTGGGAAACAACAAAGCTTCCAAATTTTCCACCTGTTCGCTCCAAACAACTTCAAATGGCGGACAACACTAAGACATCTAATCCTTTCAAGGAAATGGTGAATGAAGCCCTCCAACAGCAACAAGCATAGATGCTACAACAGTTTTCCCAAATTCTTCAAACACTTCTGATGGGAAATTTTGGCTCTACGGCTCCACTTCCTAGCTCCTCAACTAGGGAACATCCTTTCAGTGCCCCAACACCCTTCAAGGTCCAGGTAAATTTTGATATTCCTACATTTGAAGGCAAAATTAATGCCGATGCAGTAGAAAATTGGTTGGATCAATTGTCTTCCTACTTCTCTGTAAATAATTTCACCGATGGAGAAAAGATTACTTTTGCTCTTTTAAAATCAACATTGCCTGTGAAAAATTGGTGGGAAGTGTACAAAAAGAGGTTCAGCATAGATGACATTGGCCTTGAGGTGGAACCTACCTGGGATAATTTTGTGGAAGCGGTGAAAGAAGAATACTATCCCATTGGAGCATATGATGATCTCTACATACAATGGCAACAACTTCACCAAGGTAAGGAACAATCTGTTCAAGATTATACTGATATTTTTCATTCTCTATCTGCGAGATTAGGCATCCAAGAAAGTGAGAGACACAAGGTTCTCAAATATCATGGTGGACTACAATGGTACATATGGGGAGAAATAGAACTCTTCAATTTGGAAACCATCGGTGAGGCATACAAGTTCACAGTGAAGATTGAGCAGAAGCATGGAAGAATGAATATAAAGAATCAGTCTTCAAAATGGAAAAGTGACAAAGAAGGCCAAAATTGGAAGCAAAAGGAAGGAAAGACTGGGAAGTGGTGTGATTATCACAAATCTGGAACTCACTCCAAAGAAGAATGTCGAGCTATCAAATCACTGCTTTTTGAGTCACAATCCTTTGCTCTACCTCATATAGACCATGCAGTCGAAGAGTTTGAAGAAGAAATTATAGATACTGATCCTGAAGCCATTGTTGCTTCATCACAGACACATGACAAGATGCTAGATGACAAGGAAAGGTTGTTTCACTCTAAGTTATGGGTGAAAGGTAAGCCTCTACATTTCATTCTTGATAGTGGAAGCCAAAAGAATTTACTCTCTGCTAATGTTGTGAAAAGCCTAAATCTATCTATGAAGCCTCACCCAAAACCATACAGTATTGGATGGTTGAGTCTAGGGAGAAACCTCTGTGTTACCCACCAATGTCTTCTCCCATATGCAATATAACCTTTCTAAGATGAGGTCTTATGTGATGTGGTCAATCTAGATGTTTGTGATTTACTCTTTGGTCAGCCATTCATGTATGATCGACATGGTATATATGAATCAAGAACTAGAAGGATCACTCTCACTCTTGGAACACAACGCTACAGGGTACCAGAAGTACCACCTTCTACATCTGTCTCTCTGATTAGTGCCAAGAAATTTGTTCTCATGGTGGTCCAACCACAAGAATCTAAGAGGGCTGATGTTACAGCCCTAACTACACAAACAACACAACAACAGAATCAAATAGATATCAAGCTGAAAAAGTTCACAACATTCCATCCACAGACTGATGGTCAGACAGAAATCATGAACAATCAGGTATGCAACAGGAATCAAATCAAAGTAAAACTACCACACTTGATGAAAAGTATTGTTGCAATGGGGACCATTGCTTCTCAAGGAGGGAGGAATGATTCGGACAATAATTCGGATAACAATTTGGGTGATGGGTCCACCCCATTTGATGGCGGAACTTTTGGGAGCCATAACTTTTGCACCATAGCGCCAATTGACTCACCGTTTGAACCGTTGGAAAGCTAATAATGAGGGGAATGTCGTGAGATGGCATGAGCTTTATTCGATGAAGTTTGGCCCCCTAAAACCCAATAGAAGTGTCCCAAATTTCAATTTTATTAGTCCAGTCTAAAAATAGTAAGTTTCTAAAAATAGTAATTCCTTGAATTCTGTATTGTTGTAAATCATGAAAGTCGAACCAATTCATCTCCCTCGAGATTGGTGACCTTCCACATCCTCCCCACACCTTCAAAACATGTATAAATGAAGATGTAACCCGAAATAGAAATCAGACATCTCTTCTTAGAGATAAGCATATGTTTGGGTCTGCAATTTTGATAAATAAAACATCTCTTTTCAGAGATAGCATTATTTGAATTGTGTTATTATTATTTCTTTGAATTATTTCAGCCAAAGCTTTTGAGTTTTGGATCAGCATGGAATCCAAAGAAAAAATACTATGGCACATGGAATAAATGGGGAAATCATTATGACTATGCATGGAAGAATAACTACTATGGTCATGGTTGGAATTAGAGTAGCACAATAGAATATGGTACATGGAATAAAAAGAGGAATAAGTATGCTTGGACACCAAAGTAGTATAATTATGATCATAAATGCAAACAGAGGAGAAAATTGGATTTTACACATAATCTTGGAGAGATATCACCTGCCAAGATCACATATGGATGGTTAGATGATCGAGATTGGAGACAAGTGTGCAATGATTTGAATCACACTCATTATTTGGTTTCTTCCTATGTTTCGAAGACGAAACATGTCAAAGAGGGAAGTAATGTTATGTACCTAGGGATATGATATATTGATGTATATGTGTTGATGGAGATGTTGACATGTGGCACACATCCCCTTAGTTATTTATATGGGTAAAATATATTAGGATAATAGAGTAACTTATGGAAGTAATACATTGGGTAATGGTCAACCTACATTGGGATTAGGAGGTTATCCATCCATGGGTTAGATAGATGTATATATATAGGAGATGATTATCATGGTAAAGATATCAAGTAAGCATCGAGTCTTCTATTGTAAGAGGATATTGGAGGTTGTCCCCTTGAAGAGACATTGTGGAGTTATTCCTTCCTAAAGGAGTATTATATGGTGTTTCCCTACCTTAAGGGTATTTTTGCATATATTGAATATCAAGATATTAACATATATTGCTCAATTTTGAGCCAAAAAATGTCAAGTAAAATTTGACTCTCATCTAAAAATATCATTTAGACCTGACTGAGGTTTTGGTTTAGTCAAAAAATCCATCATCTAAGTTTTGACCTACTAGTGGAGCAATTAGGTCTCTTGACAAAAATAGGGTTGAGTCACTATATGATAAAAAGGAACTCTAAACCAATAATAAATTGGTTTATATATAGTAAGAAACCTTAGAGACATGTGAAAGACATTAATAATTTATAAAATTGGTCCTTATCCCAAATACAAAACTAAAAAGTTCTTTTGTATCTATTCAATCAAGAAGTTCTTGAAAGGGAAAAGAGAGTGAATAGGTCCTAAAAGGCTTAAATTAAGAGTTTAAAGTTTGAATTTTTAATAGAGTGTAGTAATGCATTCAAGTGTATGAATTATTAGGAGCCCTTAAGACCAATTAAATGATTTGTTCACTCTCCTAGGGTCTATCTTCCTACTCTCTCAATTTTAGATATGGAGTTTGGGGATGTTTCAAAGGGAATGAAGATAAGATAAGGTCTACCCCATGGCATGAAGAAGTCTTGGGTGATTTACAAGATAATTGAAGGCCTAAAAAACAAATTCAAGAGCTTCTTGAATGTTTTAAAGATTATTCTAGCTTGCCTTGACTAATATGAGCTTCTTCACTAGTGTAAAACCCTTCCCATTGGAAGGAGAGACTTCATCACCTATTAAGAGGTCTCCTCTTTGAAATGTATTAACTCTTCATAATTTATTGGCTCTCTCACCAATGATCTTGAACCATGTCCCTCTAAACCCCTATTATCACACTCTTATAATCCCATTAGGCCTCTATTAGTCTTATGACAAAGCTTAATCTTGAAATTCATACTTGTCTTATCTGTACCATTCTAAATCTTCTTGATTATTTTAGACCTTATGAAAACACATCATATTAAAACTCATCAAGAACTTTCAATAGTTAGGTCTTAATATATGCAAACTTCTAGGTCAAAACCCTAGGTCTAATTTTACCAGTCTGTGTATAGGTTGAGAGGGTTTTAAATTATTTAATTAAGTTTTTAGACACCTTATTGAGTTAATTCCTCATGTATAGATTCTATCCACAATAAATTCACATCTTCAAAACAAGATCATACCTTGATTCTACCCTATAAGGCTTATCCCACTAATAACTTAGAGTTATGGACCTATAATAAACTATAAATTACCATGAGCATACAAGCATAATTCAAATGCAATCACTGTTATTCTTTATTTCTTATAAGGGTTTGTTTTCCTTAATCCCACTCCATGCACAAGACTCAGAATTGAGATAAGTGACTAAGTGTCTAATAACTATCAATCAAAGACTGATTCAATCACTTGTATATGATTCAATTAATGAAAAGATATGTTCAAAACCCCTTCTTATTTCATTTTCATTCTTATTGAAACAAAGTTTCTTAAGAATAAGAAATGTCAATATTTCTAACTATAGGCTCTATCATACCAATCTAATTTAAAACATCATCCTAACAAGTTATTCTCAATATCATAAGATTTGTAATCCTTAATAATACTTCAAAACCAATCATTCATAATAATATGAACACAAGTACAATGTTTGCAACTTTCATGAACTTATTTCTAGGTTACAATCACTAATATAGGATTCAATTAATGAAAAGATAGGTTTAATGACCCTTAATTTTTATTTCATTTACATTCTTATAGAAATAAAGCTTCTTAAGAACAAGAAACATCAATCTTTCTAATTGTAGGCTTTGTCATACCAATCTGATTTGTAACATTATCCTAAAAAGTTATTCTCAATCTCATAACATTTGTAATCCTTAAGAATACTTCAAAACCAATTATTCATAATACTCTTAACATAAGTAAAATGTTTGAAACTTTTATGAACTTATTTCTAGGTTACAATCACCAGCATAGGATTCAACTAATGAAAATATAGGTTCAACGACCCTTACTTCTTATTTCATTTGCATTCTTATAGAAATAAAGCTTTTTAAGAACAAGAAATGTCAATCTTTCTAACTATAGGCTCTATCATACTAATATAATTTCCAACATTATCCTAACAAGTTATTCACAATCTCATAACATTTATAATCTTTAAGAATACTTCAAAACCAATAATTCGTAATACTCTAAACACAAGTGATTCAAATAAGACGTATTTCATTGGTTTTCTTAAATATTCATGTGCAAAATAGAAATGACATATATGAATGCCATATATAGGTATAAATTTTTAATAATACATGCATTTCCATATAGACATGCAAAACATTACATCATGTCTAGTAATATAGTATCTAATGTCAAGTGAATACATCATATACACATGTACAATGCTAAAAATACATACATTACCATACAGGCATACAAAAAATACATCATCTACAATATCCTAATCATCAAATAGTCTCCCTCTCTTTGCCTTCCTCCAATAAGACTCTCCCTGGGATGCCTTACTTATAGATGGAGATATCCAAATGCCTTGGATTGCTCCAAGGTTTAACTATAGGTACTACACTCATATCTCACTTATATCTCACTTATAGTTGAACCTATTCAAATACAAAAATTATTATAAAATTAACAAGTATACATGAAACCAAGTTAAGAAACTCATTTTAAAATATAATAAAAAATCATTTAAACTATTGGAAATATTGTCATTGATGTCAAAGGCTTAGCATTATTGGTGATAAAGGCTCTATTGCATTTAATGGTGTTTTAATATTCATATCTTGGATAATATGTGTTAATATTTATTTAATATTAATGAATATATTTTTGGCTACATATAATTCAAAAGAGGGCCCATGGAGAAGTCAAAGAGTCATGGGATAAAAGACAAAAGAGGAATGGGAGACATTTTCTCATGAAGAGTCATCTTGAAGAGTTCCAAGAGTCATCATGTGAAGACAAAAGAGGTATGGTGCATTTTTCTATGAAGGGATACTTTGAGAAATATAAAAAGTCACTAAGATAAAGACAAAAGATGAAAGGATGCTTTTGCTTATGAAGGGTCACCATATGAATTTTCAAATTCAAGGATACCAAGGGTCACGAAGTTTGGTGCCATTTTCCATGAGGATTGAAGGGTCACAAAGGGTGAATGCCAAAGGTCATTTGGAAATCTATTAATAAAGGCTTGAGAAGCCATTGTAATATACAAGTGATTGCATGGTTTGTATTTATTTTGAAATAGAGAAAATAAAGAGATATTTTAGAGTTCTATCATTTGTTGATTAAGCAACATTGAGAGATAGTTGTGTTTTATACACAAGAGAGGTTGGTGCTCCTATAGATTGGTGCTCACAAATAGTTGTTTTGTTTGTACTCAGAAAAGGGGTTGGTGCTCCTATAAGTTGGTAATTAAAAAATATATATTTTGAGTTTGCGCTCATTCATATACTTGAGATTGTTCTCCATGGTTTTTTTCACTTTGGGTTTCCACATAAAAATCTACTCTCTCTCTCTCTCTCTCTCTCTCTCTCTCTCTCTCTCTCTCTCTCTCTCTCTCTCTCTCTCTCTCTCTCTCTCTCTCTCTCTCTCTCTCTCTCTCTGTGTGGTGCAGATTATTGTTTCAATTATATTACATATCTTGAATGTGTGATTAAGTGGTTAAAAAAAATTAGTTAAGTGAAAATATATATAATATACTAATTCACACCCCCCTCTTAGTATATTTCATGCTTAACAATTGGTATCAGAGTAGTTTCTTTTTGAAAAAGTTTTATAGCTTGAAGGTAGATCAAGAAAGCACGATGGCTGGATCACATGAAGGATTTTATACAAATAAGAAACCTTTGTTTGATGGTATGAATTATGTTTTTTGGATCATAAGGATGAAGAATTATTTGATGGACTTTGGATTTGACATATGACAAGCAGTGGTGGAGGAATATGAAGAGCCACAGACACTTGTAACTACTTCAAAAAAAAAGAAGGCAAGTGAAAATAATGATAAAGATTTAAATGCTATTTTATGTGATTTATGTGAATCAAAATTTGTTAAAGTTATGAAATATAAATCTGCACATGAAACTTGGGTAAAACTTGAGAATATTTACAAAGGTGATGGAAAGGTTCAACAAGCTAAGCTTTAAACTTTCAGAAGACAATTTGAGAGTTTGAAGATGGAAAAAGAAGAAAATATAGCAAGTTATCTATTGTGAGTTGATCAAATTGTTAATCAGATTCAAGGTCTTAGAGAAAATTTATAATAATCAATTGTATTTCAAAAAGTTTTGAGATCTCTACCATTAATATATGATGCAAAAGTTTTAAAAATTGAAGAGATGAAGAATTTAGCCAAGCTAAACATGGATGAGTTTAATGGTATTCTTATAGCATATAAGATGTGGACTAAACAAGATGAATCCTCAAAGAGAGAAGCTAATTTTAAGACATCAAAGAAAGAGAAGGCTAAGATTCAAGAATCAAGTGATAGTTCTAGCAATGATGAAGATGACAATGGAGATCTTTACATTTGCAAGCTGGAAAAGGGCATAAATAAATATCAAGAAAAATTACCTTTTAAATGTTTTAATTATGGAAAGATTGGACATTTTATAGCTAAATTCCCAAATAAGAGTAATGATGACAATGAAGAAGGAAAGTCTACATATAAGAATAATTTCAAAGATAAATTTAAGAAGGGATTTGAGAAGAAGAGTTTGTATTCTAAAGATCCTAGCTTAGCTGAAGATAGTGGAGTCAATGATTCATAAGAAGAAGAGATTATATTCATGGCCATACATGAAGATGCCTCTACAAGCAAAAATATAGATTATCAAGAAGAAAAATAGGATGAATGTGAAGTGAATCTAAAAGGAGAACTCATTTGTGCCTTAGAAGAGTTAAAATCTTTTGAAAATAAAAATTGAAGATTAAAGCTCTAGATCAAGAATAATGAAAAGGAGTCAAAAGAAATAATTGAAGATCTATAAGCACACTTTGAATGAGCTAATATGAATGAAGAATATCTAACAGTAAAATTGAAAATAATAAGTAAAAAATGTGAAAAGTATGTTATTGAAATTGTTTCTTTAAAAGCAGATCTTGAGAAAACAAATAAAGCAATCAATGATAGAACATCCAATGATTCAAAATTTGAGAATAACATTAATATATTGAATAAAATATTAGAAAATCAAAGATCAATGTCAGATAAGATAGGTATTGGATTTGAAAAAGAGAAAGAGGAGGTCACTACTTTCATAGACAAGGAAAAAGGAAAGATCTATGTTGAAGCTCTTACAAAAGAAAAAATAAAAAGGGAAGAAGTTAAGAATACAAAAGACATCTCAAATAAAGAAGGGTAGAGGGAATAGAGCTAAAAAAGCAATCAAGTTAGAGATACAAAAATAGGTCCTATTTTTATGGTTACTATTTTTATTGTAATGGATATGGTCATAAGAAAATAGAATATCGAAAAAGGGCTAACAATTTCAAAAATAAGAAGGAAATTCATACAGAGTCAAGCAGAAACCACAAATTTTTTGCTCCTCTATCAGGATTTAATGAAGAGGCCATAATATGTTATAAGTGCAAAAACTTTAGACACATATCTTGGTACTATAGAAGCCTGCTCGATTCAATCAAGAAAGACCAAAGTTTTAAGGCTCCATTCATCAAGAAGAAAGTTTACACATGTTCGTGGCAAAAGAAACAACCTAAAAAATACATGTTGGTGTAGACATCTATGCATGCAAGAAATGAATAAAATCCATGGTTCATTGATAGTGGATATTTGAGGCACATGACAGGAGAAAAGAGCAAGTTCATAACCTTCAAGAATATTAAAAGTGGCATAGTAAAATTTAGAGACAATACTACTGCCATAATTACTGAAAAAGGTACACTAAGTTTGGATAAAGGTAGAACTAAAAATAAAAATATTTTTTATATTGAATGTATTAAGCATAATATTTTGAGTGTAAGTCAAATGTGTGATCAAAGGCACACACTAAATTTTTATGCAGAAGGTTATGAAATTAGAAGAAAAGATTCATATGTGTTGGTTGCATATGCTCAGAGATAGGCAATAATTTGTATATGCTATCAGACATCAAAGGTCAAAGATGTTGTTTGAGTCAAATTGAAGAAATTTGGCTATGACATAAGAGAATGGGGCACATAAATTTTGACAATTTTGTCAACATCAAAAAAAAAACAAGCAGTCAGAAATCTTTCAAAGATTACAAAGCCATCTGACATGCTTTGTGAACCTTATTAGCATGGGAAGTAGGCTAGAAGGTGGTTCAAAATAAAATAGTACTTGACCACTCAGATGCTAGAGCTTTTTCACATTGATTTGTGTGGACCTATGAGAACTCAAAGTACTCAAGGTGAGAAATATTTCATGTTGCTTGTTGATAATTTTTCACATATGACTTGGGTAGTGTTTTTAAAGAAAAAATCAAAAGCTTTCAGACATTTCAAAGCATTAGTTGAGAATGAAACCATTTTGAATATTAAGTGTCTAAGATCGGATTAGGGAGGAGAATTCATGTTAAATCAATCTATTGAGTTTTGTGAAGACCATGAAATAAAGAGACATTATTCAGTAGTCATAACTCCACAACAAAATAAAGTAGTTAAACAAAAAAATAGAACAATTTAGGAGATATAAGGACAATGCTAAATGAATCTAAGATAGTAGATAAATATTAGAGAGAGGAAGTTACTACAGTAGTGCATATTCATAATAGAGAATTATTGAGAGTTAATAGTGACAAGACTCCTTACGAGCTATGGAAAGATAAACCATCAATAGTTTATTATTTTAAAGTTTTTGGTAGCAGATATTTCATAAAAAGAATCGATAAAAATTTTGGTAAGTTTGAATCCAAAGAAGATGAAGGTATATTTCTTGGTTATTCTTGAAACAATAAAGACTATAAATGTTATAACAAAAGAACCAAGAAAATTGTTGAAAGTGCAAGTGTCAAGATAGAAGAAGATGGAACACAAAGAATCAGTGATCTGTTAGACATTCCTAAAATTATTGAAGAAGAAATTTTTGAAGAATCAGATGAAGATGAGAAGAATGAAAAAAGGACACCAAAAATCCATCTAAATATATTCATAGAAATCATAATGAAAGTGACATCATTATGGATATAAATGAAGTAATTCATAGTAGAAGAATGATGTTAAGTGAATTTGAGCATGTTAATTTCTCTTTGTTATCCAAAATTTAACCTAGAACTTTTTCAGAAGTTAGACATGATAAGTATTAGGTTAAGGCTATGGATGAAGAATTAAATCAGATAAAAAAGAAAGATACTTGGGAATAAGTGCCTAGACCAAAATATAATAATATAATAAGAACAAAATGGGCTTATAAAAATAAGTTTAATGAAAATGGAAAAGTGACTAGAAATAAAGTAAGATTAGTATGTAAAGGATATGGTCAAATCGCGGAAATATATTTTGAAGAAAATTTTGCACCAGTGGCAAGGTTAGAGGCTATTAGAATGTTTCTTACATATGCAGTGTATAAAAATTTCAAAGTGTTTTAGATGGATGTCAAATCTACTTTCCTAAACATGAATCTAGAAGAAGAGGTCTACATTGAGCAGCCTAAGGGATTTATTCTCTCAAATATTAGTAGCCATGTATGTAGATTAAAGAAAACATTGTATAGATTGAAACAAGCTCCCAGAGTTTGGTATGTAAGACTTGATAAGTACCTATAGGATCAAGGTTTCAAGAGAGAATTTATTGATAGTAATCTCTACATCAGAATAGATAGTGAGCATCAATTGATTGTTGTGGTATATATTGATGACATCATTTTTGAAGAAATATTAAAAAGATGACAAAAGAATTTTCTAATCAAATGTAAAAAGAGTTTGAGATGTCTATACTTGAAGAATTGTCATTTCTCTTAGGATTGTAAATATTTCAATTAGATAAAGGAATTTTCATATCTCAAAGTAAATATGCCAATAAAATTTTGAATAAATTTGGTTTTAAGGATTGTGCACCCGTTGACACACCAATGTGTATAGGAAATAAGGTGAGCAAGGATGAAGATTCAATTATTTTAGATCAATCTTTGTATAAATCTATGATTGGTAGTCTTTTATATTTGATAGCATCGAGGCCAGACATCATGCATGTAATAGGTGTGGTTGAAAGATATCAGTCATCTCCAAAAGATATTCATGTTTAATTGGTGAAGAGAATATTTAGATATATCAAGGGGACATTGGATTTTGGATTATGGTATCCCACAAGTAGAGATTTCACTTTGGTTGCTTATACAGATTCAGATTGGGTAGGGTGCTTGGATGATATAAAGAGTACAAGTAGAGGAGCTTTCTTTCTTGGTGATAGCTTAGTATCATGGCTAAGAAAAAATTAGAATTCAGTATCACTTTTTATAGATGAAGCAGAATATATTGCAGTGGTTTTGTGTTTTACTCAAGTGCTTTGGATGAAGTAAACTTTGGAAGATATTAAGGTAAAATATGATGAACTTATTTCTATTTTTTGTGATAACACAAGTGCTATTAATATTTCAAAGAATCTGGTGATGCATTCAAGAACAAAATATATTCCTATTAGATATCACTTATTGAGAGAGCAAGTTACAAATCAATAGGTTAAGATGGAGTATATCAGTACTATAGAGTAGATTGTAGATATTTTCATAAAGGCACTACCAAAAGACACATTTGATTATCTATGAGAGAAGTTGTGAGTAATTTATTTTACTACTTGCCATTGAGGTTCAACATCAGTTGAGGGGGAGCTAAGTGTTAGCTCTAAGTAGGCCCTTTTCCATTGATATCAAAGGGGAAGAATAATATGTATAGGTACAGGTGCAAAAATAGGTACAGGGAACATGTAAAAGTTGATAAAATAAGGGGGAGTTACTATATGTTTTTTAAATGGTAGTATGTGTAGATTTTAGGATGTGGTAGTTTCAGTTTGAGGTTTTCATTAATGATGAAGGGGGAGATTATTTTAAATATTGTCATTGATGTCAAAGGTCTAACATTATTAGTGATAAAGGCCCCATTGCATTTAATGCGGTTTTAATATTCATATTTTGGACAATATGTGTTAATATTTATTTAATATTAATGAATATATTCTTGGTTGCATATAAGTCAAAAGAGGGCCCATGGAGAAGTCAAAGAGTCATGGGGTAAAAGATGAAAGAGGAATAAGATGCATTTTCTCATGAAGAGTCATCTTGAGGAATTCCAAGAGTCATCATGTGAAGAAAAAAGAGGTACGGCACATTTTTCTATGAAGGGACACTTTGAGAAATATGAAAAGTCACCAAGATAAAGACAAAAGATGAAAGGATGATTTTGCTTATGAAGAGTCACCATATGAATTTTCAAATGCAAGGATACCAAGGGTCATGTAAGTTTGGTTCCATTTTCCATGAGGATTGAAGGGTCATAAAGGGTGAATGCCAAAGGTCATTTTGAAAGCTATAAATAAAGGCTTGAGAAACAATTTGTAATATGCAAGAGATGTATGGTTTTTATTTGTTTTCGAAGAGAGAAAAATAAGAGATATTATAGTGTTATATCATTTATTGAGTAAGCAACATTGAGAGATAGTTGTATTTTATACACAAGAGGGGTTGGTGCTCCTGTGGGTTGGTTATAACAAATCTTTGTAAGGGGTTGGTGCTTCTGTGAGTTGGTGCTCACAAATAGTTGCTATGTTGGTGCTCAACAAAGGGGTTGGTGCTCCTACAAGTTGGTGCTTAAAAAATTTGTATTTTGAGTTGGTGCTCATTCATATACTTGAGATTGTTCTCCATAGTTTTTCCCACTTTGGGTTTCCATGTAAAAATTTGTTGTCTCTCTCTCTCTTGTGTGGTGAAAATTATTATTTAAATTTTATTGCATATCTTGAATGTGTGATTAAGCGGTTAAAGAAAAGAAATTAGTTAAGTAAAAAGATATATAATATACTAATTCACCCCCTCCTCTTAGTATATTTCATGCATAACATAAACATGCACTTAATGCAAGCTCATGGTCCCTCTCAATTTATTATTGATTCTCGACTAGGTTAGTGCCAAGTTTAGCTGTGCGAATACGCATGTCAAATGATGAATAAACATGAGGAGATATTTTTTATGCTTGGATTTGCACCCTTAAAGAAAAAAATCAATATTATTCATCCAAGCGACATAATGGAATCATCTCTTTTATTGTGGGTTACAATTTCTTTGAGATGAATATCTAGATTTAAGGGTTATCTCCCTTGATGCACTTGTGAAGCTCTATCTATCCTAATCTATCAACTGTAAATGAAAAGAGAGAAAATGAACAACATAAATAAACAATAGTGATTCACCAATATGTATTATCCTCTCACTTTGACTGTAATCACTCCTTAAAAATGACAAGGTTTCCTTGCAAAGGACTCATGACCCTTTATGCATTGTTACATCAGTGTTTAACTTGTTAGATTCAAAAGGTATTCAACATTCAAGAGGGAAATAGACAATTCTATAAAATAATATGACTTTGAACCACTTCAAAATGTCTATACACTTATTAGAGAATACTAAAAAGGCCCTATAACAAAGATCTATCTGCACATTTGGTGGGAAATCAAAGATATAAGTTAGGAAATACAAATTTCACTGGATGAGAACAACATGATGTTAAACTGATACACAAAAATGTAGTGTGTAAGTGATAGAATTTGTCTTATTTTCTTCAAGAGTTTTCAATATAAATCTAGTTAGAGTTTTGTCATTAACCAATGGAGGCTCTTTTGAGAATATAGATTTTTGAAGGGAGATTGAATGATTGAGAGTGCAAGGTCAATTGGACATGTGTCAATCAAGAAAAGGAACAATTGCCATCGACAGTTATAAGAATGACCCTTGCTATTACTGAGTCCATCTTGTTTTGGCGTACCTATCTCTTGTTAACTCATTGTTTACTTTGCACATTGTTATTCCCTTTATTTTTATTCAAATTCCCATTTTAAAAGTTAACAACTATTCATTTCAATTGCAGTTTGACATTTTGTGGGCCGTCACCTTTCAGACTTTTGTCTTTGAAATTTACTGAAAGAATATGTTTAGATTTTTTGTTTCCTCTATTTTAACTTCAACGGCTATTCCTCAAAATTTGAATTTGATGTTCTATGGGCCATCAAGTAATCCTATTAGACAATTTTTCTATGCCTTTCTTTGTATTATTTTCATTAGGCAAACTTTTTGAAGAATTTTTTTCATTTCTGGGGAAATTGTCCTAGACAATTTTCCTACAAGAAATCCTCTTACTTAGTTTCTTTGGAAAATGACCCTTCAATAACCTTGAAATGTTACCTTTTGGTTTTTCTATATTGGTCCACATACCCTTCATAAGATTGAAAATTCCCCTTCAATATAATTATTTGGCCTTTTGGAAGAATTACAAATGTGTGATTTCCTTTGGTTCTTCCAAAATGATCCCTCCAAAAAAATTGAAAGCACCCTTCAAAAAAGTCACAAGAGTGCACCTACCCTTCAGAGAAATTGAAATGATCCTTTGAAATTTTTGAAAACATCCATGTGCCCTTTGAAAAATATTTCTTGTACCTTTGGCTTCAAAAATGTCCCTCAAAAAATTTGAAAGTACCTTTTTAGAAAATTTAAAGTTCCCTTCAAAATAAATGTAAATGACATTCCCACAAGAAATGACCCTTTCAAAAGAATTGAAAAGGTCCACTCAAATTGAAAAGAGCCCTTTGAAAGAATTGAAAAGGTCCACTTAGCTTGAAAAGATCCATTTGGGAAAGTTACAAAGCACCCTTCGGCTTGGAAGATATCCTTTGAAGAAATTGAAAAGGACCTTAGAAACAAAGTACCAGACAGAAAGTCCACAGACATTAAATTTACCTTCTGGGAATTTGTCCCAAACAAAAAGTCTATAATAATTCACTTGAGGCTAAGGCAAAACTTCCAAAATAATTATTTTGGGATAAAAACCCAAAATAAATAGTCCTTGAACAAAATTCCAAAAGAATAAAAAACCCAAAAGAAATCACTTATGCTTGGAACAAAGTCTAAAAGGAAAAACACTTGAAGAACCTGAAGAAAACTTTCTGAAAGGAAATATTTGAAACTTCACCATGAACTTTGCACAAATATTTTTTTAGGAAAAGACACACACTAGACTCATCCAAACATATAAACAAACAACTAGTTTTTTCAATATGGATGGCCAATTTTGGTTTGAAAGACCAAAATTTTATCCACAGATACTATAGTAGTCATCTGAATTGGACTATAAAATGACATATGATAGCCGTGCATACATAATACATTTATGCATATAAGTTATATTTTCCCAAGTATGTAGTAAAATTATTAAAATAAAAGTATTAAATTACAATTCAAAATTAAAAGTGAATATGTACCTCAGTGAGTGCATGTGTAGATGACATTACATCAACAATGCCCAAGTCTGTCTCGACTCACAATGATGGAAGAGTGTCCACCCTAATCATAAATTGAATAAATAACCTAATAATTAATAACTTGGGAAATTCATTGATTAAACAAGTTGATAATAAACTTAGTCTTGCATAAGATATGAAAATATCCTATGATGTCATGGGAAGCATGAATGTGACAAGTGAATATGTGAAATATGACTTGTAATACAACTGAAGGCAACAAATGTCAATTTAATGAGGGAGAATGACAAGACATTCAAGGCAATGATGCATCTCCTACACCTCTTGATGTAGGAGCATCCTAAAAACTTGTATATATGGTTCTATAGTTAGTCTTAGAAAGTTTGATAGGTGTCAATAAGCCTTGAATGAGGCATTTAGTGTGTGTCTTAGGTCATTTAGAGGTCTTGGAGTGTTTTCCATCCAATCCTTGTTATTTGAATTTTCAAATTTATTTGATTAAATATTTTCTTAAATTTAGTTAATGTGTCTAATAGGTTCTAGAAGGTTTGATACATGGATAGGAGTCTCCTAAGTTTAATTAAGGTCATATCTATCTTTCTTACTCATTTAAAGTTCTTAAATGACTTGATAAGTCTTCAAAGATCAATTTTCCTAATTTGAGATGGGTCTGTTAAAGGAATAAGGACCTAAATTAACACATCCTAAACTTGGAGAACTTTTTAACCAACATGATGATTTCAAATCTATCATTTCAAGGATGCACAAGATGAAGGAAAACATATAAAAGACCAACTTTGCATCATGGAGGACTATAAATTTTGTTTGAATCCTTAAAATTTCACAAAAACCTGGGAATAGTTAGATAAAAAAGATTAGAAGATGATTCTAGAGGTTTTGGATCTAATAAATCCTTAGAATCACATTTATTTAAATATGAGTTTCATGTAAACCTGTAACTTTATATCTCTAAGAGAATGAGGGAGGATTTATGAGCAAATTTTGTGAAATTGATTCATTGAATTAAAGTTAGGTGTTGAAACATATTTGATACACCTATATACACTGGTTTGGATTCTTGTGCAGATTTGCTAAGGTGTATTTCATATTTTTACCTTATTAAGATCATTAGGCCTGATTGTCTTAAGGTAGTGACTTGGTATAGTTGAGGATAGTCCTATGAGCTATGGTGTCTAAGTTGATTTATTTTGAAATGTTTATCATGTTAACAATTGAAATACTTTTCTTATATACATTCATTAATTATTAGTCCAACTAAGTATTGGTGTGATCAAAAGGCCCTTAGAAATACTCATTATGATAAGACAAGTAACCTATATAGGTGTTTGTTGAGAAGTTTATAAACTGAGTTTTAATCTTTAAGACACTTAGAGTGATAGGTTGATTTTATGAGGGACATATATACAAGCCTTTTAAGTGTGTCTAGAACCTTATAAAATAGGTCTCATCAAAATATAAAGAAACATACAAAAAATAAACCTGAATATTATTGAGATAAGAGTGAGTGGATAGTTTTCTTTACAAGTGCATGATTTTGGTTATTGAAAACATAATTTGAAAGTTGAAATAAAATCATAAAATTTTAGATGGAGGATGAGTTTCTAACACTATGAAAATCCATGTTAATACATTAAACAATAAAAGTCCAATAAAATTATATTAGGTATTCTATATTTTCTTACATAAAATCTACCAATGATGCAATTAAGGTGTATGAATGTACGTACATCTAAATTATACAAAATTCACTTGAAATTTTACCTCTATAAATGTATATGGTGTCTTAATGATATGGATAGGTGTAGTAGTGTTTGGCCCACTACCTATCTCAGTAAATTAAATGTGTGATGTTGAAGGCAATGTCTCCTCTTGGAACACAAAAAAACATATATATACTATTCAATTTAAATGTGTAAATTAATTTTTACCTTTTTAGTTTGCAAATATAACTTTAAAATTTAACATGAAATCTATATAAAATATACTTGGAGACCAACATATCCAAAACAAACATGTGTCTCAATATTTCATCAATCAATACCATATCCTTCAAGCCCCCTGAAGTGCCACCATCATCATCTAAAGGTCCAATGCATATAACACCATAAGATCTACATGGGTGGGGTCAGGTACATCTACTAGGTGGAGTATCTTGAGAATATATATATGAAATCATACTCATATGATAAATAAATATATCAGTAAGTGTATTAAGTGCATACAAAGTTTCAATCTCCACAACCTCATTCATCATAGAGGGAATCTCCTGGTGAAGTGGCTTTTGGTTAGGGATCCTTACAGGCTAATTAGGTGTACGACGTGCCCCTGGTTGATATTACATAGAGCCTTTCCCTTATCCTTGAATCTCACCATAGTCAAAATAGTTTGCAATCTTATTGAGGAAAAACTCACATTAGAGTTTCCTCAAAAAATACAAAGGGACCTCATGGTTATTGATTGGTGGTTAGGTTGTTGAATAAGGAACAAATTTGTTCTTTTGTTGTTTCTTTATTCTTCACCTCATATACTAACAATTTGTCAGCATAGCAAGCCCTACAGCTATCCATGTATGAGATCAATCTATCAATTTGACTCATTATTGAGTGAAATTGACCTAATAATAACTCTAGGGTATTGGCCAAATAGGTGTGGTGGGAGTTGGTGAAATTGGGCTCCCTGATTCTCCTCATTATCTGTTCAATTTCAATTTTGTTCTCATTATGTGTGCAACTATATCCTCCTAACTACCTAGGGGATCTCTTAGGCAAAGGGTTAGGAGGGCTAGGTTTAGGATTGGGTGGATGGTTAGGTAAAGGATTAGGTAGAGGGTTAGGTAGAGGTTTAGCATGCCAACCTATTAGAAAAACATTACAAATTAAATTATGCACAAAATAAAAAATTCACAAAAATTACCTCTTATTCACGGTACATCATCGATTTCACAAATGTAGGAGAAAAACCAATAATTTTAACTACTGATGGGAGAAAAATCAATAATTTCCATGCTGAAGGAGTAAAACATAAATGGGAATCAAAACATAAATGGGAAGCAAAACACAAATGGTAGAGGATAAAAATGCAAATGGGAGAGGAAGAATGAATTAGGATTTTTAGTTTTTTTTGTTTTATGTTTAAGGAACACATATGAACTCATATAACACATATGCATTTATATTGGTAAGGGAATTTATATGCATTCCCTATACCAAAAACACATACGTGTTATGGCTTGGGTATCCCGATCCATAATGCATATGCATTATGGCAATAACTCATACATGTTATGTAATAATGTGTATTCATTATGGGTAATGTCCACATAATTGTCCCCAAAATACATGCACATACCCACATACAAGTTACACATGGACATAAAAATGTTGGACTCTACTCTACCTAGTGTCAATGTTGATATTGTGGGCATCTTGCTTCGCAAGTTTCACTATTACAGGTTATATCTTTCTATGGCATGTTTACTATGTTGAGCTACCCATATTATTACACATGCCATTATAGTTACTCATAACTTACATAGTGATACATGGATATTCCATATATTATGACATGACATTGATACATATGGATGGTTTTTCCTTATTATATGCTCCATTGATTTTGTTACACTGTTACATGATAAACTATTGTGTGTGGCCCATTTTCCTTATTTGATGTGAAATACTTGATGACCTTCGAATGAAATTTTTATATGTACCATTTTATAATGAATTAAACCTTGTTTTTAATGACATTTTTATGTCCCTTGTATGTGGCATTTGGACTTATGTGTGACACTAACACCTACACTTTTAAAATTTATTAATATTGAGTGGTTTCATGATCTATATCATGCACTATTATTATGTAGTCTTATTAAATTACACTTATACTATGTTCTTCATTGATACATATATCTAGACATGATACATGTATGCCATCCATCACATATGGTACACACATTCCTTGATCGATATATACATGACTATGATGACATATGCCCGATCAAATTATATCACATGATGTTATCTTTATACATGACATGATATAATTAACTCTTGTTTTGAGATGAGGAACTTAAATTATATATAAATTATCTAAAAATGGGGGAATTACAATGATATTTTTATAGATACATAAGCCTCCATGAGTAGAAACTAAAACCAGAGTACAGATTTTAAAGATCCATATTAGTAAAAAAATCATATGGTTCAAATACATGATATATATTGGCACATTCATATGAACTCACTTTATAAACACTTGAACATAGATTCATACATGCTCAAGAGCATATACATGGGAATATGTGAACAATTTATAGGAACATAAATTACATCTCTCTATAAACACATACATTTTAGACGGAGTTTCTCAAACTCAACACATAGATGCATATAATTTTATAGAGGTTGGAATTGATTTAGAGGGCATGATACTTGTTCATGCACATATATGCACATTTTCATATTCAAGGGGAATGATAGTGTCTCATGCACATACAAAACAAAATAGTTTACATTTGATTGGAAAATGGTTTTAATTCCACTTCACACTTATCATATTTATGGTCATGATAGGGGCATGAACATTGTTAATTATATTTAATTCATGTATTGTGTTCTACATTGAATGAAACTAGACAATCAAACATGTATTCAAGATGGGGGAATGAACATTGCTTACTCCCTTTCAATCATTATTTTTATTTACATGAAGGGAACTTAAGATAACTTGAGAAAAACATTACAATTGAATCTATAAGACATATGTAGTGGTCGATTCACTTTGTTTGAGTGGATATTTCTTAATGATTCTCTCATTTACCTATGTAGTCATTTATGTTAGTACATTAGATATGTTTCCTCACATTAATGATGGTTTGGTCATGTTTCCTTCCCAATGCAATAGCTTGTATAGTTACATAAATTTGTGGCAAAAAAACCCCAACTCTTCTTGTGATTCAATAATAAAGCACAATTTTATCCAATACTTAACAAGGAAGCATCATCTCTAATAATTTATAATGTCAACATGGTTTTCACCAACATAATAGTGTATTCTAACTTTTATTCTTTAAAAATTTCAAAAAATTAAATTTAGATTTAAAAAGTCAATTTATGGACATTGACTACACGTGATTTTAAGTTTTTCTATTAAGTGACATGCACAATTGTAGCTCCATGCCAAATATAAAGTTTGTTGTACATAGCCAAGTATATTTTATCCTTTTACTTTGGAAATTCCATTATCAAATAAAAAGAGGGAATTTTAAGATACTAAAATTTGGTCTTTAGTATGTGACAATGAAATTTTGATACACATTTACCACATATTAATTGAGTGCATAAACAAGGTCCTAATACACCATTATCTGATACTTTCTACTATCTTATGAGTCAACCCTTTCATTATCTTTCTAAATAGATTTTAAAATATCAATTTCTATTTTAAACCTATTAAATATCCAACATATACATCTCCAAACTCTTATTTAAATTTGACTATACATAGGTTAGTTATGTTAGATTTGGTTAGTATCTCTATTCGATACTAATTACATTAGGTCTATGCCAACCTACTCACAAACATTTTTTTATAAAATTAAACCTATACTTAGGTTTTGTCAATTTCCTAACATGTCGATGGCATGATAAATTATTTAATTTGATTCATATATAAAAATATAAGGTCTCCCTCAAAATTGACTTAGAACTTATCTGATATACATCTATACACTATTGTAAATTGAGAAAATCTACCCAATTCTTCCAAAATTATAAACTTGTCACTAGGGTTAATAATAAGATATATCTAAAGAACTCTAAATATAATTCAAATCAATCAATTTGAAGTACTTAATATAAATCATTGGCTACATACATATATCAAAGGAGCACAATTGCATAATCACCATAGGTGGGAGAACTACGTGTAGATTGATTTCCCTCCTTGGAGTAATAGTACGTAGGTAACATTCAATCATAAAATATGGGTGAATGGGGTCAAATAATCCCATCACATTTTTCCCATTTTCTAGGTTTATATCCCTCATAAACACACCTAAGGTTTTAAGGAAAACAAGCTTGATTCATAGAGTTGTGTGCATCATTAGGGTTCAAGATCACAAAATACAAAGAAATCAGAGAAAGACACATCAACCATACATTTACTACACCATAATTCTATATAGGTCAATACCTACTAGTAGTCATTATCGATTAGAGATATTGACTAGATTAGCAAAATCAACCCAGCAGGTCAATATCAACCATATATGTTGACCCAAATCAGTGGAATTAACCCAAGTAGAGATATAATCAGTTATAGAATTGATCAGACCATGTGCCTAATTTATCTTCTAAAATACAATCATAGTTATATTGTCAACTAGAAAATATTTGTATTCATCCCTTTGTTGTACTTATTATATTTAACATATGTCATTTTTCAACTCAAAAGAATCAATATCACTCTTTACATTCATATGTATGCTTGAATGGCATATCTAAATTAATTTTCAAATTTATATCTTAATTAGATGAATTTCATCACTTTAATCTAAATTAAGGTAAAATAATGAAATAACTAAGCTATTGGCTTTGCATTATTGTGATGCTTCATGGATATATATGTTTTCAGTTTAGTTTGGTTAAGCTATAAATGAGATATTAGTATGATTTATTTTTATATAAATGAAAGTTGGATTTCACCAAGGAAACAAGCATTTTATGAGTTTAATTTCTCATTTCATGTTAATATGTATCTTTTAGTTAACTTTTGAAAACCTTCAAATAATTTTGGGTATGGTCAAAAGATGATCATATTAGTTTGAAAGGTTTATGTTAACTGAAATATCTTTAGGGTATTAATGAAAAGGAGAAATCATGTTATTTATTGATAATGATAGTGGAATATTTTGGATTTGAGTATCAATAGTATGTCATAATATGTCAATTATGATGTTTGGGTTCCATTAAGTTACATAATAGCTTATGGATTTTTGAATACTTGTGGTATTGATCATTTTTTTAAATTAGAAAATATATTGTGACTTTATTTTGATTTCATTATATAGGACTCGTTCTTACCTTTTGAATCCCTAATGCCTTAATTATTGGTGTGATTAAAGGCATCCATTTTTAGTTTTTAATAAAGGTAAAAGTGGGTTTTGAAGGGGCCCTAACCATACAAAATAAATTTAGGAAAGATCATAAACATTATATATATGTATGCCTAAAGATGAAGGAACATGGAACATAAAAGAACAAAAAACAACCCATACATAGCTAAAAATTAGCATTGAAACAAAAAGAAGGGATGAAATAGAAAGTTAATGAGACTTATTCCAATCAACATAATCCTTAGTTCATCCTTCAATGATGTTCTTTAACTTCATTTCCTAGTACTAACCTGGGTTTTGATCATCATCCTTAATATTGATGCCTTTGAGCTTCTTGTTGGGTCTATTCTCATCATTATTGATGTGTTTGGAATTGAATGAAATCAAAATGCCCTCCATATTATGAATTTAGTTATTGATGGTCATCCTGATATAGTTTTTGAGAAGATTGATATTGTTTTTAAGTTATCAGTTATCTTTTTCAATCATATTAATTCTTTCAATCAGAGTCTCAATTTGGGATGTCATATCCATTTGCTTTTCCTTGGTATAGTAAAGTCCATCAATATGTTCATTTTATTAACCTTCTATTTGAGACAAGAATGATCCTTCATAAACTAATGAAGGAAAGCTTTGTGTAAGTTCACCTCATCACCAATACGATCCAATTTCTCTTAGTTTTTAAAATAATTTATGATGCAGTATAAATCCTACTGAGGATTTTTGTTGGAGAGTTTCATTACCCTAGTAATTTCCCCTACATTATGTTCCTTAGAATCATCCTTGTTATTTTGCTCTAAATTATCCATCTAATGATTAACATTGGCATCCAAATCTTCCATTTAATCCTTATCCTTGTTATTGATGTTGCTCTCACTATTCTCCTTCTTGTTCTTAGATTCTTTGGGTGCCTTGTTATTAATAGAGCTCCTAAAGGTTAATCCATAACATCATCATTTTTATTCTTGAGATTACTTATCAGGGTCATTCAAATTATGACTAGGAGTGGGCTTATAAAGGATATTAGAACTGATGAGATGTGGTAAAAATGAATTTAGGGCATCAAAAAACTTGGAAATGAAGAAGATAACTATTTGTTGCAAAGGCTCCCCTCTCTTACCCATTTTGACATCCATAACAAAATTTTACATAGAATTAAGGATATAAAATAGAAGACTAATAGGAATATTATGGAAAAGGTAGTTTAAAAAAGGAAAGTGAGAGTAATGCACTACTTTGAATCAGCCATCTAAGGTGATATACCTCATTACTTTCTTTGCCACTTTATTATAAGGAACTAGAAAGAGCTATCTCTTAAAACCCACTTGAAATTTTATGAGGCATTCCTCCCTAACAAGAAACTTTTCCTTTTCTTGCTTGAAATAATTACAAATCATAGTGAATTTGGTATCTTACATCTTGAGAACAATGATCTATGAAATGAGCCTCTCATTGATCTCAACTAAAACATTATTTATATAAACCACTCTATTATTATAGATCTTAGCAAACTACCTAGAGAGATGCTTATCTACACTATAGATTCAATCAATAAACATAGTAATGCCTCTAGTATGCAAAATATCCCATAGCTCTATCTTATTTTTGATGTTTTTTATAGACATGGGCTCGATCCTATTAATCCCTCCTCCCATATTAGAATTAACGTTATAATACTTAACAAAATAGAGGATGAAATGATAAGCCTTCACTCTTTTCCATCAATATATGAGAATATAATTACAATTTGCTTTGGATTTAGTCCTAAGAGGTTTGAAAAAATAATGATGATAGCACACCACATCATTATACTTGTCATCATATCCACTTAGATGAATATTAAATAATCTCTTGTATATTTCCATCCAAACTAGAAGGCCTAGTTTTTTATTTTTATTTATTGATGATATCATTAATGGGATTTGGTAAGTCCTCCATTCTATTCTAAATCTTGAATTTATTTTCCATTACTCCTCTATTGGCAAAGAAGTCTATAAGCATGTTTCCCTCATGGTATGTATGATGAAACAAAATGTTTTGAAATATGTAGCTAAGCTAGGAAATTTCATCAATGATGTTTGAGATGGTCCAAATCACAAATTTTTTTTTTGATGCAATTAATAATATTTAGGGAATAACCCTCAACTATGAAATTTTGAAAACCAAGATCCCTTTCCAATTGAATGTCCCAAAGGGCCAAAAGGGATTAAAAAAAATGTTTAGTTTATAATACCATACACCCTTCAAATGCAAAAATGAAACCTCTTTGGTCATTGTGGATCACACCTCCTCCACTTGAGAGACCCAAATTTCCTTTGGATGCTCCATCAAAATTTAATTTGACCCATCTTGGAGAGGGAAAAATCCATTTTACACTATTTCTCAAGATAATTTTGGGGTCATCCAAGGGCCTATTTTCTAACAAATGTCAATCCCTTGAAATAGGTTCTTTAGATGGAGTAAATGACTATTTTTTCCCCAACCAATGCTCTTTAAATTCTTTTATATCAAGGATATGATCTTGTTGGCCACTCTTAGAAAAGGGCATTTACTATTCTTGAATATTCTATTGTTACACTCATTCCACATTCCCCATAAGAGATGGGGAAAAACTAAGTACCAAAGGGCTTTGAGTTCTTGGATGACAAAGGGTGCCCTCCAAGAAAACAAGACCTTCAAAATGGAATTGGGATTAACCCACTAAACATGAAATTTTTGAAATAACAAACCCCAAATTTTGAAATCAAAATTACATTTAAGGAAAATGCGTAAAGTGGATTCATAGTCATTTTCACATAGAACACATCTATTAACCACATTAAGGCCTCTTTTACTAAGATTGTCCATTGTAAGTATTTTATTCTAAAAGCAAAGCCACAAAAAAAAATTTAATTTTGGGTATGAGATTTTTGTCCCAAGTTTTGGCTAGAGGACTGATGTCCACATCCTAAGAATGGAGTTTCAAGTAACGTGATTTCACATGCTAATTACCATCAACCAAGTTATTCCAATGTAGTTCATCTTCCCATTGAAGATTACTTATATGAATGCCTCTGAGAATAAGATTGAGGTATATGACTAAATAAGTTGTGTGATCATTCATTAACATTTTCAATAGTAATAATTTTCTATCTCCTTTTGTTATTGATAATGGGAATGTAATAAACCACCCTTTCACCTTAATAAAGTCTTATAGGAGGACCTATTTGGTTCCAAGGTTACAGATTGTCTAAAGGGTAGTCATAAAGCCAAGGATCAATTTAGAATATGATATTGAGTCCATTACCCACCTTCCATTTGCAACCTTTGAATATGTTATTTTTGTTTTTAGAAAAGAAATTATAGATATAGGATCCATTGATGAAATGATCATCATACAAAAAAGAGTTGGGCCATCTATTTTCCAAATATTTAGCATAGAAAATAATGTACCATTGGTTAGGTTCTTTTAGAAATATCTAAGATTGTTTTGTAACAAGAGCCTTATTCATATTGGAGAGATTTCTAGTACCTAATCCTCCAAACTATTTTGGAAGAAACACCTTATCCCAAGACACCAAAGTGAATTTAAACTTATCTTCTATCCCCCATACATAAGAATTATTTCTATATGTTGTTAATTTTTTCTTGGATTCTCTTAATAATTTTGAATATTTTGTGTTTTGATGTTGAAGAGATGGTATTGATATTTTAAATCTTTTTTAGAATTATTTTTTGGGTGTATCAAAAATTTCAGTCATGACATCAATTTTGAGTTTGTTTTTAAAAGAGAATACATCATTTTCCCACTATAGTTAATACATTCCCCAAAAAAAAATCTTTTGGACTATAGCATGCTAAATGTTTTGATGATATTTCAATTTAAATTGAATAAAATATCTCATATGTACATTGTTTTAGTTAAACCCTAAGCTGACATATCTTTTGTGTTATCATAACATTGCATTCAAATTCATATAAATATGGAATGATTAATTTTGATAATTAAAATCAATCCAAATAAGTGATTTTTCAATGGAGATACTATTTAGAAGTTTTGAGATATATGGGTAAAAAATTATTCAATTAAAATCTAAGTAAAATGATTTTTGTGATAAGAAGGATTGTACTTTTTGATATGATAAAATGGTTAAATATTGTGTCTATGGAAATGGATCTATTGAAAGGTTTCTTTCATTTGGACATAGTGAAATGGTTTTTGAAAATAAAATATTTTACTTATTAACGATTTTTCATCAATTATGTGGTAACGAGTTTTTTTTAAAAATTTTAGGGGTACAATTTGTAGTGGGTTACTTCAAGTTGTTGGTAAATGTTTTAATTAAAGTTGCATGGTTTTTATTTGAAATATTAACTTCAATATTAGTTAATATAGCTTATTTATAATTTAATTTAATCTTGATAATGTCAAGGAGAATTTTTTGGTCTCAATTTCATATGGAATAAATGGTTTTATTTTGGAAACAAATCATATTTCAAAAGGTCTCTTACAAAAACTATGTGATAATTTATTTAACTTCCTAAACATAAAATTGATTCTCAAATAATAAATTTTTGGTTATACTTTTGAAGTCCAAATGTTTGTTTAATTGTGCATGTTTGAAAAATGTATAAAACTATAATGGATAAACTTCAAATGATGTTTTGGTTTATATAATAACTTTCTCTTCATTAAAATTTTTTGTACATCATTTGATGATTCAATTTGATAAAGATAAATTAAATGGTTGAACAAACTTCCCATGAATGTCTTGGCTACGATTTTTTATTTTAGTAAATTAGACTAGTCATATTTGGAATGATGTTTTATTTTTTTTATAAATTTTAATAGAATGTATGAATAAATGACTTGTGTTGATTTAAATTTGATATAACATTAGTGATATTTTATAGTGGATATATGATGTACTTAAAAAAATTGAAGTTAGTTTTAATTAATAAAAACATTGACTCAAGCAATTATAAATAATGATGAATTGATATATCTTCCCATTCGATTAATGGATGTCATATAAGTTGTGTTTCCTTCAAATTAACATAATATGCTATGTTGGAGCTAAGTATCACATAATTATGAGAGGAATAATTTTTAGGATATGGATAACTAAAAAGAGAAAATGTATCACCTGTATATGGCAGATACTAAGGCAAGCCATTAAGGGCTTGAAGGTCCCTGAGAATGTTTATTGTGCCTTTGATTGTGGTACCAATGTCTACCTTCATTTTGATGTCAATGACCCATTTTTATAAGATTTTTTTTAGTTTATTCCACACTTATTTCACACAATGAGATATTCCTACTTCGTGAGCCTCATTTAAAAGGATGAGACTAATAATTTATTCATGCATTTTATCACTAATTAAATTATTGAATCTACTAATTCATTGCCCTAAAATGATGCAATACTTCAACTGCAATCTCATCATGCTTTTACTCTACTTGAAAACTATGCCCCCTCTAACCATAAATGTGTCATAAGTCCTTCAATTATACCTATGGTGACATCTGTCATGAATAATTAAGTTAGAATTTGATAATGAATCATAAGGATTGGTTAAGATTGAGATTCATATGACTTTGATGGACTATACTGAATACAATATAGACAAATGTGTTCTATTAATTAAATCAATATCTTTAGATGATGGGAGATAAATTTATTTATTTTTAAGCATGATACTTTTAGTTATTTCTAGATATTTTCATATAATTTCATTTTATGGTGGTGATTTTGATATTTTGATTTTAATCTGATTTTATCATGGTTTCTGACACTTCTAATTTTGACCTTCTAGATGATATCATGGGTTACTTTTCCAAATTCTTATTTTTAAGCTTTGACTTAATAAAATTTTAGTTTAACATTCATTTTTGATATAAAAATGATGATTAAAATATTGATGAAGGTTAAAATTGAAAAAATTACTGATTGGATATAGAGAAAATGAAAGTTAAGATAATCTGTAGTGAACTGCTACTATGTAGCCAAATGGAAAAGAGAATAAATTTTGCAAAATATAAAATTTCAATTTATTTTTAGTAATTTATTTCATGAAAAACATGTAATGTTTAGTTATTTAATCTTATATGTTAATTTGACTAAATGATAAATTTCTCAAGTGATTAACTAAGCATGAATGATGTGTTTAGTGGAGCCCCACCCTTGACAATATAAGAGTTACTGGTCTAATTATGAATGATTTATGTCTAAGCCTTTATTTCATTACTTTTAAAAAAAAATGTGCTTTAATTTTATATTTTAGTGCATTTATATTTTAGTTATTTTTTTCTTCTATAAGTTTATAAATTTTTCTAAGTTCATTTTTTTCCACTTTTTTTGTAAGTTAATATTTCATGCTTTTCTCATTTTATTTATATTTATTTAATTAGTTTGACTTGCATGCATGATATTTATTTTATTTCTTTATAGTGTTTTTAGTTCTTTTTTATGTGGCGTTGTTTGTTTATTTTATAGTTTTGAGTTTCTTTTTTTGAAGAGTTTTTTTTTGGTAGTAGTTTGTAGTGTAAAAATGAAATATATGATGAAAAATAAAATATGTAAAGAGATAAGTTGATGAAGGAGATATTAAAATTAAAATTAGTCTATTTTCATCCTTTAATAGATTACCTTATTCCATAAATCTCACTCCATTGAATAGGACCCATTATATTTTTGAATATGATGTATACAGTGAAAAGTTGAATCTAACAAGAGAATCATTTCAAATACATTACATAGAGATTAAAATATTTTGTTGAGAAATATCTAAATATTATTAGATTTTATGTGATTGAGTTAATGGTGTACTTTGAATTAAAAAATGATCTAATTTCCCAAATCTTGTTAAGTTTAATAGTTTATTTAGACCTTCCATAATTAACATCTAAACTACCCTTTTATACACCTACATACCATAGTTTAATAGTTTTATAGTCAAGTAGATCCATATGATTAAATTGATTTGATTCCCATTTGACCTTCATGATAGGTGAAAGTGTTTGTTAGTTGACTGCTAGAAATTTTACATCAACAATGGGCATTTTTATTTCATGTACCTATTAATTTGACACATATTCCAAATTAAAGATAAATTGTATATATTTATTATTCTTTTTTTGTTTTTAGTACTCAGATTATTGTTTCAGTTTTGATTTTTTTTAGTAAATATAATACTAAAAAATACACTTAATATTTAACATGGATTTAGAGGCATGTAATATTATAGGGACATATGCCTTCACATATTCAACAAAACAAAATGAACCATTTTCAAATTTTTCTTTTTATATTTCAAGATTATTATTATGGGAACTTATCCATGTGTAATGCTATTACAAGTTCCATATGTGCATTTAAGCTTGTTTTAGGAGATTTAAGGGTAGAAAATATTATATCCATGCTCTTTTTATTATATGTTGATGTGTATCCACATAAAAACATCAAAGTGGGGCATTATGTAAACACTATAAAATGACCCATAGGGATTTATTAGTCAAAATTTTGCATTATTATCTTAGTTGCATATTTTTTATGTTGTAACGTGAGGATGCACATGTCAAAAACACTACACCAACCAAGTTAAACAATGACACTAAATAAATCTATCTCAAATATAATAAAAATAAATAAATTAGCTCTACCTAAAGTTAAATGAATAAGAATAAAAGTACCTCAAATTAGAAATCATAATAAAAAGTGAAAGATAAATACATGTTTCTAACTTATCAAAATTCTATAAGTAGCTAAATATACTAAAAACAAAGCTTTGTAATTATGAGAAAACATAGATCATATTATATTTTGTTATGTGATCTAGGAATTTGACTCAAGAGAGGATGGTTAGTATGGTGTTAGTTTCAAAATGAAAGCAAAATGAAATGAACACAATAATAGCATAACATCTCTAGGCCTAGATACTAGGGAAAGCTTAGTTAACAAAAGTAAATGACAAACACAACTAAAAAGTAAGGAATAAAACATAAGAATTCCTTCACCTTCCTTAGATGTTCCAAATTCCTTTGTAGTGGTGGCTTGCTCGGCTTGTGCTCATGAAGTCCTTGGCAATGGAAGCTTGGCTACCTCCATCTCTCCTTGGCAACTTTGGTGTGTAGCTTGGTTTGGCTTGGAATCAATTTGGCATGGTAAATTTGAATTATCAATTCCTTTGAAGATATTTGAGCATAATAAATTTGCACCAAAATATCTTAGAAATGATGTTGTGAGGCCTCCTTTTTATAGATTTTTGAGAATGTCTAGTATCAACCTGAACCATCCATCTTGAGATGAAGATGTGTGGTTGAGGATTAATCCAATTTTTAGAATTAAGTTTATAATTATCCTCATCATGAAATTGGAAGAAGGGGCAATTAAAAGGCATAGAGGGCATCATGAAAGGAATTGATGAGGTATGGGAGGCATGAGTCTTGATATTTGTGGCATTTATGGCCTAGATATGTCTTCCCAAAAAATAAGGTCGCCTGATGATGCAGATATTAAATATTCATTTCCAAAACAAATTATTCAACAAGTTTCCATGGAATTATTAATTATTCCTTGATTTGGGTTAATTATTTCTTAAGCATGTTTAAGCACTTTGTGCACAAATTACTCAAATTGATCAGAATGTCTTGTTATTGGTCCTAAATTTGACTAGATTAGAATTGGAAGTCCACGTCAGATACATTAAATCCATATTCACATTTACGATGTTACCAAAATAAAACAACAAAGGCACATGTCTTGTGTAGAATATTTGATAGGAAAGAACAATCCAAAGCACCCAGGTGCAAAATTGACATTTTGACTCGAAATGATCTGATCAACATTAGCTAGCCCATAAATTGCATTGCCCCATCTAGGGATACTCTGACTAAAATTGACACTTGAATATGCCAGTTTCACATCATTTAATGTGTTTTAATGTTTTTAGGCCAAATTGTGCATTTCGAGTGAAAATTAGCCAAAAGCCTAATTGGAGGTTATCAATGGCCAAATTTAGGTGTCTACAATTTGCCCCTATTTGGGAAAGCATTGCAAGCTATAAGCACAATAATGTCTTCTCAAAGAATGAAAAGGTCCTATATGCCAAGAAGATGATGATGGTTAAAGAATAAAGCTCCAAATGGTTTTGGGAAGCCTATGATAATGCCCCCTCGAGGGAGTGGCCATCACATATGTTTATGGATGGTCCCTCAAAAAGAAACAAGAAGAAATGTGGAATTAACCTATGGTTGAGATTAATCCAAATGAGAAAATTCTTGCATGTATTAATGTAAAAAGGATACATTTTTTCCCAAAAGCAGTTATAATCAAGAATAAAAGTTAAAATAATGATTTGCTCATAGGTGGTTATAATCATTAAGAGGACCTAGATTGGTTAAAGATGATTGTGCCCTAGTTAGGGCTGATTAGCAAGCATAACTTAAGAATATAACCTTTAATATAGATTAAATATGAGCGGGTGCAAAGTAATGAAAATATATGAATAGAAGAATAAGATTCATCATTAGAAATGATTTAGTTATACCTATCAATGTGGAGATTCTCATCCTAATTAATAATGATACAACTATAATGGTCAAATGAATTCATTTGATCAAAGGTGGGATGGAAAGATTTGCCAAAGTACCAAGGAGAAACTTTTATGATTCTATTGATTATAGACCTTCTTGAAGCTAAGCTTTGTTGTAGCATGTGATGGTAGGCTTCATGATAGAACACCATGAAGATTTGCCCAAAATATGCATAAGGACTAACTCCTGATCTAATAAACACTTGAAAATAATGCACCAATGATAAAAACCATGATGATAATGTTCACATATGAATATGGATAGACTCAAGAATAATGTGTGCAAAGAATCACCCAATGCATACATATAGACTAAGTCAAGGCAACAATGCTGAAAGTAAATAAACAAGTGATCAAATAAACAAATAGAAAGCCTGGAAATAAAAGTAAAAGAAAGCATCCTAAAAATGACAATGCCCCATAAGGTGGATCAAAGATAATTAACAAGGCTTAAATAGGATAAATACTTTTGGATTTTAAAATATTATGAATGTTTTTGGCATTTTGAGTTATATTAACTCATTAGAGAATGACAAGATATCTTCTCACAAAATGGTGAGAGCATTTGACTTAAGTTTCTCACAAAATAGTGAGAGCGTATGGAAAGGGGGACTGAGGTGACCTCAACATGAATTGAGCATAACCCACATAGTCCTAAAATAACCTCAAGTCATAGTAATTCCAATTAGGTCCCAACAACTTCTCAAATCTATAAAATGGCCAATCAAATGAAAAAAAATGATGACAAAATGATGTAATTATGAATGATAAACAAGTGTTTCTCCTAGTTTTCCCATAGGTGATTATAACTAGTATACAATGGCATAGGTCAATGATACTAATTTCCCCATAGGTGGTTATAATTAGTAACAAGACTGGTGAAAGACTAATTTGCCCATAAGTAGTTTTAATTAGGCTCCCATAAACAAACTTGATAAGATGAAAGATATCTTGCTAGATCAACTGTCACACTACTTTCATAGACTATCACTGAAACATAGATTAGATTGATTATTGAAACTTGATTGAAATCCTCTCACAAAAAGTGTAGGAAGAACCAAAGGAACCAAGATCAAAATAGGATTGGTTAGGATGAATAAAAATAGACTTTGATCTAGATAGGAATGGAATGATAGGATGGTATGGTCTTGCTTAGGATAATGATGGTCTAGATAGATTGGATAAAATGGTAATAGGGTTTCCCCCAAGTGGTGGGGTGAATTTTTGGGGTCTACAATAATGGAAACTAGATATGCAACAATGATAATGGAAATGTGAGATGATATGGTACATGTTTTTGGCCTGGGTGTGGTTTTTTATTCTATTATTCCTGTTGATGGGGAGATGCATGTCTTAATCAAAAAATGATATAAATAGAATACTTGATCATGTTAACTACTAACCCACACCTCATCTGAATAACTACTCTATCAATAATGGCCTATATATTTGGTTGCTAAGAATGCTCTTGTGATCTTCACTGGTCATTGATTATGATTCCTTTAAGCATCAAGACAGGGTATCTTTATAGCCTCTACAAAGGAAAGTGTGGCCATGGATGGTAAATAAGGATAAATAATGGATGGTAGGTTTGTTTGTGAAATAGAATGGTAGATGATAATAGAATGTATAATAATGGGAAAATAAATGAAGATTAGGACTTTCAGGTACATGTAATGTTTCTAATGATATATTTGATAGAATTTTAGTTGTGGTGGGGCCGAAGACTTGTTCTCTCAATAATACCACTATATTTTTTTATTTTTTGATCTTGAAAGTAGCTACCATATGATTAGGTTATATATAGGAAGCTATTTTGATTTGATCTTTGATTTTGTCTTCATCAAGCATTGAAGAATTTTTGTGCTCAGCTATTCGTGCCTCAAAAAGGTTTTCACCAATGAAGTTGTCTTGATTGTCCCATAGCACCTTAAAGTAGGTTTCACTAAGGAATGTTAACTTTGACTTTGATTATCTTCTAGTGCTTTTGAAATAGTTTCACTAGAAGATGTTGAGTTCTAATTTTGAATGTCCCCTAGCACCTCTAAAAAGGTTTTAGTAGGAGAGTGTTCTTCTACTATATGAATGTGGTCTTGGCCTCCTTTCTCTTCTTCAACTGCTATGTCACCGTAGATGCAGTTCAAGAAATTATGATTCTGTTAATCCCAATCAACACTTATGGGAAATGAAATGTCAATGATATAGCTATTTTGGTTGATGGTAATGGCATGTGGAATGGGGAGAGGCTGCACAATCCTTGTAGAAGATACTAGGATAACTTGTGTCAAAGCTAAAGAAATCATCCTCAAAAATCATAGAAGGATCACAAATATATTCAAATTGATTTGAAAGGTATGGGTAACCAATATCTTAACAAGTATAAACATATTCTTCTTCTAAATCTAATTCTAGCTTAAGGGACTCTAAATCCGTTGTTGAAACTAATGTTGATTTTGATTCTTATGCTAAATTTAATGTCAGTTCAATAATAGAATCTGAATCTATTCTAATTCTTTATCTAATGGGTACTCTATAATAATGATGTCTTATTGAATGCTTAGTATTGGATAAGTAACAACCTGTAACAGCATAATGGACTCCACAAAAACTAGTTTGTCAAAGTGAGACTCCTCTAGGATGGGAAATAGGCCAAGAGACAACTCCTCAAAGACTAGTTTGTCAATAGGAGGCTCTTGAAAAATAGGCACATGGTTGAGGTAATGCTTTTCCCAAAGGTGGTTATAATCATT
Source organism: Torreya grandis (assembly GCA_037957365.1). NCBI lineage: Eukaryota > Viridiplantae > Streptophyta > Pinopsida > Cupressales > Taxaceae > Torreya > Torreya grandis. The sequence continues at coordinate 699,452 of JARHVA010003098.1, read as the reverse complement.
AAAAAGTGACTTGATAAAGATTGGCTCATCAGTGTGAGATTCCTTAATAATTGGTATAGGATCAATAGGTGATTCATCATAGGTTGACATATCAAAAGTTTTTGTTTCAAAAAAAACATCTTGGATTAGTTGGTTCTCTTGGCCTTAGTTTTCAATGAGTTAAAAAATACCAATTTTGAACATAGCTTAGTCTGTAGATGATTGGATCAATTGAGGTTTGGTTGGGATTAGTATTGGATGAGGAATAACTTGTAGTTGGATAATGGTAGGGCATTGGGGAACATTATTTCTTGCATGTGCCAAAGGAAAAAGTCTTGAAATGGTAACAATAGAGTGTTATGGGGCTTGATTTCTCACATAAGCCAAAGTACTAGGTCTTGGAATGATGAAGGGGCATTATGGATCTTGATTTATTACACAAACCAAAGTATGAGGTCTTAGAATAGAAATGGTTGGCCATTGTGGTCCTGGAATAGAAATAGTACACTATGGTAGAGCCTAGTTGCTTGCATAAGCCAAATCATCTAATTCTTCCTCATAGACCATATCATCCTAGTTGTGAGTTAGATCATAAAATGGTTCTTGACTATGTTTCATGTACAAATTATTTAAAAGATGGTATGGACTCATATCCCAAAAAATAATATCTATAGTTGGATCTTCAAAGTCTTCCTCACAAGCCTCTTCATACCAATCAAGGTCTCAAGTAGGAGCATAAGTTATTTTGTGACTTTGTTCCCATGAATGATTAATATGAGGTGGATATATAAATCTATCTCACAAACATATTAGCATCATTAGGGTCTTCACTAAATCCATAAAAGTCATTTTGTGTAGCCATTCTATCATAATTTAGATTTTAAGTGATTGCACTATAAGTATAGTGAGACATATCCATGTAAATGATGAAATCTCTAAAATAAAAAGGCTTAGAGTTCTAAAAACTCTTAAAAACTATGTCCAAAGGATAAATGGTTCAAACTTAGTCCAACTTGGTTGAAGGGGTGGATTTGTATCTCCAATGTCAATTGAAAGTGGCACTGTATCTCCAAAATGGTTTGTGCTAAGATTTGGCATAAAATAGTCTAACGTCAAATTTCTAATGTCAAATGTCATATGCATAAAAGGTCAAGCATTTGACTAAAAAATGGCATGTCAAAGGTCTAGGTCAAAGTGTTCCAAACAAGATCTAAACTAGGAAAGGGAAAAGTTGAGTTGCTAAGTCTTTTGTCCAAACAAGGAGTCAAAAGCTAAGCTCAAACAAACAAGAATGATGTGATTTGATTTAATCTAACAAATTTGAAAACAAATTTAACATAGACCTAGCACATGAAATCAAACATAAACATGATAAGTTGGCATAAGGCATAAGGCTCTTTGAAAAAGGCTATGTTCTCCCAAATAAAGGCACAAACAATGATGAGGATAGGATTTAAACAAACAAACCATCAATAGTTTTCAAATCCAGGTAATCTATTAACTAAAGTTATGCAACCCAAAATTTAAATATCTATGTATCATCCCCATGAATTAAGGCATAAAAAAATCAATCAATGTTTGAATCCAAACTTAATAAGGCTAATTAAAAACTCAACATTGAAAACTAGGATTTGACCAAACAATTTAGATAAGATTGGACAACATGATGGCACAAGATAATAGTCCAAATGGTATGCATGACATGGTTTTAAATAAATGGCTTTTGTCATAAGGTAAACTAGTCTTTAAATAAATTAAGCAGCCTAACGATGTAAGCATGCTCAAATTATTTAGTCAATGTTATGTCTGTAAAAGACTTAAAAGGCTCAAAAATGTTTTGACATGATTTGGATAACATAACACTATCCTCCTCAACTCAAATACATTATTTTGACATGGCTTATTAATAAACACACAAGTTTTAGTCTCAAAACATACCAAGCAAAAATGACCAAAATACACTAAGTATAACCCTCCAAATCCTAGCAAGGGTATGTCAATGTAGGGTTGACTAAACTATCAAGTTTTGAATGTTTCTATAGGAATCAATTACACAATGAATTTCATGTCAAATGATACAAAAGACAAGCAAAAAAATTAGGTGATCATGGCATTGGCTAGTTGTAAAAAGGTCTAGTTCTTTTTACAACCACTACATCTTGCTATTCACTCAATGTAGTGTGATGTCCAAATGTAGATACATCTCATGTGCAACTTATAAGGAGTAAGTGAAGTCAATGTTGGGAGATGAAACCCAAAGTCAAAACTTCCCTAAAGAACTCAAAGGGGTTAATGGCATCCCCCTCGTAAGCCAAGTTTTCATGAAAATAAAAGACTAATAAAAAGACTTTAGGGTCATTTTCAAGGTCACGTAAACTTTGATGAGTTTTTATGGAGTGCTTTAGATGACTTTCTTTCTAATCTTTGGACTAGGCTACTTGCAATAATAATGGCACTTTTGATTCCAAGGGTTCACTAAAGGGGACAAATGGAAGAGCATACACGTAACACCCCTCTCTTTGCTAAAAAAATTTAATTAAACAACTATTGAAAACAAAAATTGACAAGTGTGTTCAATTTTAAGCCCAAATTGAAAATGAGGTGATGTTCATTTGACCCCTTGGTCTAAGTTGTAACTTTGAAACTAATGCTAAAAACTCACTTAAGCACTTAAATATTACTTTATGTACCCAAAATAATGTTCCTAATTCATTTTAAGCATGAAAAAGGTGATCTAAACATGTTTCTATCAAATTTAAAGCTTGGTCCTGTAAAAATAATGTTAGCATGTCCTTTAGCTTTGAAGCTCTTTTTAGCTTGAAACAATGAACTTTGAAAATTAGCTCTCAGGTCTATGTTTTTGGAAAAACATAATGACTGACGTCAATTATTACCATTGACATTGGTTACTTTGGCTAACCAAGATCTAACCAATGTCATTTTTTCTAACTAATGTCAGTTAATTAGGTAACCGATGTCGATATTACTTACTAATGTTGGTTACTGTGTAAAATTGTGGAAAACAAAAATGGAAAAATAAAGTTAGAAAATCAATTTGCAAGAGTTTTAAAGGCTAAAATAAATATTTTAGAGTTATAAAATGATCTTCATTAGGTGTGAGATGTGTCTTATTCTACTGGGCATACCATAATGTAATCTATAAATTTGACTCAAGAGAGGATGGTTAGTATGGTGTTAGTTCCAAAATGAAAACAAAATGAAATAAACACACTAATAACATAACATCTCTAGGCCTAGACACTAGGGAGAGATTAGTTAACAAATGTAAATGATAAACACAACTAAAAAGTAAGGAATAAAACACAATAATTAATTCATCTTCATTGGATGCTCCAAATGCCTTTGTAGTGGTGGCTTGCTCAAATTTTGTTCATGAAGTCCTTGGAAATGGAAGCTTGGCTACCTCCATCTCTCCTTGGCACCTTTGGCTTGTAGCTTGGCTTGTATTGGAATAAAATTGGCATGGTAACTTTGCATTATCAAGTCCTTTAAAGGTATTTGAGCATAATAACTTTGCACCAAAATAACTTATAAGTGATGTTGTGAGGTCTCCTATTTATAAATTTTTGAGAATGTCTAGAATCAACCTAAACCATCCATATTGAGATGAAGATGTGTGGTTGAAGATTAATCAATTTTTTTGAATTAAGTTTTTAATTATCCTCATCATGGCATTGGAAGAAGGGCAAATTAAGAGGCATGGAGGGCATCATGGAAGGCATTGATGAGGCATGGGAGGCATGAATCCTGATATTTGTGGCATTTATGGCCTAGGGATGTCTTCCCAAAAAATAAGGTCACCTGATGATGTAGTTATTAAATATTCATTTCCAAAAAAAATTATTCAACAAGTTTCCATGGAATTATTAATTATGCCTTGATTTGGGTTAATTATCTCTTAAGCATGTTTAAGCACTTTGTGCACAAAAATACTCAAATTCATCAAAATGTCTTGTTATTGGTCCTAAATTTTACTAGATTGGAATTATAAGTCCATGTCATATGTGTTTTCTCTATATTCACATTTAGGATGTTACCAAAATCAAATAACAAAGTCACATGTCTTGTGCATAAGATTTGATGGGAAAGAGCAACCCAAAGCACCCAGGTGCAAAATTGACATTTTGACTCAAAATGATTTGATCAAAGTTAGATATACCATAACTTTCATTACCCTATTTAAGGATACCCTAGCTAAAATTGGAACTTGAATATGTCAGTTTCACATCATTTAATGTGTTTTAATGTTTTTAGGCCAAAATGTGCATTTTGGGTGGAAATTGGCTAAAATCTTGATTAGAGGTTATCGGTGGCCAAATTTAGGTGTCTACATGTTGTGAAGACCAATTTTTGAATAATATAAGAATGGGTTAGAATAATTTCAAGGTACTCCTAAAATTAACTTTGTCCAAAATCAATCAGGTAGCACAAAAAATGGCTATGTAGATCCTAGTAGTCTAAAACTTATTGGAACCTTTATCAATAGAAAATGTGCATAAGCCTCTCTCAAATTTTGAAATAAATACACTTAGATGTCAAACATTCCTCATTTAATTTTAACGCTAATTTATCCATAATATTTATCAATACATATAAGACTAAATAAGTTATGTAGATTCAGTGGTCAGGGTCGCTTGATAGGAGCCTTGCACTAAATATCAATGTTGATAATTAAGGATCATGTAGATCTAGTGCATGTAAGTGAAATAATGACTCTTATTAATGAGTGAGATAGGCCTCTACCTTATATCCCTATGATAATGAATGAAATTATATTCTCTTTTGCCTATACCTTCTCTTGGAACAAGCATACAAAAATAATAATATTTATAACAATATAATCAATCTAGATTCATCACTTGTATTAAGTGATACTTATTATTTAAATCACTTAGGTTGATTTTAATTTATAAACTTATCAATTTCAAATTAGGGACATAATAAAAGAGGGAAAAGTTGACAACACAGAGACCATGAAATGAATAAAATATAAGAAGGTCCAAGGGATTTGTTGTCACCAAATCTTGGATCCTAGAGGAGGGTGTTCAAGCCTCCTCCAAATTTTGTAAACATGGGAATACTTATAGGTATGTGGGTTTACCTATATTAGAATTATACCATGAGGTTTAAGGGCTAGCTCCCTAAATATATCTTGAAATGTTTATCACTTACTTAACTAGTTGCTTATGGGAAAAGAGATAGAAGTTTTCATGAAATGAAACTAATATAAGGGGGTGATAAACCAAAATGTTTTCCATAATATAATCATACTTATTTCACTTAGAAATAATACCTACAAACCATATTTAAATTCCTAAAAGTATAACATAAGTGTTTCAATATAGAGGTGATATGCATGAGGCAACACAAGGTAAGTGAACCATAGGGTAGATTGCACACTCTAAGAAAAATTGTAAACTTTAAAGGATAATAACACACTAGATACACTCTTTATGACCTGTTAGATTATGAACTCATGCATAAACATGAGAGGATAAGGAGAAATAAGGATATAAGATTATCACTTAACATCACCATAAATCAATTTACACTCTTAGAAAAATGTTTATGAACTCAAAACAAGAATTTAATTTATTTTTAAAATTCAAATTATAATGTCAAAAATGGTAGGGATTTACCATACATGGTGAGGTATTGGTCTACAAGAGCCAAAATGGCTACTACTTATAGAATTGGAGAGAAAGGAGAAGAGAATGAAGTCCAAGAGTCACTAGATCATGTGTCAAGCTAAGAAAAGGAGTTAAATATATAGGATAATGAATTAAGAGATAAAACATGCAAGGTACCATGGGAAAAATGTCTCTCAAAAACATGAAACTCTTGAAATGTGGCATGGGACTCTTCATTTGCTTGCCTAGAAACTACCTTCATCATTTGGCCCTCTTGAAATGATCCACAGTAAACTAGGGATAAATTAGATGATTGAAATGAGATGGAGGGGTTATAAACATGCTCCAAAATGCACTGTAGATGTCCCTAATCATCAATATTCTTTTGGACATGAGTTATCACTGCTTACAATCATAATCACTCCTTTTTCACTTACCCCTCACACTTGGAACCAAAGTTGTCTTTCATTTTCCAATCCATAAATATGGGTGTAATACACTTTTTAATATCCATAATTATCTTATATTCATTATGTATACCTTAAAATTCCTCCCACTTAGAGTTTTCACCTTCTCACTTGGAGGTTATTGAATGTTTGCTATGCCATTTTGGACTGCCTGAGATGAAGGTGTTATTAGAGGTTCTTGTGAGTATAGATAAGTAATTAAATTTACATTAGGAATTATAATAGGTCCCAATATCTTTCTAAAATTTATTGTCATCCTTTAAAACCCTTACAGTCCTACATAACACATAAAACTATCAATAAAATCCATTTTCCACCATGTTTGTACAAGTAGGACAAAATACAAATAGATAAGAAGGAGACCTGAGGAGTAATATACAATCTCCAATCACTTTCCTACTCATTATATCCAATATATATGTCTCTCCTTCTTCATTTTCCAAATCAGGTCTTTAGCAAGGGTTTTGGAGGGTTTTGAGTACTTTTGACCCTTAAGTTTTGTTCATAAAGGTCTAACATTCAATTTGAAATCAAATTATTTTTTAAATACCTCCTTAAAAATCTCCCAACCTCTCAAGTTCCCATGCTAATCCTCCATGTAGGTGTGAGTATCTTAAGTTTCCCTCTTGATCTTTGCTTTCTATTATGCATACCCTATGATGGTTTTGAGCCAAAAAATGGATTATCTATGGTCTTATTTGCATTAAAATAGTTCAAACACTCTTTATGACTCCCCATTAAAGTTTTTCAATGTTTTGGAATGCTTTCCTAGCACTAGAAATGAAGTTAAACCTCCAATTGGGTTGTAGGCCTAAACTAGACCTAAAGGACTTGATTATATACCTATAAGTTTAGACCACCTTGACATGTTTTTAACCCATGTAAATCCTTATATATGTTGTTTCATGTCTAACTTAGCTCTTAACATATTATTTTAAGGTATCATCAACTTCTAGATCACCTTCTCATCTTCTTTCCTTTAAAGTTGTAGATTTACACCTTTGGGGTGTGTCCTCTATCTGAGACAAAATAGAGGGCACTTCCCCTATTGACTAAAAAAAATTATAGTATTATGGGATTAAATATGTCCTTGGTAATTTTTTTTTAATATTTCAAGGTTTTATGATATCCTTATACCTTTTAAATGTTTCAAAACCTCAGACAGATTATATGAGAACTCAATGTGTGTATGGTTCTAAATATGGACTGTATCTTGTATCTGAAAACATTTACAAGTCCTATTATCCATTGTATGAGAGTATATTGAGGTGGATAATATAATTTTATAGTTTTTCTCATTCATATCACACTTCACCACTCTACTAAACTCTCCATTGCATATCCTCTCTTAACTGGTCTAGTTAACAGTCAACTATGACAGTACTTTATTGCTTAAAAATTTACACCTATAGGTATATAATTACATGGGTTAGGACTTGAATACAATTCTTAAATACCTTATTTGAGTACCCACGGTCATATTACATTGATTTATATCTATTCACATCATGTTCATGATATGGCCTACTCTAAATCCCTTGTTCTAGCTCACTATCATGTCACAGTCAACTATAGTTGACTATCTTGAAGAAAAAGGGAATTCTTGTAGGTGTGTTTTAACTATTTAAATATAAAATATTTATCTAAGACCCTTTTTAAGTTCTCAATAATACTTAATATCATGTTCATGCCAAACAAATCACCAAAGCAGTTAACTTTAGAACACTCTTAACAACAGTCAATAGTAGTTGACCCTATTGGAGCAACAATGGGGTATGTAGGTGAATTACCAATATTAAAAACCAATGCTTCACACTTTAGGATAATTTTAAGGTTTTATAACTAACTCTCAATTGAAAAGGTTTATGTCTTCAAGCCTAGTGTCACCAAAGTTTACTTCATGAGTTTGTGAGTCACCTATAATTAGGTTATATGTGACTTTTATAAATAATGACACACCTATAGGTGTTGATAGAGATCAATACCCTAAATTTTAACTCATTTTTATGTCATTTTAAATTATTATTATGGCCCTTACTTCAATGGAATCACTAATCATGGGGATATTCCTTTATTATTTGTCATGGGATTATGAGATCACTTGAAGCTTAACATTCTATAAAAACACTAAAGAAATGTAGTGAATAATTATGTGAATTTGAAGCCTCCATTACACCACTTATTTGGATCAAAAACACATTATATATACTCAATATATTACCCCTACATGATGGTTACATGATGGATGTATTCAAACTCAACTATACTCTAAGTTACCTCATCTTACAACATCATCAAAAGTACTCAGGGCTCTATTTTGGAGCCTTTTAGGGAAACTTGTCCCCGAATTGAGTTTCTCAACTTGAACATGGTTTCTCAAATCTACCTACCAATATAATGATTAAATAATAACTATAATGGTCGTATCCAACTCTAAAAACTTCATGAAGGTCTCAAAACATGTTTGAACATTCTTATGAGATAATCCTAAATCATTGTTAGTGTCACTTGTAGGTGGACATTTTAATATACAGGGTAGTGGGGTCGAGATAATAAATTTTTATGGTGTATGGGCCTAGAACTAATTCCAAAATTTTTCAATGGTATACAAATGAATGTTTACAACCTTGACATGCTTCAAATAAGATAAAGTGTCCTTACTCTAACCTAGTTGGCCTCTTGTAGGTGTTCATTCATGTGTATGATTGTGTGTGTAGTTTACATTGGTCAACATAGTCCCTTATGCGACATTTTAATGGATTTTATTACTATATCATGTTCCAATAATATTCCTAACACTTTTAAACCTTCTATTATACCTCCATGCATTTTTAAGACCTTTATATGCCATGACTATAAGTGAAAGTGAACAAAGAGCTAAATGTGTCTCATATTTTTATTGAAACCTTCATGATGATAATATTGGAGACTAATATTTTAAGTAAATGGTGTCAATAATACATTAGAGTCATGAAACATAACACCACACATTAATTTTAAACCATTGTAGAGAAAAAAAACCTTCTATAATTGATGAAACCTGACTACATCCTCACTATCATACTCCTCTTAAAATATAAGAGGTTTTAACTCATCCAATCACTTAAAAACATGAAACCAAAAATATAAATCATGATATAAGTAATTTCACAAATTTTGAAAACCACTTCACTAACTGGATTGTATGGACGTGCTCAAACAAAAGTAAAACCTATAGGGTATGTGGATTAACATGAAAAACTAGACATCCAACTTCTTAGGAATGGTTCATAAAGTATAATAAACCATTATCTAAACTCCAAACATTAAAATTAATAATATAAAGTTTAATATCTAAAAATAAGAGCATTTGACCTAGAAGTCCTCCTAATGGTTATACCATCAAAAGACATGTTGACCAGTTTTATTTGCCTTATGGAGTGATGGAGAAGATAAATGGTTTTTGATAATTTTTGGAACTTCCAAAGTATATCAAGTGTGTAAATGGAGTTATGGAATTTTAATTGTCACTTCATAATTATCTTCCATGTGCCACTCTCCTCTATAGGTCGTATAACTTCCAAAACTCCTTTTCACTTATTTTCATTTAGAAACCTATAAATTTTAGCTATTACTGACATTATTTATAATTAATATAGATTATTTGATGTTTAAAGGGAGTTTATAACACTTATCTACCTAATAAAATCATACAACCCAGATTCATGACCCATAGATAACCCCTAAGTGGCACAAAATGACATAAAGATTAAGTTGGACTATAACCAAGGATAGAAACACATTAAATAACATCAAATTGACTATGAAACACCATATATAATACTAATATACCCTTATATAAAGTTTTATGCTATGGTGGGTTGACCTATTTTGACTTGTGGTTAAAATAGTCAACATTCTTGGCAATTTCCCAAGGGTGGTATGCTTGTTATGCCAACACAAGTTACTTAATCCTATCAATTTGGACATGGAGTAATTTATGCATAATTCTGATACACAAATTTCCTTTGAAACCATACCAAACACAAATGAAATACACACAAAACAAGACACACCAAAGGAAACAAATATGTGTTCAACTAAAACACTTATGGAACACAACACAATTGAAATAAAGACATACACAACTAACTACTATTTTAAAAACCTCACTCTTGAGGTGAAAACATCTTACCATACTTCAACTAGGGTCAAATATTATTCCTCTTGAATATTGGCCACTCCATGAAGGAAATATAGCATGAGAATCATACTCATCATCAACCATTTACATATGTAGACGATTAAGAAGCCTACCACATTTGTGTCGTATTATGCCTACAAGTGGACTATTTAGAGCCTTCATGAATGCCCTTCCTTGATCTCTAATATCCTTTATTATAGATAAAATCCTATTGATCACTATCATATCTAATATTCCTTCCTCAAACTTCAGATTAGACTATATGATAGCTACCTCAACCTTTATATATTCTTGTGCATGATACAATTGATGTTTGAAAACATCAAGTTAGTTTTCATTTTGTTATTTCATAGCTAAGAGTGGCTCAAAATCATGATAGGATCTTGAATATTCTTTAAACACCACAAAATATACCTTGTACTCATGAACCTCTTCTTTGACTGTAGACTCTTAGACAATAGGGTGACATACACTTTCATGCTTGATGAAACACTCAACATCAGGTTTATTAGATTAATTAGAAAACACATCAGATATAGACTTATTAGGAGGGGAAGTAACAATACTTATTTGATAAAATTATTGACAAATGGCATTTAACCTTTGCATAAGTCATCCTTCTCTTCCCCATGAGTGTCATCATCAAGAACAAATTCATCAATAGTAGGCAATAAGACATCATTCTTGTTAGGAATTAAGTGAATATAAACCAGATTTAGTCCACCATAAAATCACATAACTAGATTTTAAATGTGTGAAAATAAGATTTAATTATGGGGAAACAATTCCTTCAATCACAATTTAAATGAAAGCATAAATTGTTTTTTTCTCTTCATTTATGCTTTTATTTAAATTGTGATTGAAGGAATTATTTATGCATAATTAAATCTGATTTTCACACATTATAAATCTAGTTATATGATTTTATGGTGGATTAAATATAGTTTATATTCAATTAATTCCTATAAATTCTTCCCACTATGGTGATCAATCAGATTCTTCAATCTATCATCACTTACTTATTGTTTATAATTACCTCATCAGGTTCACCACAACAATGTCTTGGAGGATAGGAAAGCTAGGTCAATCATGCAAGAAAAACATCAATTTTTTTATCAAACATATTGTATTATCAGGTTTAACACACACACACACACACACACACACACACACACACACACACACACACACACACACACACACACACACACACACACACACACACACACACACACACACACACACACACACACACACACACACACACACACACACACACATATATCACTCATTTTCTATGGGGTTTATATTTTAGGCCCAACTTATTAGCTATAACTTTGGGCATGACTGATGTAGAGGCTCTACTATTAACTATGCAATTGTGTACTAGTTTATCCCCCACTATGAGAGTGAGGTATAAAGGTGGAGGTTTCTCAACTTTATTATATGGTTCAATAATAGTGTTAGGGGAAATTTAAATATAATCATGACCACGAATTGGACTGAAGGTGAAGGACTAGTAGGACTAGTGGACATTTATTTTTGTAAGAGCTATTTTTGGCTAGGCATATGGAGGAAATCCCATTAAGATATAAATGCTTTGGAATTATTAAATTATTCCACTATGTTTAGGTCAGTATTACTCACAATATATTGATTCCTTTAAGGAAAGTAAGTTGTTAAAACTTTAGGAATAGAATCACCTTGAGCAGACCTTATCACATTTTGATTTGGAGGAGGTGTAAGAGTATTTGAAACTGTCATGATTGTAGCCATGCCTTGTTGCCTTATAGGAGGATTAGATGAAATTGTAGGAACATTACCATAACCTCATAAATATTTCCTATTGGCTCTAGTATTGTCTATAATATAGGCTCCTTTATTGATCACAGAAGTATCTTCCACCAAGAAGTTAGTGAGGCTTTCTCCATGACGCTGCCAATCCTCACTTACTTACATCATGACTCCTCCTTGAGAAACTAGATATTTAACTCCACCCTCATTGGCATCCATTAATTTTCCTTGTTTCCAATATTCTCCTTGTACTAAGTTGATATGTACCGGTACCATATCTCTTGCATTAGATGTGGAATTGGGATTGTACACATTGGTGGGCCTATTGAAGTTAGGTTACCCTTGACCTCTTCCTCTCCCATATTATTTACCGTATTATTATTGATATGGATAAGGGTTTTAATTAAAACCTATTTTCATTTTATATTTCCTATGATCAACTTTTAAGGTTTGACTTCTTGTATATGGATCAGGTTCATCTACCTTCTTAAGAGTAGTCCTAGGCTTAGCATTAGCATTAGGAATTTGAGCAATATTTGGAACAACAACTAGTATATTAGGTAAAAGAGGCATGGACACCTTAGGAGGAAACTTTCCTTCTTTAATGATGTCATTATCATCTCTACTATAAATTTCATATGCTTAAATAAGAGTGAAACCACCCATGGATTGAAGCATGATAGCAATATCAATACCAATGACTCTCAAGTATGTAGGAAACACAAAGCTAGCAAGTGGTCTCATGGGTAGAAGAAATATATACCAAGTTTTTTGAAACCTCTCATTGAAGTCATGCATTATTTCATTGGGATATTTTTTTATCACATTGATCTAATGTATGACATAAGTATGGTCAATTTCATCTTCAAACCTTGAAGTTAGAAACACTCCAAAGTCATCCCATGATGTGATGCATAGACCAAGAAGAGTCCTATACTAATCAATTAATTTACCTATAATGGACATGGAAAATATTCTAATGGAAATATTCTCCTTAGTGACATTTTGTAAATTACAAAATTTGGAGATATCCCTGATGTGTTCATTAGGTGTGACATGACCTTCACCATTGAATATGGGTACACTTTTTGTGGCATCAGGAGGAATGCTATCATATGAATCAATATGGATTATATTCTCAATGTTGAAGTTAGGGAAGGCATGTGGCCTATCCATGATGGATTGTATTTTTTTAAGTTATTCACTCTCTTGGATAGCAAAATCTTCTTGATCTTTAAAGGGCAGATTAGGCTCAGGGTATTGAAATTCAAGAGGAATTTTAGGCTGAATAGGTGGATTGATAAGATTGATAATTCTACTAGATGATGACTTAGTAAGGACCATGAATTATGAAAGAAAATTTATGAAAAAATAATGGTCTTGAACCAGATTTTACCTTGAATGGAATCACAAAATGTTGAGTAGCACACTAATTTACAATTGATTTTGTCAAGACCAACATTCACCTTGACAAGTTGTCTTGAGGATAATTGGTCCTACTGGGCATGCCAAAAAAATTATCACCAAATATTTCACCCTAGAGGAGGGTGTTCAATCTTCTTCCATATTTAGGCAACATTGGAATACTTATAGGTATGTGGGTTTACCTATATTAGAATTATACCTCTAGTTTTAGGTGCTTACTCCCTAAAAATATATTGAAATGCTTATCACCTACTTAACTATCTACCTATGGGAAAAGAGATAGAAGTTTTCATGAAATGAATCTAATCTAAGGGGGTGATATGCCATAAGTTTTTCCAAAATATCATCATGTTTCTTTCACTAAGCAACATGAACTACAAACCAGATTCCAAGTCATAAGAGGTTTTAATATAAGTGTTTAAATATAGAGGTGATATGCATGATGCAACACAAGGTAAGTAAATCAGAGCATAGATTTCATTATCTAAGAACACGTTTACACTTTAAAGGATTATAACACACTATCTATACTCTATATGACCTGTTATAATAGGAACTCTTACATAAACATGAGAGGATAAAGAGAAACAAGGATAAAAGATTATCACTTAGCATCACCATACATCGCTTTGAAAACTTAAAAAAATGTTCATGAACTCAAAACCATACTTTCATTTATTTTTAAAATTAAAATTAAAATTTTAAAACTAGCAATACTTTGCTATACATGATGTGGTATTGGTCTACAAGAGCTAAAATGGCTACTACTTATAGAATTAGAGAGAGAGGAGAAGAGAATGAATTCCAAGAGTCACTAGAACATGTGTCAAGATAATAAAATGATTTAAACATATATCATAATGGATTAGGAGATAAACCATGCAAGGTATCATAGGACAAATGTCCCTAAAAAACATGAAACTCCTAAAATGTGGCGTAGGACTCTTCATTTGCTTGCCTAGAAATTACCTTCATCATTTAGCCCTCTTGGAATGCTCCAAAATAGACTAGGGATATATTATATTATTAAAATAAGAGGTAGGGGTTAAAAAAATGATCCAAAATTCATTTTATGTGTCCCTAATCATCATGATTCTTCTGGATATGAGTTATCACTACCTACAATCATAATCACTCCTCTTTCACTCACCCCTCACACTTGACCCCAATGTTATCTTTATTTTTCCAATATAATACATAAAAATGGGTGTATGAAACTTTTAAATATCCCACATTCCATTAGATTCAAAAGGTAGACCTTAAAAGTCCTCCCACTTAGAGTTTTCACCTTCTCACTTGAGGTTATTGCTTGTTCACTATGCCAGTTTGGATTGGCTAAGATGAAGGTGTTAGTATAGGTAATTGTATACTTATATGAAGAATTAAATGGAAATTAGGAGTTATAATAGGCCCCAATATCTCTCCCAAAATTATTTTCATCCTTTGAAACCCTTCCATACCTACACAACACACAAAACTATCAAGAAAAACCATTTTCCACCCTATCCATAAAAGTAGGGTGAAATACAAATAGATGGGAAGGAGACCTGAGGACTCATATGCAATATATAATCACTTTCCTACTCATTCTATCCCATCTAGATTCCTCTCATTCTTCATTTTCCCAATCAGGTCTTTAGCAAGGGTTTTGGAGGGTTTTGAGTAATTTTGACCCTTAAGGTTTGTTTATAAAGGTTTGGCATTTAATTTGAAAAATAAATCCACAAAGTCTTTATTAAATACCTCATTCAACATCTACCAACCTCTTAGGTTCCCATGCTAATCCTCCATGTAGATGTGAGCATATTGAGTTAGCCTCTCGAGCTTCGCTCTCCATTATGCATACCCTATGATGGTTTTAAGCCAATAAATGGATTACTTATGGTTTCATTTGCATTAAAATATTTAAAACACTCCTTATGACTCTCCGTTTAAGTTTTTTTAATTTTTTGGACTGCTATCCTAGAACTATAAATGAATTTGAAACTCCAAATGGGATTTAGGCCTAACTTAGACCTAAAGGACTTGACTGCATACCTATAAGTTTGGATCACCTTGACATGTTTATAACACCTCTAAGTTGTATACATGTTGGTTAATTTATAGATCAACTCTTAACATCTTGTAAGTTATCATCAATCTCTAGCTCACCTTCTCATCTTCTTTCCTCTAAACTTATAGATTTGTACCCTTGGGGAGTGCCCTCTATTTGATAAAAAATAGAGAGTACTTAACCTATTACCTCAGAACAATTGATAGTATGAGGGAATTTAACAGGTACTTAGGACCTTGTATGAAATATTTTATGGCTTTATGATATCCTTAGACCTTCTAAATGTTTCAAAACCTAAGAGAACTTATATGAAAACTCATTATGTGTAGGGTTTAGAATATGAACTGTATGTTTCCCTTGAAAATCCTTCCATGTCTTATTTTACAATATATGAGAGTATCTTGAGGTGGATAATCTCATTTTCTAGGTTTTATCATTCATAACGCACTTCACCACTCTGTTAAACTCTCCATTACATATCCTCTCTTGACTGGTCTAGTTGATAGTCAACTATGACTGTACTTTCTTGCCTATAAAGTTACACTTGTAGGTATATAATTTCAAGGTTGTGACTTAATTACAATGATTAAATACCTTATTAGAGTTTCTAATTTAATCTAACATTTATTTATATCTATTTACATCATGTTCATGCTATGACCTACTCCAAATCCCTTGTTCTAGCTCATTGTCATGTCACAGTCAGTTGTAGTTGACTATCTTGGAGTAAAAGGGGAGTCTTATAGGTGTGTTTCAACTATTAAAACATATGATATTAATATAATACCCTTTTTAATTTTTTAATATCACTTCATATCATGTTCATTCCAATCCAATCACCAAGGCAGTTAACTTTAGAACATTGTTAACTACAGTCAATAGTAGTTAACCCAGTTGGAGCAATAAGGGGGCCTATAGGTGAATTACTAATATTGGAAACTAATGATTCACACCATAGGATAATTTAAAGGTTTTATAACCAAATGTCAATGGAAAATTTTTATGTCTATATGCCTAGTGTCACCAAAGTTTACTTCATGAGTTTGTGAATCACCTGCAGTCAAGCTATAGGTGACTTTTCTAAGAAATGACACACCTATAGGTGTTAATGGAGATAAATAACCTAAATTTCAAATATTTTAATGTCCTTTTGAATCATTAGTGTTCCCCTTACTTCAATTCAATAACTAATCATGGGAACATTCCTTTATCATGGGCTTATGAGATTACTTGAAGCTCAACATTGTGTAGAAAACACTAAACAAATGGAGTGAACAAATTTGTGACTTTGAAGCATCGATTACACCACTTATTTAAATCAAACACCCATCCTATTTGGTCAAGATATTACCCATATATTATGGTTACATGATGTATGTATTCAAAATAAACTATACTCCAAATTACCTCATCTTATAACATCATCAAAATTACTTAGGGCTTTATTTTAGAGCTTTTTAGGGAAACTTGTCCCCAAACTAAGTTTCTCAACTTGAACATGGTTTCTCAAATTTTCCTACCAATATAATTATTTAATAATGACTTTCATGGTCTCATCCAACTCCACAAACTTCATGAATGTCTCAAAATATATTTGAACATCCTTATAAAACAATCCTAAGTCTTTGTCAGTGCCACTTGTAGGTGGACATATCAATATACAGGGAAGTAGGCTTGAGATAATAAATTTTCATGGTGTATGGGCCTACAAATAGTTCCAAACTTTTTCAAATGTGTTTAGATTAATATTTACAACATTTACATGCTTCAAACAAAATTAAATATCGTTAATCCAACCTGGTTGACCTGTTGTAGGTGGTCATTCATGGTGTATGATTGTGTGTCTAGTTTGCATTGGTCATCATAGTCACTTATATGCCATTTATATGGATTATATTATTATATAATTTTCCAATAATATTTCAAACACCTTGAAACCTTCCATTATACCTCCATGAATGTTCTCAGGACCTTTATATGCCATGATTGTAAGTGAAATTGAATAAAGAGTTCATTATGTCTCACATTTTGAATGCAACCTTCATGATGCTAATATTGGAGAGTAATATTAGAATAATATGTGGTAAATAATAAATTATATTAATTAAACACAACACCACACATTTATTTCAAACCATTATAGAGAAATAAACCTTATACAATTGGTGAAACCTGACTATAACCTCACTAGCATACTCCTCCTAAAATCTAAGAGGTTTGAACTCATCCAATCACTTCAAAATATTTTTAAAAAAAACATAAAAAACATGATATAATTAATTTCACATCCTTTAGAAACAATTTCACTAATTTTATTATAAGTACATGCTCAAATAGAAGCAAAAAATTGCAAGGTGTGAGGATTAACATATGAAACTAGACAATCAAATTCTTAGGAATGGTTCATAAAGTATAGGTAACCATTATTCCAAACAAAAACTTGAAAATAAATCAAACCAAGTTTAATATCTACCACAAAGACAATTTTACGTATAATTCCTCCTACTGTTTGTACCATCAAAAGACTTGTTGACTAGTTTTATTTGCCTAGTGGAGTGATGGAGAAGATAAATGGTTTTTGCTCATTTTTAGCACTTCCAAATCAAATAAATCATGTAAATAGAGTAAAGGAATATTAAGGGTCACTAAATAATATTATCCCACATGCCACTCTCCTACATAGGTTGTACAACTTCTAAAACGTTTTCTTTTTCACTTGTTTTCTTGATTTGTAGTTAGGAAACTACAAGTTTTAGTTAGTACTAACATTACTATCAATTAATCTGACATATTGGACATTGGAAGTGAGTTTATAAAACTTTTATTCATAATAAAATTGTACCACCCTCATTCATGACCCATATATAACCCCTAAGTGACAAAATGACATAAAGACTCCATTGGACTATGAACAAAGCTAGAAACACATTAAATCACATCAAATTGACTATTACACACCATATATCATGATAATATACCATTATATAAAGTTTTGGACTATATGGGGTTGACCTATTTTGATTTATGGTCAAAATAGTCAATAAGATCCACATAAGTAATGTGACTAATTTTGAACTATTCAAAAAAAGGTCAAATCACTTTCAAGATAGTCTAAAAATGGTTTAAAACCATAAACAATAGAAGAAGAGACAAAACATATATCCCCAATAAAAAATAAACATAAAGGACAGATAAAATATAAGAAATAGAGAATCACATACCCACACTAATAACAAAGGAGAATAAAAAACACAAGAGAAAGAAAAAATAAGTATCTAATATGAAATAATGATATGATGCATAAAAACACTCTAATAACATTATAATTACAAGGATTGTAACAAAATTAGGTGGAGTGTAAAAAATGTCCCACTTTAATGTGTATGTGCACATGTACGTGACAGTAAAATAAACAATTGATACCTAAGAGGGTTTAAATAAGGAAGGCTCTATACTATTGGGAATTGGTATGAATTTTCCATCAATGCTTCAATTTCAACATATTCAATGTACCTTAAATCAAATGTGGTGAGTTTAAATAGATAAATTTATCAATAAATCAATAATAACATAAAAAAATAAATAATTGAAAAACTAAAAGTGAGAAAAGGAATGAATATAGCTAGTAGTATGTGAACCACACTATCATCTTTGAAACTCTAAAATTAAAAACTAGAAACTAGAAATTATATCCTACTAACCTATGCCATGGGGAAAAAATATACTTCTTGCTAAAATATGCAAGCATATGACACTACATTGTAATATCTAACCTTATACACTCTTGAAATCATATAAATTTAAAATAGAATATGGTGACAATATGCCCCCTTTTTAGGTGAGGGAAGTTACTTCATATCACTCATATAAAAAGAAAGAGTCTTGTATCGTGCATAACATAGATAGATATAAAAAGTATCATGTGTAGACACATAAATTTGGTGTCAGACACTTGAAAACATCAAATTTTACATATATTGGACATATATGACTTGTTGGTACACATTTGACTCTTTCACATACTTTTCCCTATCTATTTTCTTATCTAACCCAATTTTAAATCATTGATATTTAGTATCTCCCTAGGCTATGCCATAATTCTCTAAAATCCTAAGTAGAATGTCACCATATTACATATACCTATTTCCCCATCTCTAGATATTTTTAGTAATAAATAAATTATTTTAGTTACCACAAGCATATGCCTTTACCAATAGTGTCCCATAATCCTTAACATATATTTATTGAATTTAATTGTCTCCCTTAAATCAGCCTAAACATGTTTCCTACATCAATTATGGGAGTAAATATCAAAGACTAAAATATATATATATATATATAAAGAGTGGTGTACGAGTAATGAACAACTCCTCTTAGTATCCATGCATTAGTTGTATTAATTATAAACAATTTTAAAAAATACAAGTCTAAACTAATTTTTTTAAAATAATAATTGAGAATTCAATAAGCGGTGTCATTATTAGCATTATCATCACTAAAAAAGAGTGTATTCATTAAGCATGTATCTATAATTATTGGGTAGATACATAATTGTTACATCTTCTAGGTTTTTGTCTTGTTTATTCACATCCTTATTATCACCCTAATTTTTATCTTCCTTGGCAACACTCATGCTTAGAAACTCTTTATATCCAAATATCTTGAGATATAATGTCAAATATAGGTTATGATTCCTCACTTATAGTCATCTTCTTCTCTTTTAATTCCACTACCAAAAAATCCACTCCCACAACACAAATAATAATTAATATATCTTTATATGATGTAGCATAATATATTGTATTATATTATATTACATTTATCTTATGGGAGCCTATTTTATACATTCATTGGGTTATTTATTTCTATCCCCATCCCATTGAGAAAGGGAGTATGTTTGGTGGATTTATAAGGTGTCATCTATGGCAATCTTATCAAGATTGGATGGGTGTTAGAGAAACCCATTCCCTGGTTTCCTTATTTGGCATGGATGTTAGAGGAGTTTATGCTTTAGCCCTTAATATTTATATGGATAATGGAGAAGTCTATGTGTCTCACCTGAGCACTAAAAGTACTTTTTGTATATTAATGTGTTAAGTTTTGAGGGAAGATGGATTTTAAGATCAAGAGGGCTCTATTTTTTTGAATTCATGCTTTGTCGTATTAGATTGGATGATAAAAGATTCCAACCTTGTCTTTTACAAGTTCTAGAATCCCTATTATTCCTCATAAGATTTTATGAAATCAGATTTTACATTAATGAGGCATCCTTGGGGGATATGGTTCTATTTAGACATGTTTTCACTCTTAATATACATAGGGAATGCGTAGGATGTGTAAAAACTATGTTGAAGATCAAATCTATGGAGGAACATATTCAATTTCAATTGGTTTTGATTGGGATGGATATAGGAAACCCAACCAAAACATTCTTTATTAGAGTGGATGATAGAGGAATCCACCTTGTTGGTTTCAATGGGAGGAAAATCCCACTTATTGTTTCTCAACTGCGTGGAGGTTATGTGGAAGCCCTAGGTGGTAGAAGACCTTCTACTCCTAGTGGACTCTTGTTCTATAGTGTAAGTTACATAGAAGTCTTATTAAAGGGTGTCAGTTCTTGAGTGTCATTTATGTTTAACATCCTTGATTGTTATAAGGTTGTGGGAACCTTAAAAAACTCATGTTATGGTTGTGGGAGCATTAAAACCCTCTTTTTGTTTATTTCACCAAGGTTGTGGGATCCTCCAAACCCTCTTATTGTACTTGTTATGGTTTTTAGAGCCTTAAAACCCTCTATCTATGCTTTGTAAAGGTTGAGGGAGCCTGCAAACTCTCTTGTTGCATGTGGTATGCTTGTGGGATCCTTAAAACCCACGTGTTGTGCCTTGTAATGTTTTTTTGTGGGACCATAATGTAAAACCCTCTGGTGGTGGGTCTAGTTATCAAAACCCTCAGTTGTTCGGTTCATATCTCTAGCTTCAAAATCATTTATCTCATCAAATAAAAAATGTAGTAGAATATATTTAAGGTTTGGGGTTTAAAATCAATTATGAATATGTATCATACATGTGTTTTCTATAACCACCTTTACGACATTTTTATTTATTTTTAGGTCCTCAATTTATAATTAGACCACCATTTTATACATACTCAAACTGTGTAGTTTATAATATCATAGACAACATTTTAGTGACTATATAATCTTGATTGAATATACTCTAATTGTTGATCGACTAGTTTATTAAAGGGCTAGTTGGCTAGTTGAGTAAAGAATGAAAGGAAATAATAACAATAGAAATATTGAGGTAATTTAAGGAACCATAGAGCATTCATTATATGAATATATTTCATATCATTTATTATTCTTGTCATAGATAGACAAACACGCATAATATGCATTATGATTTTAATATCCATAAAAAACCATAACTTTTTTTTTTAGGTTTTAGATGCCCACATGGAAATAATTCTTAATAATTTAGTGTCTAAAATTATTAAAAATAAAATAAATTATTTCATCTGTATTATGTGTTTTTTCCATTCAAAAACTATCTATAATTAATGCACCTAAGGAAATACCTCAGACATGCACTAAGAGGTTGAGATAAAAGGTAATTAAAAGTATCTAATTAAGTGGAAGAACATATCTAGTGAATATGTGACATGGGAGGTCAAATATTTCCTTCAAAAATATATAGTGAGCATAAACATTGATGACAACATTGGTTTCAAGGGGAGAGGTATGTTATGCCCTTTACCTATAGTGTGTATTGGGATATGTTTTGTTGACTTTGGTAGCAAAGATTTTAATTAACTCATATTATCATTTTAATTATTTCATATTAGGAGTATGGTTGGCCTAGGGTGTCTCCATAAGGTAAATAGGGTATATATGGGAGGTAGTGGTGAGTATGTGATCATTATATAATAAATTATATTTTTATTGTAGGGTCATGGAAGTTTTCCCCTCAAAGTGGCTTAGTCATATAATTTGTTATTATGCCCTTATTTCAATCCTATTTTTATCTATTATTGTGATTCTAACTTTAGTGGTATAGTAATTTCATTATAATTTTTTTATAACATTGTACTATGTCCCATAAAACCATTAGGATTTCCCATGGATGTAATTTTTTCATTTCAATTTATTTAATTTATTTTTATTTTTTTGATAAATAAATACCTCAAGGTTAATATCATCAATAAATCCACTCAAAATATCATTGAAACAAAGTAATCACTTTTTTATTTTAGATTTAATGTTATCTAAATAATGTAAAAATATGGTTTATTTAAATTGTTTAAAATATAGAAAAAACCTAAAAATATAAATTGATAAATGGAAACATTGATATTTAACTTATTATATTTGAAATTGACAAAATAATAGAGGGGATATGTACTTGGCTTATTTATGATTTTATCACTCATAAACATTGTCACATGTGATGTAAATATATTGTTTATGCCATGTCATTGATAATATTAGGAAACTAGAGCTCAAACCATGTATGGGACATGTTAGTAATAGTTAGACCCATACATAAATTAATATAGTATTAGTTAATTTTACGTTGTCCCTGTAGACTATGAAGTTTTGTGATGTATCAAACTATTGCACCTATGACTGCAAATGTTTCTTGTATGTGCACTCACATTCAGTATTTTATTCTAATCCTTATTTTCCTTCTCCTTCTTATGAAACATTAACCTCATTTTGAATCACAATATTACCCTTTCAAAATCCATTAGTATGTTGGGTAAGACAACCCCAACCACTTCTTGTTGAGTGACTGATCATTGTTTACATTCTAATAATCTAAAGAGGGTTCAAACCTCATGTATTCATTCCACTTAGGTGTGTGTTTTCCACATCATGATAAATATATAATGTAATGTAATATTTATATTTAGACACTCAAAACCATGAAACTTTGACCTACATGTGTATTTAGAGTTGGCTCTAATACTTTTCCTTTAAAGGTTTTTCATATGTGTACGCTTTTATGATAATGTCTCAAGGGAGTGCTAATGGATTTCTCAAGTAGTTATCAAGTAATTTATAAGTTTTTACTAAGTGAGTATAATATTATAATATGTTTGTAATCATAGATAACTATTTGTTACTTCCCACCAGCCTGATCCATGAATCATGTCTAAGCCAACCTAATGGAGACTTCCTAATTTTAAAAATAACTATTGAATATTCTTAGACACTACCGGTAGAGGCAAACACTTTTGGAAAACTAAAAATATCTAGTTGTTGTCTATATTATCATGGATATGGAGAAATGTTTTTATATTCTATTATGTTTATATATATACTAGGTTGATCCTAAATATGTTTATCAAGTGACTAGGGTTAACCAACAACAGGTGGGTATAAAGATAGGGGAAAGTGCACGTAAGATTAAAATATGTATGGAATGTCCAAATATGTCAAAGTGTACCAAAGTATCTAATAAAAAATTTAGGTATGCATTGAATGTCACATTTTCTCCACATGAAACCTGAAATAAAACATGTATAGATCAATGTATTCTAAAGATAATAAATCTAAAATAATATAGATTATTAAACTATTTGAATTTGAAAAGATGAGGACTAAATACAATTGGTATTATGTAAATCATGTTTCCATTTGTTAAACTTGTTTGGAGAGTGACATGGGGTGATTATGCTCCAAGGTGATGGAAGTATTGAAACCATGAGTTGAATAGTTTTAAGGCATCAACCACCATTGGAAAGTGAGGGGTGTTATAATTTTAGCATACCATAAACCTCAACTACAATACTCTAAATACAATCATAATTATGTTGAAGAATGTTGAAACAAGGTTTGTATGTAAAATGCAAAACCCAAAAATAGGTTCATATGTCAAAGATAAAACAAAAAAAAAGTTCGTATGTAAAATTGGAACCTTAAAACTAAGTTCATATGTAAAAGGATTAACTATTGTAGATGGAATATATAACTAAAGTGTTTATGTAGAACCATCGATCTGAAGTATAAAAATAGAAAAGTATTTGCATGAACAAAATTCATACCCAAATTTTGATTGACTTGTACCTCAAATTGTTAAATAATGCCATCATCTATCTATAAAAATGTCATATAATGACTCAAATTTTCCTCATAATCTTTTATAATTCCCCACATATGCCTCAATATGCTTAATCTAAATCACATAATTTTTTATAATCTACTCAATCTGATCACATAACATTTCCAAATCTAGTCAATGTGTCCCATCTAAATCACATAATCTGAATAAAAATGTGAACTACTTTCTATCATGGCATAAATATATTATCCCAATATATTCCCCCATTTTAATATGAGGGGTCAAGCTTATGAATCACCCATCCCAAAAGAAAGAGTTATGCTCACCATGTATTATATATAAAAATATAATCATGTAAAGTATGTATACACACATGATAATATATGTCATTATAGAAATATTTGATCATTCAAGCATGTATGAATCATGTAATCCAAGTTAATTTGAATACAAGTGCTAATGTCTAGTAGATATATCAATTAACTATGTAAGAACAAGAAATACAATAGATGCATGATATAAATCATGGTATTGTAGATAATAGAATAATATGTGATATAAATCATGATACCATACTTAAATTAATTATCATATATGTATCCATACACATCCAAACACATAAAATATTATGATCAAGGAGTAAAAAAACACTTAAAATTAAACATGGCTATAACATGGCCTTGGATTGAACTAGAGGATCTAATAACATAACTAACACAAGATGTGACAAGGCACATTCAATTCACCCTCGGAACACATATTATAACACATGTCAATGATCACAAAATGTTAAAAATATTAGGAACAATCATGCAAAGATAAATTAATGTCAGTCGATATAAGAAATCAATTTCATCATCAAATATAGACAACCATAATATCAATAAAAAATATCACTCTAGAAAGTATAATCAAGAACAAGTTGTATGCACAAGCTAGGATGACCTACAACTATCCTTTTTATCTCAATAGACCAAGATTCGAATAAGGTCAATCAAATCAAGATTGTATATACTTAGATGATCAAGTAGGGACCAATGAATTATTTATATATAGTAAAGGGTAACATATAAAACAAATTATGATATTGCTATCAGGATTCAACTATGTAGTTTTTGAGTCAAACTAGTTGACCCATGTTTCATGAATAGTGGTTCACATGAACCCATCTCTCATGAGAATGAATGGTCCACTTAGTAGTCATTGCATCTAGGTGATGATCACAAGGGTGAATCATTGGGCCTTCTTGGGATGTCACCCATCCCAGTACTACTCCAACTCAAGCATGTTTAACTATGGATTTTCCTTTAAGGTTAAGCCCACTTAGCTTGATACCCC
This sequence comes from Torreya grandis, assembly GCA_037957365.1. Classification (NCBI taxonomy): domain Eukaryota; kingdom Viridiplantae; phylum Streptophyta; class Pinopsida; order Cupressales; family Taxaceae; genus Torreya; species Torreya grandis. The sequence goes on along the minus strand of JARHVA010003098.1, from coordinate 673,497 downwards.
ATTTGTAAAAAGAAACAATTAAAAATCCTAAGCTTATGACACAAGGATGTAGATCTCATTAGGTGTTAACAAAGGTAAATGGTTTAAAACTATATGTTGTCACTTGGATTTTTACCCTTTGAGGAGATGTCTCAACTCTCCTCATCTAAGTGGCACAATTGAAACACCTCTAGGCTTGTGGGTAGCCTATGAATGAGATGAATATCTAGATAGGGATAGCTCCTTTCATGTACCACTTTGGATCACTACTGCACCTAAAATTTGGTGGGGGGGGGGGGATGAAGAGATAAAATTTAAGGAAAAATATCCTAAGGGAGGTGTTACACCAAATAAGTTGATGAATTCCAACCATCTACATGTTACACATGAAACCAAGAGACTAACCAAACATACACTTCTCCAATCTGCATCTTCTCACATCAATATTATATTATGAGGTTATGGATGAATTTTTAGTCTAGGAGGAATAGGCAATATGCCTTGAATGTAACTAGTGAATATACTAACTCAATCAACCTTGACACTTCCTAGAACACTTCACATGCCCTACAAGAAGAAGCTTTCCAACTGTAAATAGGATGAAAGACTAAGATAACATGCTAAGGCAATCATAGTTATCACTAAGAAAGATAAATAATCCAAGTAATAATCACTATGAATAGTCATGAAGAGGTAAAAATTATTATTCATATTGATCAAATGGTATTCAAATGAGTAGGGCTTAACCATACTCAGGTGGAGCATAAGTTACAATGGCCAAAATGGCTAGTTCTTATAGAACTTGAGAGAAAGAGGATAAGAGAGAAGTCCAATGGGTCACAATAACACTTTTAAAGATGATAAAAGGAGTTAATTATGTATTATAAGAGGATTTGGAATCAACTGTGTAAGGTCAGGAGGAACAAATGGCCATACAAGGCATGAAACTTATGAAAAGTGGCATGAAACTCTTTATTTGGCTCAAAAAAATGCCTTCATGATTTGGACATATTTAAAAATTCAGAAAATAATTAATGATAGGTATGATTATTGTAATGATAGGGAAGGATTTTATACATGCCTCTCCATGCATTGGTTGTAGTCTTGGCCATCTGGAATCATTTAGAAATGAGTTATCACCATCTAAAATATAAAAAACTCTTCCTTCATGCACCCTACACACTTTGACTCCAAAATGGCATTAGTTTTCCATGAAAATACATGGGATAAAGTTAATTACATGTTTCAAGACCCTCCATGGCCTTAGAGGCATTAGTTACACCTTAAAATCATCTCACTTGAAGTTTTTCCACTATGTCAATTTTGACTGGCTGAGATGAAACCTATTGTTTGAAAAATTATGATATTTTTAAAATAATTATATTTCCATATTGATTTATTAAAATTCATAATCTTCCCCCCAAACTTTATTGCATCTCTTGAAACCTTCTAGAACCTACACAATGCATAAAACTATCAATAAAAGCTTATTTTGTACCTTGTCTATATGGTTCCATACAACTCAAAAGTATGGGAAGGAGCCTAAAATAGTCCTCTTCAATTTAAAATCATCATCCTATGTAAACTATTCCATTAGAGTAGCTTCCCATCCTTATTTCTCTATTTGGGTCACTAACAAGGGTTTAAGAGGGGTTTATCCTGTTTTAACCCTTAATATCTGTTCATAACGATAGGATGTTGTAAATCCAAAAAAAATAAAAAAATCATATTTCAAAACCTTTATCAATATCCCTAAACTTCTTCGATTCCCATGCATAGCCCCAAGGGAGATGTGAGCATCCAAGGTTATCTTATCGAGCTTGTTTTCACATTTTACACAAGTTTGAGTTATCTTTGGGCCAAAAATGTATTCCCATGTAACTTATCTACCTTTAAAAAATCTTGAACACATATTTATCAATCCTATAAACATGTTTCAATATGGTATAAATCTTATCTCAAGGTGGAAGTGACCATGACTCTCCTTTTGGCATATATGTCTAACCCTGCCCAATTAGGTTTGACTACAACATTGAGGGTCTAGGCTATCCAATTATATTTATTTGAATTTGATAAGTTTTAACACATATAATTTCACCCTAGGAACATGTTTCAATACATTGGAGTGCTCAGTTAATATTATAAATGAATCTGACCTTTCCTATGTGTTCTTAGGCCTTACCATTCTCAATAAACATGTTTGTAACTTTTGTAGGTTTAGACCTCCAATATGTTATTATTCATTATATTAAAGGTTATTCATAATTTATTAGGTTTTTTTTTAAACTCCTTACATATTATTGAAAGGTCCCTCATCTCCTTGGATCACTCTTCATCCCCTTTTCCCCAAAACATGCCAATTTACACTTAAAAGGAAGTGCCCTCTATCTGAGACAAAATAGATGGAAATTACCCTATTTTATCAGATTTATTAAATGGTGTATGATCTTCCCCAAGTCATAAATAAACTATACACAAAAAATTGGCCCTTGACTAGGTCAATAGACCCCTTAATTTCTTCATATTCCAAGGTAAACTTGTGGAGAGCAGACTATGTATGTAGGGTTTTCATAAGGATTATGTAATATTTCTATATGTATATATTTATATATTATTTAAAACACTTGAAATGGCCTCATAAACATTTAAAAATTTAATTTAATGATTTTCCCATGGTAGAAGTGAAAAATGAGTCTCGTTTTGGCTTTAGCCAAGTCAAAGCCTAGTAGATCTACCTACATAGTTGAAAGCCTAAGGAACCTTGTTGATTTTATTTCCTATAAGCATGGTTAATGTAATTTTTTATGCCTTAATAAATCTCAAGATATTCCCTCAATGATATATCATCCATTAACTCATCTACTTACCTTCTCCTTTCCTCATACTCTTCGGATAGGCTTGTTGATCTTCAAGAGTGCTTTGCCTCTGAGACAAAATAGAGGGGTATTTCCATCTATCTTAGGGATAAAAGAGTGTTTTTAAATCTACCTATACTCAAAATTACTCTCTATACCAAAAATTAAGGTCTGGCTCCTTTAATTTATCTTTAAACACCTCAAACTCTCTAACATAGCCCCTAAAATAGGATTGTGTTAGCATTTTTGACTATATTTACTTCAAATCAATGTTCCTATAGGTATCCTACATATTTAGAGCTTGATAAAATGTTTATAAACCCATTTTTAATTCCATATTATTTTCATACATTTGTTTATCCCTATGTATTCATGTTTAGATAATGCCAACACTAAGAATTATCACTCTTTATGCTCACTACCTTTCTCAATTAACACAGTCAACTGTGTTGGGAAAGATGAAACCCTGTAGGTGTATTTTATTCTATTTAAAATTTAAAAATCATAATTAAATCTCATGAAACATTTTAAAACCCTTCTCATCTAACAACCTTGGTGGTTCCATCTCAAACTTGCATGTTGGACTTTGTTCTTACAACAAGTTGTGTGTACTTGTGATGAAAAAGGGAAATTGTAGGTGATAATGAGAATAAAATGATTTAATATAAACTCCTATTGATGATAATATAGGTCAAAAATGTTCCTCTAAACTATTTTTAACTATAAAATTCAGGTAAACATGGTCTGGTCTTGCAATCTTGGGTTAGGCTTTGAAGGAGGCAGTGTGACTGTAGGTATTGGCTAGCCTTGGAGGCCATTTCAACTTGAAAGTTACTAATAATATGACACTTAAGTCATTATATAACCTTTATAATCATAATATACCCATTTAAACCTCTTAATAATTTCATTATATTTCATAATCTTCAATGTGAACACTTCTTCGAGTCTGAACACTAAGTTGATTGTAGGTGACTATGTCTAAGCCATTTATACAGACTGACTCATCCTTGGTGAGTGTAAACCATCTTCCATGTACCTAATTTATGTTTTCCATGGAAATAATATGTTATTTATTGTAACAAGACATTACAACCTAGTCTTAATCACCAAATCCACTCATTAGGCCTATAACTTGTTATCAACTCATCTTGCTATAGATAACATTGTGAAATTTAAGTGTTCAAAGAGCAAATTGAGGGCTTTCAAAAACCACTCTCCTCAACTAAAACACATATATTATCTTGAAATCTGATATAAATATATGGGATATTGAAAAAAAATGTACTTTGAAGCTCTATAAAATAATGCAATTTTGTATAAGAAACCTCAGAAAAGGGCCTAGACCTCTGTTTTGACAGTTTTAGGAATTTATCCCAAAATGCCACAAGTTTTATTAGGAGGTATTATTAAGGTTTAAATATAATTAAATATTATAAATAACCTTAAAAATTATGTTAAATCATGTTTAAACCTTCCAAACCTTAGAGAATTCTCAAACACACATTTAATGTTCCCCAAGAAGTGGCAAACCATACAATTGTTGTAGATGAATATATATTGCATTTACTTGTTCTCTTAGCTCTTGGAATTCTTAATGAAGTTTTATTTGTAATTATATATTAATAAAATACATATATTGTTAAAAATATATCACTTCATTTTGGAACCATAACATAGAAGAAAAATTCAGTAATTAGAAGAAATGACTGCAACTCCACTCTTTCACTCCTTACAAACTAAGTTGTTTGAGCTATCAAATCCTTTCCAAATGTAAAAAAAATAATGGATAAAACTATATAAAGGATTAATAATCATATTGAACCAATATTATCAACTATATTGTATGAACTTTCCCAAACAAGAGCAAACCTAATAGGGTGCATAGATTAGCAAGTAGAAAAACATAGTCTAATTCATGAGGATGGTTCATACAGCACATAACAAAAAAATTAAAAATATTTTTATGTAAATTAATATATATTAGTTTAATACCACCTACCAAATTCTTTTGACCTTAAACCTCTTTGACTAACTGTACCAAGTATGAACCTGTTGATCACTTTTGTATGTCTAAAAGGGCAAGAAAGGAGCACAACGGTTTTGGGAATTTTTTAGAACTTAAAAAGAATTTAAATAAATGGTATTAGTTTTATTAATATGAATTTATTTTCTATGAGATTCTACCATGTGTCACCTTCCCCCATGGGTCGTACAAGTGCCAAATTATTCTCTTTTCTTAAGAAAATTACCCTTTCTTCTAAAGAACCTACCACTTTTTAGTTATGATAATTGATTAAGACCTATTAAGACACATTATATATTAAATAACCTTTTTTAATCATCAAATTTCCCAAAGATGTCGTACAAACTATTAAATGCTCCATTTATGACCTCTAAAATGACTCAAAATGATATATTAGCTAATATGACTAATGACCAAGGCTGATGTGATATGTAATAACATAAAAAGAAATATATTTCACCCTATGACATAAAATTAGACACTTAAAACACATAAAAATAAATTTTTTACCTATAGGGGTTCCAATTTGACTTGTAGGTCAAATTTGGTCAACACTATCATTATAAATATGTAATTAAATTAAGTGGTTGTAAAGAGGTACAAACTAAAGTAAAGGATAATTTATGATTTTTGTAAATGGGTAAGGATAAATAGTCCACCAAATGGGGGTTTATGTAACCTAAAGTCATTTATATAAATTCTAAGCAATCTTATTGCTACACCATTTTTTTTGGTATAGATAAATCCTAAACAAGGATACACATACATTCATTCACAAAAAAATAATAAATATATAATGTAATAATTAAATAAAGTAAAGTGTATGGATAGAAATACTTACCTTTAGATGGACTCGTTAATGTTTCAATATCCCACTTAGCTCAAGTGGGTCTTTGCCAGAGAATGGTGTAGGTTCAAGACCTCAAATGGTTAGATGAATACCTAGATATCCTCAGTTAGGAACTCTCAATGACTCCTATTAAGATTAAATGACACTACAAGATAAGAATACTCAAAATAAGGTTTTATAACACTAACTCTCCCACTAATTACTTGGGGAATAATTTTTATTGAATTCAGATCAAATTAGTGTGATGTGATATGAAATGAATTAAATATGACCCCTATATATATGGTTATCATATAAAAAACCAACCCTAAAATTTAAGTCAATGGTATCAACTCAGCTAATATAGTTGTAAGATGTTAGCTAGCACAATACAGTATTACCTAGAATGATATAGTAAAGATGTCAGAAAAACATTTAGAACTATACCAGATTGGCTGATACATTAAATGAAAGATGAAGGCACAAAACAAATGGTATCGACCAAGTCGAGGCCACAGGATGTAGGGAAATTAACTAACTAAATAGGAAGTAAATATAAGGGATAAAAATATATAAGCTAATACTTGTGTATGAATATGTCCTTAGTGTAGGTATACCCCCAATGAAGAGAGGTTTCCCATGGATGTAAATATGTCATGCCTTTTTATGAATATGTATCATATGTAACCTATATGTCATGCATGCCATTCATGTATACTATGAAAAACATGTGTATAAAATGGTTATGTAATTCAAATGTTTATGACAATTATTTTCAAATGGTCATGTGTACTAGATCATGTTATTCTAGAAACATAATTTAACATTTACTAATAAAATAATTTACTTGTGACCACTCCTTATAAATACTTAGATCATGTTTAATTCCACGGTCCTTGAACACCATTCATTCACTTCTATATGGATGACATATTTGTACAACAACTAATGATCTCAAAATTTCCATATATCTCATTCCAAATATATCAAGCTTACTCTTTGACTTTTCCAAACTTCCATCTTAGTTTTCCTTGATCCTTAGATAAGGTCATGCCATCTAGACTATTTTTCTCATTGGTATCATCTGAATCCTATGGCTACATCCTCCCACCAAATAATTACTAGTTTCCTAAATTTAAACTCATATAATAGATCATAACACAATTTAGTAAGCACCATCTTAGGTAATTCATAAATGATCACTATAAAACTACATTTTCAAGCCATTTTCACCAAGAATATCATATGATTGAGAATCACCAAAATATCTAATAACATATTAAGATAAAATCATAAATGTTTCCTAATTTAGAGTCCACTTATCCATAGTAGTCCTGAGGTAATTTTGAATAAACCTCCAAGGTCATAAGTCATCATTGAATAAATTAATCACACCAAGATTTTACTAGTATATAGCATTTCACTGGTATTTCACACACACCACCATAGCATGGGATACCTACATGGATTTTTATCCCTATTCAAAGTATTTGTATGTATTCAATAGTTAAAACAGGAGGTGTTGAGGTCAAACACAATTTTAACCACTAACTTGCTTTTCCCCTTAATTTTTTTCTCCACATGACCTATAGAGATTAAATGGTATATATTTTATCACATATACATAGTCAACATGTGAAGGTGAATATGTCCAAAATTCACTAGATTTATAAATAGTTATCAGACATCAATGTGTCCTAAGGACACCATCCTAGGCCTCCTTTGTCTATCCAATGGCCTTGTCCAAAGATCAATCAAATCTATGTTTATGATTCAAAATGACCTCACAAATCCTCCTAATCAATTTTATAGTCTCAGTCATAGTCTTACATTCTTGAGTCTAGCTAAATTGTTTATTTCCATGCATTTCCCATTTTAGCATATTTATAGACTTAGCAAGTTCAATTTTTTTGGGTCATTTATTGCATATTTGTGGCATTATAATTATGTGTATTATTTTATATAATTAGGATTAAAACTCTCTTAATTTAAAATTTTGATAAAACATATTGGTGAACTTATCTATTGATTAACTATTGAAAAACCCTAATAATATATGTTTTTAGGGTTCTCTATTTCTTTTTATTATTTCCAATTATTGTATTAGGGTTTTTAGATTTGATAAATTATTTCATATCATTAATATTCTAAGTTTTCATTTCATAATTTATGCAATATAAGAAAGTTTTTTCTACCTCTCTTTGAAGAAGAGAGATTAAGTGGTGCCCAAGTTGAACATACTCATGTTGCCTTTGATAAGGCACATAACATGGATAAAAATAAGGATATATCAAGACCTTCAGATATTAATTCACAAATTGAATATGTATAACTACATGAAAATACTTTAGAACAAGAATAATATAATTAAAAAAACATTTATTCTCAAGATGAGCACCATGATGTACTTCCACCTATAGGTGATAAACAATAAAGAATAACTTATTAATAAATTTTGAAAAAGAATATGGGAATAAAAATCAAAATTATCATATTATTTTGAAAACTATTTTAGACTTAAAAAGTGCAATCATGGCTAATAAATTGACTACTTATATTGTTATGGGTTCTTTACCTTTTTTAACATCATTCGATACAACTTTTATACCACCATTTACTATGGGTGAAACCCAAGGATTTCAGTAGATAATATTCCAATTCATACTTATTTATTAAATACACAACCATTGGTTAGATCAAACTCTATTATTTATGCATAACCCCTTATGGATACTCTTCTAACTCTATAAAATAAGGTGTTGTAAATGGAACAGAGTGATTTGAAGCCTTATCAAGCACTGGAATCATAGATATTATTTCATAATCTATTGGCTCAAAATATTCTAGAATATCCATTACCAACCACTTTTATGTAACCTAAGCCTACATTTTATGATGGAAAAGGTGACCCCAAGCAAAACTTGATAATATTTCACATGACATGTTTGGACTATGTGTCCAATAATAGCTTGTTGACTAGGTTATTTCCCAAAAGTGTAGAGGAATATGGTCTAAGATGGTTTTAAGATTTTCCAAATCAATTAATTAATGAATTTAATCCCTAATGATTTTTTTTTCTCACACACTTCTAAATCAACATAATTGAGAATCTTTCCTACACTCAGATTGCTCAATTCAAGCAAGAATCTAATGAGCCTATCACAGAATATATCTTAAGGTATAATACCATGCTATCCAAAATGAAAATTTTTATGGTAGATAAAGACTTAAAGGATAGATTCAATCAAATATTTTTTCCACCTTTACATGAATCCATCATGTTTAATAAGTTTCCTTCATTCACATATTTATGTCACACATTAAAAGAAATAGAGGTCAAGTTGATAGAAATGAATAAGCTCAAGTATGCAACCAACCCATTTTCCACTTCTCATGTGAATAATCTGAGTAAACCAACATACAAGGTGAGACCAAATGAGGAAAAAAATGATCAAAAAGGCAATAGTCGATGCAATTTAAAAACCTACTTTGCATATTGTATAATCAACTCCTCCAAGGAGATAATTTACCAACTTATCAGATGCTCCCTATAATGTTTTATAAAATTTATTGGAATGTAACATCATATTGATCCCTCTCACTAAATATATTTATATGAGTAATCCTCTTATAAAATTATTTGATCATAATGTTTTTTGTGATTTTCATCAATCATTAGGGTATACAACTAATATATATATATATAGACACACACACACAAGTTTGAGATATAAGATGCAAGATCTTATAGATGAGAATATCATTGATGTCAAAATACCTACAAACAACACTAAGGAAAAACCAAATGGAAATTATACAATGAAAATATGTAATGATATTTTTACTAATCACACATGTCAAGAGACAACAAATACATCAAGGGTGCATGACACATACAATGCACACCCTTTACTAGTTTCTTATCATACATAGGCATTCCAACCCTTGAATAGAGTAATTGGTACATATACTATTTTAGTGCCCTCTAGACCACTCATCACATTTATAGGCATGATATTTTTGATAATGAATCTGATTTTCACTCTTTATTCATCAGATCTTATTATGATCATCAACCTATATATAGTATCATGGTTGATAATGGGCCAAGTGTGGATATGTGCAAAATCACTCTTCTCTAACATCTTGGTTATACAGATAAGCATATCTTTCATTTGACCACAATGATTAAATATTTTAATGGTTACATTCAAATTTCTATTTTTGAGATCACCTTACCATTATAGGTTGCTTTTGTACATGTGGCCACCATATTTATAGTAGTTCCTAATGTAGAAGTCTTCGATTTATTATTTGGATGTCTTCTAATTCAACAACTTTAGGAATTACCTTTTATAGGCCACATATGCTTAAATTATATATTTATTGATGAGGTTATAATTATTCATGATATTTTATATGATTTCCCTCTCTAACCAAATATTATTTTTCCTACACAACATGTTTTAGTTGAAAAACCTCAAGGGGGTCAACCTACTTAGAAAGTTTGATAGAAACATGTGGAAAAATTTCCAATCATACCCATCCTCAAAAATCCACATAATCAATAGTTTGTTAAAAATTCTATAAAATCATCTTCTACTCCAACACATTCTAAATTGACATCGCATGCAGTTAAGAGTGTTCCACATAGGAAACCAATTCAGATTTTTTACACTAAATTATGGGTTCAAAAGAGTCCTAGGGTTCATCATGCTACAAATCATGCTATAATTTATCATCATGACAATGGTATTCATGGTACAAAATCATATCAACTCTCAGATTCTGAGTTGAGATTTATTACTTCATAGTGGAATGATACTCCTAATTCATGAGAGATCATCCTTTCTCCATTAGACATAGGACCTATTGATTTTGAATCTCTTTTCAGAATCATGTTTATAATATCTTTCATGTTTTCAAATATTCAAAAAACACAAAAAAATATAATACTTTTAAAATTTCTAAAAATAAGACCTATACATGATATGTGTAGTTTATTTACATCATTTAATTTATTTGTAGTTATTTAGTAATTATTTATATCTATTTTCATATCATATATGCTTCACAAGTGTATTCAAATGAGTTTCATAGCATACATGTTACCATTTCTAGATATAGTTGTATATGGTGATATTGTCTTAGACCTAGAAAACCTACACAAACAAAACCACTCTATATAAACAGTAATGCATTATGTTCTTGTATAATTCCAATGGACTTGTCCTAGTGAACATAGGATATGATCTTCTAGATTCAAACCAGTCAAAGGCATTCTATATCTTATCTATGTCGCAACAAGTTCATTGGGGGCATCCTCTTACATAGATTATATCATTCTATGACTATCCCTATTGTTCATACTTCAATATATTACATTACATAGTTTATTGGCTCACTTACTATCTCATTACTATATTATTAGAAATATTATTTTTTTAATATACTAATTATACAAGTTCTTTATGTAGATCAATTTCACTTATGCATTATTTTCATGTTTGATTTCTTCTATGTGTATTCAAATTATTTAAATTGTGGACATCTGAACATGTCCTAGATTTTGAATCTAAGCCTTATTGTATGATTATATGCATGTGAATTAAATTTGAAAATATCCATTGTATGTGGCCCCTTAGCCTTCTATTTTGTGTTTTGTGTGCTTTTGTGTTTATTATTTGTTTATGTATCATGGCCATGACAATTGTTTGCTCATGATGGATATCATGCATTTTTACCAATTTTTTGATGTCATGATGGATATCATGCATCCTCCCCAATTTATCTTATTCAATTTCAAATACTCAATAAATAATCATTGTTTATTGTATTTCTTATTGTTAACATCTATCTAGACAAGATACTATGTATCTTTTTCCTACATGCATCTTACATCATTATTTTTCTCAATTTATATATGATGATTCCATGCTCCTCCATATCATCATTACTATTAAAATTTAAATTTTTTTATAACATATCTTGTATAACTTCTTATTTTGAGATTAGTTATTGGGTAGGATTCATAACTCACCTTAAAAGAAGGGGCATACATAGTAGCTTGTCTTAGAGACTAAGCTACAACAAAACAATGTATAGGTAAAAAATTATAGGTTTTACTAAGTTTATAATAGGTCATACCTATAATTTACTTATAAAGTAATTTTAGATAACAACACTCCATCTGGAAAAGGGCACAAGCTAATTGTGTCCAAAATAGTGTGTAATTGGCCTCTTATTTATTTTCATAGGATGACATTTTACAAGTTGTATAATTGGCTACTATAAAGGCAACTGAGAATATATCTTAAGCTAGATGGGATATTCATATGAAATCCCATTAATTTTATCCAATTATTTAATATAGATATACTTTAAGCATCAATGTACCAAATATGGTAATTCACATATCTTATGTATCCGTGGACATCCTAATAACATGTGAAATACACTATTTTTTGGAAAAACTAAGATTGAAGTAGTTATAGTTGTAGTCTAAACCTTAAGTGGTAACACAATGCCCCTAAGAATTTTTTGGAATTTTCCATTAAAACCTTTTATTATCTTTATCATACTAATCAAATAATTATTCTTCTACCCAAGATTCATAGTAAATGCCATACTTCATATGTTTTCACTTGACTCATTATACACCAAAACACTATCCATAGGATGTGAGTTAATGAAAGCATGTATGAATAAAGGCATATTGATATAATCATTGATAATGATTTCATTTTCATTAAATTTTATTATAGGTCATTATATATAGAGATTACAAGTGCACCAATAAAACCATTTATAGGATGGTCCTCCTCAATTCAAATAGTATAAAAATTTGGAGGAGGATACACATTATAGGTCATATGTACCTCAAGATTAGTCTTGGTTTCTTATGTTAGATGATTTAAAAATGGATCCGAGATTATATTAATCTTCGCATAGGTTTTTCAATTGAATCATTCATAGGTGTATTATTATCATTGATCTCAATAGTGTTTTTATTAATTAAATATTATATCTTATGTCTTGAGCCAAATCCTTTATTAGTTGAATATATAACACATCTATACCAATCATAATATGCATTAATATAGACCTCCCTAAGTTGTGCCTTTTTCATATCAACCTCCATCAGTAGAGGGAGATATATAAAATTACACTCAAATAAATTTTCTAACACCTTATAAGGAGGTTTTGGTAATCATGTAAATATCCTCCCTAGAAGAGCCAAAAGGATAAGCCTATTTTTAGATTGTGAAATCACATTGATCATTGTCTTAGCTATATTCCTATTATTCTTATCCTTAAATTTGAAAGACGGTTTGACTTGAAACATAGAATTATAATATTTTGATGGTTGGTCACATACTTTAACATGTTCATGGTAATTAACTTAACTCCATGGTCTTTAACCATATGTCACATATCATCAAAAGATTTGAAGTATTGGAAAATAATAGACCCATGGATAGATTAAAGTAGGATTTCTTTTAAATATGTATTTTAATTCATTATCAACCATAGGATTTGTCATTTTTAAATAATATTCTTATAGTGAAGCACATAGTCATTAATGGGTTCATTATTTCCTTAGTTGAGTTTTCAAATTTGAGCATACGAGACATTCTCAATAATATTAATATAAAATTGAGCCAATAATTAATTATCCAATAGATTTAAAACATCTACCAATTGAAAATGAATGTCAAAAAACCATTACAACGCATAGTCCTTAAGGTTACTAGGAAAAATCAATGTTAGCAACTTATTATTAGATGCATAGTCTAAACATGCCACATGAAAGACTCTAAATTCTAGATCACCCTTACCATCAAATGGTGTAAGATTAGGTGAAACTAATCCTACAAGAAATGGATAAGTATAAATATCTAGGACCAATGCATTGTGTAATAGTGTTTGAGAGTTTTTTGAATGACACACTCTATGAGAACCTTGTTCCAGTTGAGAAACCTTGGCTTGAAGTTATAATAATGTTTATACAATCATTTTCTTGGTATTAAATTAATTAAAAATAGGTGTTTAATGTGAGTTACAAGCCTAGGAGGTACAAAATTATGATACATAGGTATAGGCATGAAAATATAAGGAGTAACTTGTGTTTTCCCCACATTAGGTGTAGGCATAATTTGTGTAGACATAGGTATAGACACATGAATTATATAATTTGGGATAATTATTTGGATTCTTATTGTAGGATCTATTCCTATAAAAGGTGTATTAATTTCATTCAAAATTTTAACATGTCATTCTTTAAATGTGGGCTCCTTAGAAAGATTTATTTTCATCTTTAATTACATATAACAATGCATGAATCATGTGTAGATTCATTTCAAGATATTTGGTAAGTTCACAGTGATCTATATCATCATTTTATCTATGAGCATAACATTAATAATATCTTCCATTTTAATTATGTTATGGTTTTGATTTATTAATATGGGGAAATTAAAAATCAGAATAAAAGTTAAACCTCAATATAGAATAAATATGAAACCCTAAGAAAATATAAAAACCTAAAGAATGAATAAACCTAGGGATTTGTTCATGCTTTTAACCTAATGATCAAGTTCAGTACATTTTTTTTACTTTTTTATTAATGTGATCTAAATAATTTAAAATTAGGGTTAATTTATTAAATAAAATATTAAAATAACCTATAAATTTGAATTGAGAAATGGATAGATTGATATTGGATTTAATATATTTAGAATTGACAAAACACTAGAGGGGAGATGTATTTAAAGTATTTCTAATATATTTGTCACTCATGATAGTTGTCACTTATTTTTAAAATATTCTATTTATGCCTTATCATTACTTATGTCTAGAAACTATAGCTCAAACCTTGTAAAGGCATTATTATTAATTTTGAGACCCTTATATTGATTATTACCATCCTGGTTCTGCTATAAATGTCCCTATAGATTGTGTAGGTATATGATTGTAAAATCCTCACTAGGATCTACTTAGAAATACATGACTTTTTTAAAATTTTAAGAAATGTATTCTTTCATTAGATTATACCATGAGAATATAATTAGTGATTCAAATAAAATATTCTAAGTATGATAACTATAAAATAATCATGTGACATCTATCCATCACTGATCACTATCATCATATGAAACATAACATAAATAAATATAAAAGGTAACTACAGATGTCTAGCCATAGCTACTACAAACATACATCCATTGTTGTCAATGTATAATAAATAAATAATTACATCTCTTCAGGTATGATGTTATAATAATAAAAGATACAATACAATGTATAATATACATGATACATGGCTCCATAGAGCATGAGTTCCCTGAAATCTAGTATCTATGGAAATCTCAAGTGTCATCTATAAATAATTACTATTGTGGGGAGGGAGAGAATCATCTAAGTGATTTTCCACACCAACCACAAACCATCAATCCCCTGAATAATTCCCCCATTAAGGAATGACCCGCCCTTCATGGATGTGTAGATAGTGATGATGTAGGAATTTAGAGAGATGATAATACCCATGTGTTGTATGATTTATAAGAACATGTAGTGTACCATAAATAAATTAATTTTAACATGATATTGCATAAACATGTAAATCATACATATCAAATGAAAATGTCTAATTAACATTACTTTGGCCAAAGTTTTCAATAGTCATTGATCTCTACGATCAGTCAAATTCATACACACCACTTGATTGGATTATCTTCATATGGCATTTGTGATATCAGTAAGCTAGTCAAGTCCATCTCACTACTTACCCAGTACCATCAACACAAGATTTTGTTAACATAAATATAACCAACATAATCATATAGATTACTTATTACTAGTAAGCATAAAACATACTAAACACATGAATAATCAAAATACATACATTTAATTGATCAAACATATGAATGAATCTCCATAATATTATTTATCACATAAATAATAAGAATAAAAATAATAGTTTATACCAACCGAGTATAACCCATATTTAGATTTCATACTCAAATTTATGTAAGTAAACACATAAATGTAGTATATTAAATGACAAGCACTATATACACTACTCAATTTCAATAGCCAGTCATAATTAAAAATCCATAACTCTCATGAATACATAATTTTTCATTTGAACAATTGTTATATTTTTAGGAGGTTACAAGCATGTATAAGTAGGGTTCTATTCTTCATAAGTTTATGACATAGTTTTGAATCATCAATGAAATTATAAATATAGGCAATCATCACATGCATTGCTATAGATGTTTATGCATGTGTACATACTAACACACTCATGGTATGTACCATACACAAGTTGTAAATGGAATAATATATAATACATTAATGATTAATGGAAAAATTATAGCATATAATAACCACTATCCACTAGATCAATATTTAGTAACACACTATGAGTTACATTATTAGTAATATAAGTATACTTATGAATGAAGAGTTTTATATACATCTATGTTCAATATATATATTTCTACACTTAAAATTACACATATATATAATTAACTAGTATATACATTATTGTGTAACAAGGAATTGTGTGACCTATCAATTAAATCCTTTTATATTTTTAAAATTTCATGTAATATTTACACACACCCAGCCCACATATATGTATACTTTTTTTGTACATATAATAAATATATGTTTATGAAATTCAATATTTAATACTATGTATGATGGGTATAATAATATACTCAATAAATGAATAAATATTATAGACGTATGATTTCAGAGCTCAAGAATCTGGACAAAAGTATTATATGGTTTCATAACTATGCATGGCTAGTATTAGCAATTAATTAAACTTAGTTCACCCTTTTGTAGGTCACTTATCTCAAAAATATAATTCACTTTACAAGAGCCCATAACTTATTTCACCCAACTATGATCATAGACTATCATCTCTCTATATCTTGTAAATTCATTTCACTATATATTGTGTATTTCACTATTTTTTTTGGAAGTCATAAAACACAACATTGTATATGTACCTATGGTTCATTTCATTGAATTTTTGTACACACACACACACACACACACACACACACACACACACAATTCATTGTATTTATAAAATTAGGCTATCATATCCATATACAGATCCACTCTACTATTATCTGGTATGACTTAGTTTGGTAGATATACTCAAAATCAACTTGTAGATCACTATATACCTACCAAGTAATTTTGTAATATCACATATAATTGGTGATATATTTTATTTGGATTTATTAATAATAAGTATAAGTTATATATATATATATATATATATATATATCCAATCAGGTGGGAGTGGTAGCCAAAGTGGTTAATTCCACTAGTGACATGATGGTGTTTGACATTCTATTACTGGTGGGAAAGAGCATAGGGCTTCTATTTCTATGACACCCCTTATGTGCTTGGCACTTGGATTGCCTTGATAGCTGATCTGAATTCTATAGAGCATAAAGGCATGCTCACCATGGCTGGACTAGATGCCCCCATCATGGACAAGTATAGGTATTTATATATCATGGGTGGCACTGGTGACTTATTGATGACAAGAGGAATAGCTACTATTTCCATAGACCAAGTAGCTCTCAAGGTGTGTGTGTGTGTGTGTGTGTGTGTGTGTGTGTGTGTGTGTGTGAATATAATATCATTATATTTTTAGGATTATATATAGTCGGTCTATACATATGAGTACTTTAGTTTATTATAATACAATTTTATTATATTCTCATATATATAATCATTTTACAAAATATATCATCATACAAGTTATACTATGATATTTTAAGAGCAATAAAGTAATAACCAATAAACTATCTATAATCAAGATTCAAATTTTAGATATGCCATCGCCATAGATATTACATCGCCCTATATTATCTATAGCTAGGCAATAAGGCAATTCATAACCATTAATGCATAAGTAGATTCTAATAATAGATATAATGGCATACCTTTGATAGTGGCTTGCAACCATAACTTCAAAACTCAAACCAAATTCTAATACCCAAAAATTATCCTACACTCTCTTTCTCTCTAGTAATTCTCTTCTTTAATTCGTGCTCCTTCCTCTCTCCCAAAATTGTCCTCTCTTCTATTATCCTCTTCCTCCTTACATGATTATCTTATGATTCCTTTATTCTATGCTCCTTTTTTTAATTAAAAATCTTCTTTTTTACTCTATTTTTATAAATACTCCTAAGTCACCAAATTCCTTTTCTTGGCATGAATATTTTTTCTTGAATGCCTTAAATCTTTGTTCCTTCCTATTTTTATATGACCTCTTTTTTGTTTTTGAAAACCTTAAGGTTTATTTTAATTATATATATTTATAAAAACACTTCCCATTCTTTTAAATCTCACCCCTTTTCTTTTTGGTGTTTTTTTTAATCTTTATAATAACAATTAATTCATTAATAATTAAATTCTATTTTTATACTATTAACAAAGTTTGGGCTTAATTCATAGGTTAGTCTCAAGATAAAAATCTAATTTTTCTACTTAGTATAGGTGACTGACATCATGAATTAACAAAAATATGAATAAAATAAGGTTGATGATGTTTTTTAATCTAAAATGGTAAATCAAATAATGTTATATCAAAATACAATGACATAACATCATAGTAGCATTATATGCCATATCTATGTTTAATATCCACAATGCAATCACACAAGGTTAATTTCACATAATCAATAAGCTAAGCTAACACACAACTAATAATTCATAAAAATGTATCTAAATAAACATTCATCAACAACATATTAATGCTAAAAATTCAAACTATGCATCTAATATGTATTAATTAATATGGTGTGTGTAAGGTTTTATCCATTCCTCTGTCATCCCCCAACAACTCCATCTATGTCACCCTCTCTGATGATGCTCTCCATCCATCATGATTTGAGGGATGAGTCTCTCTTTTTTCAAACTAATAAAAAGAAGGTAGTTAATTTATACATCATGGAATGTATATCATAAAATACTATTGAAATAACAAATCAATATGATCACAATTTAAATAATATACACTACAACTAACTCATAGCAATGCAATCATGTAACAAAATCAATATTCAACTATCCCATAACAACATATAACTCATATCTTAGTTAATAATAACCAAATCAAATTATCAACTATAAATATCCATGGATAATCAAGTAAGTCTTTTTAGCAAAAAAATTAGAATGTAACATCATTCCCCCTAAATTTATGCATTGTCCTAATGACACTTATTCAAACATAAGTTCTGAATTAAAAACATTGTTTAGTAGAAAAATAACATAGTATGAAGTATCAAATCAAGAAAATAAAAGTGGAAATCCCTTTTAGAACTTAATATAGTCCTCCCAAGTAGCACTATGTCCCGTAGGACCTTACACTATGACATCTCTCTATTATGCAAATGAAGTTTTTGAGTGTTAATTACTCTAATTGTTTCTATCATGACCACCTAGGGACCCAAAACCTGTAAAACATTCCAATCTAACACATTTGAAAGATCAGATACATAATTTTTAAGATAAGAAACATGGAAGACATTTTGTAATAGAGATAGGGTTGGTGGCAATACAAGCCTATATGATACATGATTGACCACTTCTAAAACTTTGAAGGGTCCAACATATCTTGATAAAAGTTTTGATGATTTCTCAATTTTAATCAATCTCTTCTTTGGCTTAACCCATAAGAACACTTTATCACCTACAAAAAAGTGCCTATTTGTTCTCTTCAAATCAACATAACTCTTCTACCTATCATTGGCCTCATACAATCTCTATTTAATTAATCTAACTTGATCTTCCATTTCTGAAAATGTCTCAGGTCCAAAGACTACCCTATCTTCCAACTTCTCCCAACTAATTAATGCCATGCACCTTCTTTTATATAGTGATTTAAATGGTGTCATCTTTAAAGCTAATTAGTATGAGTTCTTATAAGAAAACTCAACCAATGAAATATAATCCTCCCACTTATACTATTAATCCATGTAATACATATAAAGAATATCCTCTAACACCTGATTAACCAACTCAATCTAACCATCGATCTCTAGGTGATATGCAGTGTTGAATTTTAGTTGTGTACCCAAAGCTATATTTAGAGTTACCAAAAATCTAGAAGTCATCTTCATATCATGATCCAAAATGATCCTCTCTATAAATCCATGCAACTGATACACTTCCTTTACAAACCTCTTTGCAATAGTAGTTGCATCATTTGTTAAAGTGCCTAGTATAAAATGAGATACCTTGGTTATCTTATCAACTACAACCAAGATCACATCATGCTTATTTTTTGACAATGGTAAACCTTATAAAAATTCCATTATGATTGCCTACCACTTCTATTATAGTATATTATGTGGATATAACAAACTAGTCAGATGCACACATCCAAATTTCACTCACTGACATTTCAGATAACATGACACAAAGTCTAATACATAGTTCTTTATTCCCTTCCATAAATAAAGTGGTCTAAGCTCTATCATGAGCTTGGTTACTCCTAGATGTCTTGAGTATGGGGCATTGTGTAGTTTTGTTAGCACTATCCTCTACATATTATCTCAATATAACACATACATCCTTCCATTGTAATGTAAAAGACCATCACTCTCTAATATAAATCCTTTATACCTAGGATTCCAAGCATTCTCAGAAAATCCTTTCATAACTTGATCATAGAATTTATCTCCTAAAGAGAATTTGATCACTTAATCCTTGAAAGTAATCTTAATAGTATCTATGACTTCTATGTACCTTCTATGAATTAAGGCATAAGATACTCTATTTTCCTTACCTTTGATATAGTTGATATCAAAATAATAATCAAATAATAACTCTATCTAGCATCTATGGTGAACATTCAAATTTAGTTGGGTGACAATTTACTTGAGTCCCAAGTTATCTATCTTGATCTTAAATAGTTTTCCAAAAAAGTAATGTCTACAAACATTCAAAGTATACACAATTGATACAAGTTTTAGATCATGAGGGGCATAGTTTGCCTCATAAGTTTTTATCTTCCTTGATTCATAAGCTACCAACGCACCATCCTATATAAAGACTCCTCCTGGTCTATGTTAAGGTGTGGAGCTAAAAGCTTCACCAAAGGAGCATTTTGTAGAAGTTGCAGGTTTACACAGTCACCAGTGTTGGTCAGGAGTGATTGACGTCGGTCAGGAGCAGTTCAGGAGATGTCAACGTCGGCAAGAATCAGCCGACGTCGGTTACCTGTGCGTCTAGAAAGCTATTTCTATGGACAAAACAGAGTGTTTGCATGTTAGGATTAAGTGATAGTCTTAAGTCCGAATCTCTATTATTAGTAAGACTGTTTAGAGCCCTTGATTAAGAGGTGCATCTGATGGTTGTAGTTGTATGCTCATGTTTCCTAATTATTATATAATAGGATAGATCTTCTTAGCTTATTGTATGTGTTGAGAAAGAACAGTATATAATTGTATATGTGAATCATTCCAGGTTGTTGGAGTTGATTGTACTTGAGAGAGAGAGCTCTTGAGGGAAAGAGATCTAGAGAGAGATCTATACATTTGAGAGAGGTGTGGAAGAAAAGAAGTTTCTTCAATTGTATTCCTTCTGTAAAGAGTTTAATACAAGTTTTCAGGGCGGTTTCTTGTATCTCTTGTTCTTTGCTATTTATCATTCTAGTTACTTATCATTCTGATTTAATTTCACATTTATTACTTTTATAAGTGTAATCAACATTGTTAGTTGATCCCCAACAAGTGGTATCAGAGCTCAGGTTGACTAACAGGTGTTTCAGATCTGGTTAGTGTGTATTGATTACAAGGTACTCATAGGGTTTCTATAGGGATTTCTGTTTGAGTGGGAGAAGCAATGGCAGAAGAAAGTAAACTGAGAATGGAGAAGTTTAATGGAAAAAATTATCAACATTGGAGAATACAGATAGAGGATTATCTGTATCAGAAAGATCTATACTCACCGTTAGGTGGGATTGCAAAGAAGCCCACAGACATGGATGATGAAGAATGGGAAGTTCTTGATAGAAAGGCTCTGGGGTCTATAAGACTGAGTCTGGCATCTACTATGATATCTAATTTATCACAGGCAAAGACAACGGTAGAGTTGATGACTACTTTAGTAAATTTGTATGAAAAACTCTCAGCTTCTAATAAGGTATATCTTATGAAGCAATTATTTAATTTGTGTATGTAGGAAGGTGGATCTGTATCTAATCATCTAAATGATTTCCATGGAATTGTAAATCAATTAAGTTCAGTCAAAATAGTATTTGATGATGAAATTAAAGCTCTTTTAATATTATATTCTTTGCCTAAAAGCTGGCATAGCTTGGTAATGGTAGTTAGTAATACTGCATATGCTTCAAATATTTTAAAAGTAGAGGATGTTGTTAGTGTAATCTTGAATGAGGAAATTCGTAGGAAAAGCACAGCGGAAACATCAGGGAACACTTTAAGTTTTGAGAGTAGGGGAAGGTAGAAAGAGAAGAGCAAGAAAGGGAGATCAAGGTCTAAGTCAAAGGTGAGAGGTAGATCCAAATCTAGAAATGGCAGGAAGCCACAATGCTAAAATTGTGGAAAGATAGGGCACATAAGCAGAGATTGCTGGTCAAAGCCTAAGGAGGACAATCAGCATGAAGGAAAAGAAGAAGCAAAGGTTGCAGGTATTGCACAAGATGCTTTAATATTCTCTTTGCATAATAATATAGAATCTTGGGTTTTAGATTCTGGTGCATCTTTTCATGCTACCCCTAATAGAGAATATTTTAGTGACTATATCCATGGAGATTTTGGAATAGTGTATTTAGGGGATGATGAGCCTTGTAAAATTATTGGCAAAGGAAAAGTGCAGCTGAAAATGTAGAATGGCAACACATGGGTGTTAAGAGATGTCATGCATGTTCCCAGCTTGAAGAGGAATTTGATTTTTGCAAGAAAGTTAGGGGATGAGGGTTGTACAGTAACTCTCACAGCTGAATCTTGGAAGGTGACCAAGGGTGCACTTGTAATGGCCAGAGGTAAGAGAGTAGGTACTCTCTATTTATGTAATTGTGTTACTAATAATTCTCCTTCTGTATTATCTACTTCAGATGTGGATGCAAAATTGTGGCACTCTAAGCTCGGCCACATGAGTGAGAAGGGAATATCCATTCTTAAGTCAAAAGGTAAGCTTTCAGATTTGAAAAGCATAGATCTAGAATTTTGTGAGCACTATGTTTTTGGAAAATAGAAGAGAGTGAGTTTTCTCAAGACTGGGTCAACAAAGAAGAAGCATAAGTTGCAGCTTGTTCACACAAACGTGTGGGGACCAGCTTAGGTTGCTTCTATTGGAGGATCATAGTACTATGTTTCTTTCATAGATGATGCTACAAGAAAGGTATGGGTCTGTTGTATTAAGAATAAATTTGATGTATTTGAGACTTTTAAGATTTGGAAAGCTATGGTTGAGAATGAAATAGGCAGAAGATTGAAGTGCCTGAGATCTAACAATGGTGGTGAGTTCTACAGCTATAAGTTCAACTGGTATTGTTATACGCATGGGATCTATAGGCAAAGGATGGTTCCAAGGACACCTCAGCAAAACAAAGTTTCTAAAAGGATGAACAGAACAATAATGGAGCGTGCAAGATGTATGAGATTGCATGCTAGTTTGCCCTTAGAGTTTTGGACAGAAGCTGTTGATACTGCAGTGTACCTGATTAACAGAGGACCCTCTACAGCTCTAGATGGTGGAATTCTAGAAGAGGCATGGATAGGTAAAAAGGTAGATCTCTCATTTCTCAAAGTTTTTGGTTGTGAAATCTTTGTGCACATTGATAAGGAAAATAGAAAGAAGCTAGATGCTAAGTCTATGAGGTGCACATTTATTGGCTATGGCTCTGATGATTTCAGATTCAGGTTTTGGAATCTAGGAACTAACAAGATAATTAGCAGCCGTGATGTTGTTTTCAATAAAAAAGTGATGTATAGTGATCAGATGAAGAAGTTGAATCAATCTGGGTAGAGCAATGAAGAATTGGATGAGTTGACAGTCCAAAATGAGCTCACAAGAAAAATTAATCACATAAAAGAAAACACAAAGACTGACATCGGCCAAGCAGGAACCAACATCGACAGAATAGAAACCAATGTCGGTCAAATAGTGACCGACGTCGGTAGGATAGGAACCGACGTCGGTCAGGCAAAACTGACGTCGACCAGTTATAGGCCTAGAAGTGATCGAGGTTGGTCATTGTTAGAGAATTTGGGCAGACAGCGTGTTTTGAATGAGTCTCAGACGCCCATTAAGAGGTCAGAAAGGGTAAGTAAACCTCCAATTTGATATTCTCCTTCATTATTCTATTTATTGCTAACTAATGGTGGAGAACCAGAGATTTTTTAAGAAGCAATATAGGTAGAATCCAAGAATCAGTGGGAGCGTGGCATGGTTGAGGAAATGGAGTCCTTGAAAGAGAACCAAACATAGGATTTGGTTGAGTTGCCAGCTGGTAAGAAGACACTAAAGAACAGATGGACCTATAGATTGAAGGAAGGTGAGAACAGACAGATGAGATATAAGGCCAGGTTGGTAGTGAAAGGATTTGCACAAAGACCAGGTATTGATTTTGGTGAGATTTTTTCTCCTGTTGTTAAAATGACTTTTATACGGATTGTATTGTCTTTAGTTGCTATTGAGGATTTGCATCTTGAGCAGCTTAACATTAAGATAGTGTTTCTTCATGGAGATTTGGATGAAGAAATATATATGGATCAGCCAGAAGGATTTGAGGTCAAAGGTAAGGAGAAGTTAGTGTGCAGATTGAAAAAAAGCTTGTATGGCCTCAAGCAAGCTCTTAGATAATGGTATTTGAGATTTGACAGGTTTATGACTGAGTATGGCTACAGTAGGTGTCAATCTAACCATTGTGTGTATTTTAAGAGATTGGATAATGGTAGATATATTATTATGTTGTTGTATGTAGATGATATGATGGTTACAGGATCACACATGCAAGATATCTCTGAGCTTAAATGAAATTAGCTCACACGTTTGCCATGAAGGATTTGGGAGTAGCAAAGAAAATCCTTGGCATGAGCATTAAGAGAGACAGGAAAAATCACAAGTTGATTTTGTCTCAAGAGGATTATGTGAACAAGGTGTTGAAATGGTTCAATATGTAAGATGTAAAACCGGTAAGCACACCTTTGGCTGGACATTTTAAGTTGAGTAAAGAACAATGTCCTAATTCACATGATGAGGTAGAGTACATGAGTAGAGTTCCATATTCTTCCGCAGTAGGGAGTTTAATGTATGCAATGGTTTGTACTAGACCAGATATTGCCCAAGTAGTGGGAGTTGTAAGTAAGCATATGGCCAATCTAGGAAAGGAACACTAGAAAGCAGTTCAGTGGATCCTTAGATATCTGAGAGGAACCAGCAGTAACCATTTGTGCTATGGAGGTTCAGATACTTCTCTACATGGTTATGTAGATTCAGATATGGCAGGTGATTTGGATGGCAGGAGAAGCACTATAGGATATGTTTTCACTGTTGGTGGAATGATGGTTAGCTGGATATCAAAGTTGCAAAAGGTTGTTGCCTTGTCAACTATAGAAGTAGAGTATATTGCAGTCACAGAGGCTAGCAAAGAGATGATATGGATGACACGGTTCATGGAAGAGCTAGGAAAGGAGCAAGAGAGTTGTAGATTGTATAGTGATAGTCAGAGTGCAATTCATTTGGCTAAGAATTCAGCCTTTCATTTAAGAACAAAGCACATACAACTTAGGTACCACTTCATGAGACAGGTATTGGAGGATGGTGAGTTGAAGCTGGAGAAGATCCATATAGATAAGAATCTTGCAAATATGTTAACCAAGCCGATTACAAAGGAGAAGTTGAATCTTCATTCAACTTCTGTTGGTCTTCATGATTGAGTTGAAGATGGAGGAGCTAGAAGATATTATTGTATAGGTACTGGTGCAGCTGTTTATCTCCAAGTGGGAGATTTTTAAGGTGTGGAGCTAAAAGCTTCACCAAAGGAGAGTTTTGCAAAAGTTGTAGGTTTACACAGTCACCGGCGTCAGCCAGGAGCAATCGACGTCAGTCAAGAGCAGTTCAGGAGATGCTGGCATCGGCAAGAATCAGTCGACATCGATCACAAGCAAACAGGCAGGAACTGACGTCGGTTACCTGTGCATCTAGAAAGCTATTTCTGTGGATAGAACAGAGTGTTTGCATGTTAGGATTAAGTGATAGTCTTAAGTCCGTGTCTCTATTATTAGTAAGACTATTTAGAGCCCTTGATTAAGAGGCGCATCTGATGGTTGTAGTTGTATGTTCATGTTTCCTAATTATTATATAATAGGATAGATCTTCTTAGCTTATTGTATGTGTTGAGAAAGAACAGTACAGAATTGTACATGTGAATCATTCCAGGTTGTTGGAGTTGATTGTACTTGAGAGAGAGAGCTCTTGAGGGAAAGAGATCTAGAGAGAGATATGTACATCTGAGAGAGGTGTGGAAGAAAAGAAGTTTCTTCAATTGTATTCCTTCTGTAAAGAGTTTAATACAAGTTTTTAGGGTGGTTTCTTGTATCTCTTGTTCTTTGCTATTTATCATTCTAGTTACTTATCATTCTGATTTAATTCTGCATTTATTGCTTTCATAAGTGTAATCAACATTGTTGGTTGATCCCCAACAGTCTATCCCTAGATGTATCTATGATCACTAAAAATTGACTATTAGGGTCAAGAAAACTTAACAATGGTGTTGACTTAAGCCTATTTTTCAATTCTTAAAAATATATTTCACACTTATTTGATCATATAAAATTTTGGTTCTCATGCTATAGAGAGGTAATTAGATTAGCTATCTTAGAAAATTTTGGAATGAACTTCCTATAATAGCCTGCTAATCCTATAAAACTCCTTACCTCATACACATTATTAGGTGTTGGTCACTCCATAATGGATCTTATCTATTTTTTATCTACTAAAATTCCATTCAAATAAAAAATATGTCTTATATATTGTACTTGTTCTTAGAAAAATGTGCACTTAGACAACTTACCATGCAACTTTTACTTTCACAATTGTTGCAAAACTAGTTCTAGATGCTAAACATGCTTTTATTCATTCTTAGAGTATATAATAATGTCATCAATAAATACAAAAACAAATTAATCTAAATAATATCTAATTATAATGTTCATGATATTCATGAATGTTTTCAGAATATTTGTCAACCCAAATGGCAACACTGTGAACTCATAGTGTCCATAATGAGTCTTAAATTTTGTCTTCAAAATATCCTCATCCCTTGTCCTCAGTTGATCATATCTTGCTCTAAGATAGATCTTATAAAATACTATTAATCCATGCATTTGATCAAAAATATCATCTATATGAGGTAGAGGATACCTATTTTTGATTATTATCTTATTTAACATTCTATAGTCTATGTAAAGTTGAAGAGTACCATCTTTCTTTTTTATAAAGATAACTAGTGTACCCCATGGTGACACACTCATCCTAATCAATGCCTTTGACAATAATTTATAGAGTTGAGACTTCAATTCAACCAACTTTATGGTTTTCATCATGTATGGTGCCTTAGATAGTGGTTCTGATCTAGGTATGATATGAATAGAGAAATCAAACTCATGTCTAAAAGGCAATCCTAGTAATTTTTCCAAAAACACATCATGAATTTATAAGGAATAGATAATATTTGAGAGATGGTTCCTTAGATTATCCATCTCATTTATCTTGATGATAAATACTTGACATCCTTTTCCTTAGGCTTTCTTAAGTTACATATTAGAAATATTCTTGAGCCTCAACTCTTTTTCTCCCTTGAGTTTATGTTTGATTTCCAAAATCATCCAGACACTCAACCTTATTCAAGTAGCAGTCAACCTTGGCCTTATATTTTTCAAGCCATTTGACTACTAGGATCACATCATATGGCCCTAGTGGTACTACATATAGATCCACTACTATTTTTAATTTAGGAAACCTAATCTTTGCTTTGACTAAACACTTATTAACCAAAACTTTTGAATCATTCTCATATTGTATTGACCATGCATTTGTTATTACTATATCTCTTCTAGATAACTTAATAAGCATTTTAAGATCTATAAAACATTATGTAACCCTTGTATCTATCAAAATAGAAACTAGATGTTTAAGCAAAATACCTGATAGTTTTATGGGTGAATTTTAGAATTTGGCTTACTGATTATCAATTGTCACATGAATACACTAATAAAAAGTTACCTATTGAGGAGTAGGACCTTTTTTCCTTGACTTTTATTGACTACACTCATGAACATAATGATCATATCCACAAATGAACCAACCTCTAAGTGTTCCTTTCCTATTAGATTATAGGTTTCCTTTGAAAATACCTTTAAAATTATTGCTCAGTTTTTTATTATCTGAACCATTATTGAATTTGGCATTCTAACTTTTGAATTACTTCCTAGAGTCTCCACTATCATTTATTCTTTTTTAAAGATGGTTTAAAATGTCCAAAAAAAATTTCAACTTATCCTTGGCCTATGTAAGAGAATTCAACTTCTTCTCCTACTAGACTTCCTTCTTAAAGACCTAGTCCATGGTATAAGGTCCATGAACATCCACCTCTCCACCAATCTAGGGTTCCAATTCCATGATAAACTTCATGATTCTAAACCTCTCATATTTCTAGTACTAAGGTACATACATCAAAATTTTGGTGAACTGTTCTTAGTACTCATTCATCGATAAGTCTCCTTATTTTATATTCTAAAAATATACAAGCTTTTGGTAAAAATATAGATGTGGAAGGTATTATGACCTAAACAATATCACAAATTTCTCCCATGTAGTATTGGTCAAGTTAAGATTCATTTCTAACTTTTTACTAGCTTACCATGTAGTTGCTTCACCAGCTAGATGGTAAGCTTCCCAATTTGCTTTAGTGACCTCAAAATAATTTTGAATCTATAAATACTTCTCCATCTCAGCCATCCATGTTTCAACTCTGTCACCCAAAATAGTTTCATCAAACTTATGTGGATTCACTTTTTTCATATTCCTATTTAAATCTATAGCTACATGCACTCTTACATCTTGAGGTATTTCCTACTTAGTAGGATGCTCTTCAGGTTCATCCTAATTTTATTCCTCTTCATGGCTATGAACTTCCTATTTTAGGGGTATAGTTTGGTCCCTAGTCTCATTCATGGCTACAAGAATATGATCCAAATTTGTTACTTTCTCAGAAAAAAATGATTAGGATAAAATGGAGGGTTATTGTCATTAACATTTGATGAACTCTCTCTAGATACTCTAGCTTTCACTATCTCTTTTATGGTAAATATAAATATAAAAAAATGTTAGTGGACTCATTCAATCTTAGAGGTTGAGTTATAGCTTTGATACCACATGTAACATCCCCACTGAGATCTACTTAGAAATATGTGAATTTTTTCTTTAATTTTAAATAACGTAATATTTCATTAGATTACATCATAAGAATCTAATTAGTGATTCAAATAAAATGTTCTAAGTATGATAACTATAAAATAAGCATGTGACATATATCCATCATTGATCACTATCATCATATGAAACACAACTAAATATAGAAAGTAACTACAGATGTCTAACCATGGATGGTGTAAACATATAGCCACTACTATAAATATACAATAAGTAAATAATTACATATCTTTAGGTATGATGTTATAATAATAAAAAATAAAATAAAATGTACAAGATACATGAGACATGGCTCCATAGAGCTTGAATTCCCTAAACTCTAGTATCTATGGAAATATAAAGTGTCATCTCCAAATAAGTTTTGATGTGGGGATGGAGAGCATCATCCAAGTGCTTTTCCACACCACCCATAGAACATCAATCCCATGAACAATACCCATCAGGAAATGACCCTCCCTTCATGGATGAGTAGATAGTAACAGTGCAAGAATTCAAAGAGACAAGCTAGTACATGTGTGATGTATAATTTCTAAGAACATGCAGTGTATCATAAATAAATTCATTCTAACATGATAACGCATAAACATGTAAATCACACATATGAAATGACAATTCTAACTAACATTACTTTGGCTAAAGTTTTCAATATTCATTGATCTCTAAGATCAGTCAAATTCATACACACCACTTGATTGAATTACCTTCATCTAACATTGGTGATACTAGTAATCTAGTGAAGTCTATTTCAATATTTACCTAGTACCAACAACACGATATTTGGTTAACATAAATATAACTAATAGATTCATATAGATTACTTCCTACTATTAAGCATAAAACATACTAGACACAAGAATAATCAAAATGCATACATTTAGTCTATCAAATGTATGAATGAATCTCCATAATATTATTTATAACATAAATAATAAGCATAAAAACTAGAATTTATACCAACTAGGTATAACTCATATTTAGACTGCATACTCAATTTTTTGTAATTAAACACATAAATATAGTATATTCTATGACAAACACTGTACAGACTACTCAATTTCAAAATCCAATCATAATTAAAAAGTCATAATTCTTAGGAATACCTAATATTTCATTTTAACAATTGTTATATTTTTATGAGGTTGTAAGCATATATAAGTAGGGTTATATTCTTTAGAAGTCTATGACTTAGTTTTGAACCATTAATGGAACTATAAATATAGGCAATAATTACATGCACTGCTATATATCTTTATGCACTTGTACATACTAATACACTCATGGTACATATCATACACAAGTTTTAAATAGAACAATATAAAACACATTAATGATTAATGGAACAATCATAGCGTATACTAACCACTATCCACTAGATCAATATTTAGTAACACACTATGAGTGAATTCTTGATGGTAAGAGGAATAGCTACTATTTCCACAAACCAAGCAACTTTTGGTGTGTGTGTGTGTGTGTGTGTGTGTGTGTGTGTGTGTGTGTGTGTGTGTGTGTGTGTGTGTGTGTGTGTGTGTGTGTGTGTGTGTGTGCGCGCGCGCGCGTGCGTGCGTGCGTGCGTGTGCGTGTGCGTGTGTGTAATCATTATATTTTTAGGATTATATATAGTCAATCTATACATATGAGTACTGTAATTTATTACAATACAAGTTTATTATATTCTAATATATAATCATTTTTAAAAATATATTCTCATACAAGTTACACTATGATATTCTCAAAGTAATAAGGAAATAACCAAGCAATTATCTATAACTAGGATTCAAATCGTAGATATTTCATCGTCATAGATATTACATCACCCTATATTATGTATAACTAGGCAATAAGGTGATTCATAACTATTAATACATAAGCAAATTCTAATAATAAATAGAACAACATACCTTTGATGCTGACTCACAACCAAAACTTTGAAACCCAAACCATATTTTGATACCCAAAAATTATCTTGTACTCTCTCTCTAGCAATTCTCTTCTTCAATTCATGTTCCTTCCTTTCTCCCAAAATCATCCTCTCTTCTATTCTCCTCTTCCTCCTTACATGTTTCTCTTTTTCTTATTTTATGTCACACTCCTTTTCTTTATTAAAAGATTCTTTTTTTCTTTATTTATAAATACTCCTAAGTCACTATCTTCTTTTTCTTGGCATGAATATTTTTTCTTGAATGCCTTAAAGATTTATTCCTTCCTCTTTTTATATTACTTTCTCTTTTTCAATTTTTTAAAAGATTTTGGTTTATTTTAATTATATGTTTTTCTAAAAAAATTCACATTCTTTTAAATCCCATCCCTTTTATTTTTGATGTTTTTTTAAAGTTTATAATAACAATTATTTCGTTAATCAGTAAATTCTAATTTACACTATTGATAATGTTTGGGCTTAGCTCATACGTTAGTCTCAGGATAACAATATAATTTTGCTACTAACTTATTATAGGTGACTAACATCATGACTTAACAACAATATGACTAAAATAAGGTCAATGATGTTTTTAATCCAAAATGGTAAATCAAATAATGTTATATCAAAATACAATGACATAACCTCATATCAGCATTCTATACTAGATCTATGTTTAATATCCATAATGCAATTATATGAGATTAATTTCACATAATCAATAATCTAAGATAACACATAACTAACCATTCATAAACATTTATCTAAATGCAAACATTCATCAACAACATATTAATGCTAATAATTCAAACTATGAATCTAATATATACTATTTAATGTGGTGTGTACAAGGTTCTAGTCATTCCTCTATCATCCCACAATAACTACATCTACGTCACCCTCTCTGATGATGCTCTCCCTCCATCATGATCTAAAGGATGAGTCTCTGTTGCATTAAACTCACAACAAGTAGGTAGTTAGTCAATATATCATGAAATTTATATAATAAAATATTACTAAAATAACAAATTAACATGATCATAATGTAAAGAATATACACTAAAATTAGCTCATAATAATGAAATCATGTAACCAAATAAATATTTAGTTGTCCCATAACAACATATAACTCATACCTTCATTAATAATAACCAAATCAAATTACCAACTATAAATATCCATGGATAATTAAGTAAGTTTGCTTAGCAAAAAATTAGGATGTAACAATGATGCCTTATACAAATATGCCTACACCTGTATATAATATCTATGTGTATGTTTTGCTTTGATCTTGTGCATTATCTATGTTTACCCTCTCCTTCCTTTGAAAACCTAATCTCACTTTCACCCACAAGATTACCTTTGAAAAATGGCTTCGTATGTTGGGTTGGATATCCCTAGACACTCCCTACCAAGTGAATAAGCATTTAATATGTTTCAATACTCAAAATTTGCCTCAAACCACATGTAATTGTCCACTTAGGTGTATGTGTGTGCACAACATCATGATCAATATAGAATGCAAAGTAATGTTTGGATTTATACACTTAGCGCCATGAATTTTTGACCTCTACGTGTATTCATAATTAGATTTGAGATTTATTATTGTAGGGGGTTTCAAATGTGTTTTCCTTTCTCATAATGTCTCAAGAGAGTGTCAGTGTATTTCTCAAGTAGTGATCAAATATTTCCAAGTTTTTATTAGATGAGTATAATAATATGACTTATTTGTATTAACAACCAACTTTTCATTATTTCCTACTATGATCAATCCATAAAAAATGTCTAAGTAAACCTAATAAGGACTTCCCAGTTTTAAAAACATCTATTAGATGTTCATAGATGCTCATAGTATAGGATGACACCTACAATAAGCTACAATTATACATTTGTTATGGGTACTATGTTGCGAGTGAAAATTAGTGATCTGAGATATGGAAAAAGATTTTTTTGGATTCTAGCATGATTTGATATAGACTAAGTTGAACATGAATATGTGTATCTAGTGAATAATGTTGACCAATATAACATGTAGGTATATGGATAAGGGAAAGTGTACATAAGAATCAAATTTATGTGCAATGTCTAAGTCTATAAAATGTGCCAACGTGTATAATACCAAATTTAGGTGTTTAAAACACTATTTGGTTGCTAATTTAAATATTTATTTATTTTTTATTTAACTTATAGTTTATAATGAAAAATAAAATTGATATTTTTATTTTTGAGACACACAAATTTAGCATAAAACCCTTATTCATGTGTTTTATTTCCAATTTTATTTATTTGGCAAACATTTACATTTTAACCCATTTTTAAGATGGCCCCAATCCCAAATAAATATTTATTTGTTCTATAAAGTTTTAAATCACCTTAATTCTTATCCAAAAGGTATCTATTAATACATTTAGACTACATCTTATCCATTAGCTAACCCTGTCTCGAAAATAGATCTTGAATTATCTCATGAACAAACCCATGGCCACACAGGCCTATCCTAGAAAATAATTTACCCATACATGTTTGTCTCTTTTATATTTTTGGGTTATCCTTTTTAATACCATTGGTCATGATTTTTCATTCTTCCCATTATATAGATGGAATCCAAATTGAGTTAGATCATGCATTAGTCAAGAAAACTCAAATTAGCATAAAGAACATAACTAACTAAGCCAATTCCTTCATGGGGTTTTGAAAATGAAAATTAAGAGCTATTGAAAGAAGGAATACAACACCAAACATTCCCAAGAGCATTCCACCTCCAAGTGTGGCTCAAAAATGTGTTTGTCCCCTAATTTGGTGCTCTAAGTCTTTAGCAATGATGAGTGGCTTACTCCTCCATCATCTCTCAATGCACCAACGATCTAGGCTCAAGATATTTGATCAAATATATGACAATAGTGAAGTTATCCTATTATAAATTAATCATAATAATACTATAAAAAAAGATCTTGTGAAGATAATTTTGCATAATAAGTTTACACCAAAGAAGCTTAAAATGATGAGTGAGGACCCTTGTATTTATAGATTTTTAGAAATGACCAGAATCAACCATGACCATCCATATTGAGATCAAGATGTGTGGTCATGAATTAATTCAATTTTGAAGGCTCAATCCATAAATATACTCATTAATATTTGGAATAAAGGGGAAGTAAAGAGGCATGGGAGAGCTTAAACTAGATAATTATTTCATTTATGGCTTATGGATGCCACCCCATAAATGATGTCACTTGATGATTCAGATATTAGAAATGAATTTCCAATTAATAGATATTCAATATATTTTATGGATTCCACTTAAGCTCTTGATTTTTATTAATTTACTTAAGTGAGGTTAATTAAATTTTATGTAATTCTTTGGAAATTGGTTGCTCACTTAATCAAACTAGTTAAAATGTCAAGTTACTGGGTTGTAATTTTTTGGAGTATAATTATGAGAAGTTATCAGTTACATACAGACTAATATTACATTTAGGACATTTCTAACATAAAATAACACATGCACATATCATGTGCTTTTGAATTAGAATAATTCATTGGTTTAGAGCATAAAATTCCATTCTTATCATTTTGACTTGAAATGATTTGACAAAAGTTAATAATCAGATAAAATACATTGCCCCATTCAAGGATACATTATCCTAAATCAACACTTGTATATGAAAAGCTTGAACCATATAACATGTTTTAGTGATTTTGGCACAAATTATGTATTTTCATAGAATTTTGAGTAAGATTGACAATTTAAACATGATGGTGTTAGGTATTAGATGTCTACATTTTCCCCTTATTTGAGAATGCATGTTGAGACATTCAGTCAAAGTAATGTCTTTTCAAAGAAAAGAGTTTTCAAGAATAAGTTAGAAGGCAATGACCCATGATTCCCCTTGAGAGGACATACAAGGATGAAAGAGAGGGATGGACTCTCAAAAAGAGAGAAAAAATGAAATTAACCCATGGATGAGATTAAATCCATATGAGCTAATGCTTACACGCATTGATTCTCAATGATCAAAATATAATAGAATATAATGGCCCCCAAGGTGGGGTGAAGTGGGAAAGATACAATCTAAAAACCTAAGTGACATACTTTGAACACACCCACAAGAGGGTGAAAACTGCACACTTAGGGAATGATCAATCCTGAGACAAGTTACACACTTTAAAATTGTCAGAACAAGGGCAAAAGCTACAAATTTTGAAATTAGAATAAAAAAGAGAGCATTTCTCTAGATAAAGGAAATAATAATATGCATTGATAGAGAAAATTTTATCGATTGATAAAGTAATTTTACTCATTAGGGTTGATTTAGATCACTAAAAAATATTTATGCCCCAATAGGGATGATTTGATCGATGATTGGTCTAAATATTGTGCCCCAGTAGAGTAAATTATCAATCATAGCTCAAGTATATAACCTAATGCATAGATTAAATATGAGCAAGAGTAAATGTATATGAAATGGTCTAATGACTGAATAAGATACAAAGTACCAAGCATATGAGGATGCACAAAGTGATGAAAGAGATGATCAAAAGAATAAAGGTGGTCAAGCTAACTTGAGATACATCATGTATCTAAGCACTACCTACATATATAGATTGACGTGAAGCCAATGTAGTTTACCCATAAATGGGAAAAAATGGAATGAAGAATGAAGAATAGAAGAAAAATGGACCATTGTTCAATTAGACTCACAGTGTATACCAAGAGATGCATGTCTTGCATAGAGTCTCACATTAAGTGTGGTGCATTGAGACATGATCTTTGAAATTGCATTGACTTTTGGACTTGAAATCCAAAGCACTTAGTTCTTAATGTAGAAAAATAAAATTATGCATCATAAGTATGAGTGACTTATAATGACATTGAATTTTGATTGTTATGAACTGGTTCAAATGTGAATATTTATAAGTAAGGACAATGATAAAATATTTACCAAAATAAAAGTTACAATTATTTACATTTAAACAAAAATAAAAAAAGATACGTAAAAAAATACACAAATGTAACCAAAATTAAAATCAAGATATGAACAATCAGTATTTAAGTAGGAACAAGAATGTACAAAAGTAAAGCAATAACAAATAAAAATAAAATAATAAAAATCAAAATCAAATAAAGACACACAAAGAAGAGTTAGTCACAATGTTAGTGGAAACAAACAATAATTATTTGTATACATAGAATAGAAGTGTTACTTTCTACAATAGTGTAATAAGAACAAAAGACACAAAGTTGGACCTAAGTGAGAGGGAAACAACAAGATAACAAAATGGGGGCATGGGCGGGGGGTGCAAGGGTGGCGGGGGGAAGAAGAAATGGAAGGGGTTGGCCAAGCTAACTCCAGATGTACAAGACAAGTGGATGTTGCCTACATAGTTCTATGGATGCAAGACCCAATATGAACTTCAGGCTAAATTTAGTTCTCCCAAAAAAAATATAGAAGAAAAGTGATGATAAGAAAACATGATTGATGTTGTAGAATAAATAAGAAAAAAGGGGCTTACAAAATGATAAGAGCATGGGATTAGAGTAAACAAAAGTGCAAGACAACATTTTTGTTTGTTTTGTCAATTAGTATTCTAATGTGTTTGTGTTTTTGGGATAAGCAACAGAAATAAACTAGTTACAAAAGGCCCAAGGAACTACCTAGTTAAAGAGATGCACCTATATAGGTAAGATTTTAAGCAACAGCTAAATTGATTGTAATAGGGATCATGAATATAAATAATGGCATCAGGAACTATTTAATCAAGGAATGCATGTCCAAGAGTAGAAAATCCAATAATAGCTAAAACTAGCTATA
Organism: Torreya grandis; assembly: GCA_037957365.1. Lineage (NCBI taxonomy): Eukaryota > Viridiplantae > Streptophyta > Pinopsida > Cupressales > Taxaceae > Torreya > Torreya grandis. The sequence goes on along the minus strand of JARHVA010003098.1, from coordinate 636,575 downwards.
ACAGTCCATACTCATAAAATGTCAAAAGTGTGATCCTACTAAGGTAACAATTCCTACCAAACATCAACAAAATAAGAAAATAATAGTATGCAATACTAGATAAATTTGAAGAACCATTTAGTAGGTGAAAACCATGTGCTAATGTATTCATGTTCACTTATTTATAAGAGGAATATGTACAATATTATTCAAGATGAACTGCTTTGTATAATTGGTGTTAAAATGTGTCCAAAATGCCTATGAGTCATAATCAAGATCATAATTGGTTAAGGATTTTCTAGGTCATTTGTAAATTTTTTTTAGGAATTTTCTAAGTATCTCAACTTGATCGATAATTATGAGAGACTAAATGGTCCAACTCACAAAAAAACAAGAGTGTTTAATCTTAAATTGCTCATAAAATGACAAGAGTGTTTAATCTTAAATTGCTCATAAAATGGAAAACAGGGACTAATCTGACCTTAATGTGAATCAAGAATGGCCTATGTATATCCATTAGGACCTCAAGTTACAATAATTCTACCAACATAAAAGGTGGGGAGACCTAACCAGGTAATAACAAGTTTTTAAACAAAGGAAAATGATAAGACAAATGATAATAGTAATAGAAAGGTGATGTGGTAATGTATAATAAAAGGTGTTGTGCCCATTTCACCCATAGGCAGTTATAATTAGGAAATAATGGTATAAATTTATGCTACTAATTTTCCCATATGTGGTTATTGTTGACGCTGTGGATTTGCACTCGGGGTAGGAGGCCTAGCTCCTGCCTATCCACACGCAATAATGGAAACTCCCCTTTCACCTGTGGGACATGCTAAGCTGGAGGGGAGAGTCTCTAGATGAGGGATAGCTCCCTCTGATGTATATTTTAGGCCCTAGTTTCTCCTACTGCTAAAAAATAAAATGAAAAAAAGGGGGGATGAAAAGGGAGAGAGAGATGCTGAAAATAGAACCTAACCTAAAAAAGGAAAAGGTGATACACCAAAAAAGTGATGACCCACCCAGCCCGAATATACACTTTTCATCAAAAAGAGGCACCCATACACTTCATCTAAATTGGGAATCTCTTCTGCAATAGTCAGCCAGGGGTTCGTGGAAGTATAGGGAGGAAGGAACTAGCAAAGGTGTTCTGAGACACACTTTGACAGCCTATTCACAGGCACCTATATTCTCTGTGGACACTTCTAGAATACCTGTAGAAAGGAGACTTCACAATGCACTAGACATGATGTGATCAATTTGTGAAAGCATGAAAGACAATGAATTAACACAAAGGAGAAAAAATAGACATATACTTTAAAGTGTAAGTCCATATAGAGGTAAAAATAGCTAAGTCCTGATTCAAGGTAAAAATTTGGTAGCTCTGCCTTGCAAGCCTGAGAGAATTTTGGGCAGAGTTTTGCCTTAAGGCTGAGAGTGGATCCTTCTCAAATGATAATTTTTACAATATATAGAAAGAGGAAGAGAAACTTGGTGCTTCCTGGAAAAGATTTTTGGCACTCTTTTCTGCTAGTGGCCCATGTGTGTTCTGAACATTGGGAAAAGGAAGCCACTGTTACTGATGTCATTCTTCTAGAAGAGGCCTACTGGAACCATGTTGTAAAATCACCAAAATTGACTTTGGCATTCAATAATTAATGTAAGAACATGGCCACATCTCTTTTCTATAAATAGACTGTATTTTGTCCCCTCATCAATGCCAACTGGAGAAAATAGGCTATGCCGCTCGTCTATTAATAACTCACCTTCCCTTTGCCACTTAGACGCTTTGTCCTTTTTGCTCCTTGTCTTCTTCCTATTCTTTCAACCCTTGGGGGCAATCTCCTAGCTGGTCACTACATTCCTTGGGCTCTTTCCATGGTTGGCGCTCAGGCAGTTCAAAAATAAACAGCTACTTCACTGTGTTAAATTTGATGGCTTTCGAGACGTCACTGTCCTTGGCAAAATCCATTAGGTCTTTTGTTTTAGTCATTTTTCTCATGGACAAAAAGTCCAAGAGAATTGGCTGCTTTGAATTTTTATGCACATTCAGGTCCCTTGAACTGTAGCCTTCCCCAAATTCCTTTGGGCTTTTTGTCTGAAGGAATTCCTTCAGACAAAAAGTATGAAAGAATACAGCCCATCGCTTAAGTCTTTTGTCATTTTCATTTTAGGCTCTTTGGATATCTTTCAGCTACCTCAAAGTGTTTCCTACCCTCCATAAGGGCATTTGAACTTAGAAACTACCCTCTATAAGGGCTTTTGCCTTTTGGCTTTTGGACATCTCATTGAACCAACCCATTGAACCATTCATTGAACCAGTTCAATGGTTCAACACTGCACGCCGAGCCAAGTGGTTGAATTGAATGTTGAACTGAATGATTGAACTAATCACATTGAACCAATGCATTGAATTAGTCCATTGAACTGGTTCAATGGTTCAACATTGCATGCCGAGCCAAGTGGTTGAACCAAACGTTGAACCAAATGTGATTGAACTAAGGTGTTGAACTTTAAATGTTGAACCCGCCAATGAACCAATGGATTGAACCTACCGATTGAACCAAGGCCTTGAACTTTGCAATTGAAATAGTGATTGAACCAGAAGCTACTTGAACCTAAGCTCAATGAACAAAAAGCCACTGAACCAACTGAATTGAACCAAGGCCGATGAACCTTGCATTGAACTTGAACTGATTGAACCAAGCGTTGAACTAAGGCATTGAACCAGTTCAATTGTTCAAAGATGCCAACTTTTCTTGTAAAATTCTAGACAAAAGTCTGAAGAAACCTTGTAAAACCTGACACTTTTTGAAACTGATCCTTCATGCACCAAAGACTAACCTACAGAGTCTGTAGAAATCCAAAATCTGTAGAGTTATAGTTTTATACCTGTAGAGTCCATAGATTTAGACCTACAGAGTCTGTAGTTTTAGACCTATAGAGTCCATAGATTTAGACTTGTAGAGTTCGTAGAAATGGATAGATTCATGCAAAATCAAAAATGAAATAGCCTAGAATAGTAGGGGGAAAAGGGGACCATTTTTTGGCCTATTGTGCAAAAAATGGTCAACAAATTGGTGACTCCTAGGGGAAGCATGCCTACTATGCTTAAAGACCAGTTGCCTTGTAGTCCATTAGGCATAGAGTCAAATGTAGTTTGAAAAAAGATCAGCAATAGCCCCAAAGATCCAAGAATCAAACATGAATCTTTTTACCCCACACATAAAGGAAAACACACACAAGGCTAAAAACACTACTTGTGTAAACTGCACTTAGGGAAAGCAGGAAAGGAAACTAAAAGCTAACTACTATGTACAACTAACCAAGAATATTTGCCTCCCTCCTGGATCAAAGGGCAAATTTCTTAGGTCCCCTTCCTGGCAAGAAGACTTATGGTGCCAAGCAAGTAGCTGAATGAAAAAGAGAGTTGGTGACCTGCTCCTCTTGTCTGTCACCTGGATTGGCTTGTATTTGAGTGGATCAGATTCAAACATGATTCCAATATACATGTATTCCTTTTGTTACTAGAAGCTTGCTGAATGCTGGTCCTTCATGCTGGTGCATATCACCAAGAAATCTATGGCTACTGGCTCATCAACATAAGCCCTTTGATTTGCATGGTCCCTCTGCAATGCATCATGGTCTGACCCATTTCCTTCTGCTTCATTGAAGATCTTGTCAAAATCATCCTCTGCTTCTTCTTAGCTTTCTTAAAGAAGGGTGACAGTGGTGATGTTTGAAATGGAATCACAAATTGATTGTTCATCCCACAGAACATCACCTCTCTTTTTCAAGGTTTTCCTCAAGGAAGACCAGCCTCTCCTTTTCCTCCTCAAAGATCAAGATCTCTAGATGTTCAAAGATATTCTCCTAATCCTCCTCCAACTCAGGCTCCTTGGTGTAGTCATCCTTCTCATCAAAGCAACAAGGAAGTTCATCAAACAAAGGGGGAGAGAGCTCACCATGCTTATGTTCCTCCTTGTATTGCTAGAACATTTGTATGTATGCGTGACCTGAGTCTTCTCTATTACTGATGATGCCTTCACAAGGAGCATCAATGATGATTTCTTCTTCATTGTCGCTCATGATATCCTCTTGGGAAACTACAGATTGGGTCTTTTGCTCCTCACTTGTCTCCTGCAAAATAGGTTCCTCCTTGAGAAGGGGTGAAGTGGAAAAACCATGTGGAAGAGGAAGCAGTCCTTGAGCTAGAATTGAATGATTCTCCTCCTTCCACTTGGTCAACACTTCATCTATATTAGGTATGACCTGATATCTCTCTTGGAAGTGTGTAGATGGGGTGTGTTCAAACATAGAATGTGCCATTGGGTCTGAACTATCCATCACACACTGGCTGAGGAAACTCTCTCTGGATTCCAACTCTGCAATTCTTCTGACCATATCCTCTTGAAAAATCCTTTCTTGGAGGTCACCAGCATCATCATGAGCAGGGGGAGCCCCATCTTCTTCAACGTTTTGAAAAAAACCTTCCTTTATCTCCTTCCTGCCCCATAATTCTACCATTTTCCCCAGTTTAAGATCTCAGAATTGGAATTTTGCTAGTATGAACAGGAAGTAACTTTGTTTTCTCCAAGGTCCTAGGGCTCCTCCACAAGGTGTTGAAGTTCTATCCCTCTTTCACGAAGCAGCCTCATCTTAGCCTCTAAATCTTCAATTTTCTTGTCTAGATTATCCTAAAAGAGTTGTTCTTAGAGGTCACTAGCATAATCTTCTTCAAGGCTCTAGGCTGGTTCCTAGCATTCCTTCCTCCAACTCAGAATCTGCACATCATGTTGAAAAACTTGGGGAGGTCGAGGAACTCTAGGAAGAGACTGTTGATGCACAAAAGAGTCTCTAGAAGAGGGATGTGTTGGCTCGCATTATTTCCCCCAATGGAAGATTCACAATATAAGGAATTGAGAAGATTGATCTCTATGGGGGGTTGCTCTGATGCCCTTTGATGTTGGAAAGCTAGGCACATGAGATTGAGAGTAGATGCATCAGATGAGCTGGAGTGAGCAAGTGCTATCTGATAGAAAGGATTTGGTGCACAAGAGGGGGCTTTCTTTAGAATAGGAGGGGGCACATAAGGCTGATTGCCTTGAATAAATGGATTTCTCCATTTTGCTACCTCTTCCTCCATGGATTGCAAGACCTGAGCTTGCCTAAATAAACACGCCTCTTTGTACATCAGGTCTTGCTAATAACCATACTTCTCATCTAGTCTATCTATTTCCATTACCTACTTCTCAAACTCTAGCGCCACCTCCCTTATCATTGAAGGGCAACTAGGAGAGCTACTTGAGGTGATTGCATAAATTTTTTGAGTCTAATCGAAGTCATATGAAGGAATACAAGGTACATGATTTTGTGCAAAAGAATTATACATACAAAAATAAGATTTCTGATGGCACCAGGCTGCTTAACCAGCTGATTCAACTCAGAGTCACCATTGGTGTTGATGAAAAACCTCCAAAGGCTGGTTGGTTGAAGAACACACCAAAAATTATTCAACTCTATGGACACAAATTGTCCTAGTTGGTCCCATCAGGCATGCCAAAAACTATTGACACTGTGGATTTGCACCCGAGGTAGGAGGTCGAGCTCCTACCTATCCACACACAACAATGGAAACTCCCCTCTCACTTATGGGACCAGTGAAGCTAGAGGGGAGAGTCTCTAGATGAGGGCTAGCTCCCTCTGATGTATCTTTTAGGCCCTAGTTTCTCCTACTGCTAACAAATAAAATAAAAAAAGGGGGGGACGAAAATGGAGAGAGAGATGTTGAAAATAGAACCTAACCTAAAAAAGGAAAAGGTGATACACCAAAAAAGTGATGACCCACCCAGCCCGAATATACACTTTTCATCAAAAAGAGGCACCCATACACTTCATCTAAAGTGGGAAGCTCTTCTGCAATAGTCAGCCAGGGGTTCGTGGAAGTATAGGGAGGAAGGAACTAGCAAAGGTGTTCTGAGACACACTTTGACATCCTATTCACAGGCACCTATATTCTCTATGGACACTTCTAGAATACCTACATAAAGGAGACTTCACAATGCACTAGACATGATGTGATCAATTTGTGAAAGCATGAAAGACAATGAATTAACACAAAGGAGAAAAAATAGACATATACTTTAAAGTGCAAGTCCATATAGAGGTAAAAATAACTAAGTCCTGATTCAAGGTAAAAATCTGGCAGCTCTGCCTTACAAGCCCGAGAGAATTTTGGGTAGAGTTTTGCCTTTAAGCTGAGAGTGGATCCTTCTCAAATGAGAATTTTTACAATATATAGAAAGAGGAGGAGAAACTTGGTGCTTCTTAGAAAATATTTTTGGTGCTCTTTTCTACCAGTGGCCCATGTGCGTTATGAACCTTGGGAAAAGGAAGCCACTGTTACTGATGTCATTCTTCTAGAAGAGGCCTACTAGAACCATGCTATACAATTGCTGAATTTGACTTTGGTGTTCAAGCATTAATGTAAGAACATGGCCATGCCTCTTTTCTATAAACAGACTACAGTTTGTCCCCTCATCAATGCCAACTAGAGAAAATAGGTTACACTGCTCGTCTGGCAATAACTCACCTTCCTTTTGCCACTTGGATGCTTTGTCCTTTCTACTCCTTGTCTTCTTCCTACTCTTTCAGCCCTCAGGGGTGATCTTTTGGTAGGTCGCTACATTCCTTGGGCTCTTTCCATGGTTGGCACTCAGGCAGCTCAAAAATAAATGGCTACTTCACTATGTTAAATTTGATGGCTTTTGGGACATCACTGTCCTTGGCAAAATCCATCGAGTCTTTTGTTTTAGGCCTTTTTCTTGTAGACAAAAATTCCATGGGAATTGGCCGCTTTGACTTTTTTTGCACCTTTGGGCCCCTTGAACTGCAGCCTTCCCTGAATTCCTTCGGGCTTTTTGTCTGAAGGAATTCCTTTAGACAAAAAGTCTGAAAGAATTCAACCCATCGCTTAAGTCTTTTGTCCTTTTTTTTCAAGATCTTTGGCTATCTTTCGACTGCTTCAAAGTGTTCCCTACCCTTTATAAGGGATTTTTCCTTTCGGCTTTTGGACGTCTCATTGAACCAACCCATTAAACCATTTGTTAAACCGGTTCAATGATTTAACACTGCATGCCAAGCCAAGTGGTTGAACTGAATGATTAAACTAATCACGTTGAACCAATGCTTTGAACTAGTCCATTGAACCAGTTCAATGGTTCAATACTATGCACTGAGCCAAGTGGTTAAACCAAACATTAAACTGAATGTGATTGAACTAAGGTGCTGAACTTTAAACGTTGAACCCACCAATGAACCAATGGACTGAACCTGTCGATTGAACCAAGGCCTTGAACTTTGTGATTGAACCAGAAGCTGCTTGAACTTAAGCTCGATGAACAAAAAGCCACTAAACCAACTGAATTGAACCAAGGCCGAAGGAAGCTTGCATTGAACTTGAACTGATTGAACTGAGTATTGAACTAAGGCATTGAACCGATTCAATGGTTCAAAGATGCCAACTTTTCTTGTGAAATTCTAGATACAAGTCTGAAGAAATCTTGTAAAACCTAGCACTTTCTGAAACTGATCCTTCATGTGCCAAAGACTAACTTGTTGAGTCCATAGAAATCTAAAACTTGTAGAGTCTGTAGTTTTAGACTTGCAGAGTTTGTAGATTTAGACCTGTAGAGTCCATAGTTTTAGACTTGCAAAGTCCATAGATTTAGACCTGTAGAGTCCGTAGAAACAAATAGATTCATGCAAAATCAAAAATTAAATGGCCTAGAATAGTAGGGGGAAAGGGGACCAATTTTTGGCCTATTGGGTAAAAAATGGTCAACAGTTATAATTAGTAACACAAGATGGATATTGATTTGGCCATAGGTAGTTATAACAAGCAATATAAGGTATAACATTGATTTGTCCATAGGTGTTTATAATCAATGGTATGAGTCAAATGTAAATGAAAGACAAATTGTCAGGTCCACTATCACACTACTTTCATAGATCATCATTTATACACAAATTCTAAAACTACTGAAACTAGATAAAAATCCCCCCATGAAAAGTGCAAGAATAACCAAAGAAACCAAAATCAAAAAAGGTTGGGTAGGACAACTAAAAATAGACTTTGGTCAATACTAAAGGAATGATAAAATAACACAATGGTTTTGTTTAAGGATGTTGATACTATGAAAATTGGATATAATGATAATAAGGTTGCCCCCAAGTGATGATTACTCAAAAAATGGTGAGATAATTCAAACTTAGAATTTTCCCACAAAATGGTGAGAGTGTGGTTGAGATGATTGTGATAATCTCAATAGAAATTGAGTGTTGCCTACATAGTCCTAAAGGACCTCAATTCAATTTATTTCAAAAGGGTGAGATAAATGGGACACAATCATAAATGATCCTACTAATCCTATTGATGTGGAGATGCAAATCCTAATCAACATATAAGATAACCAAAATACTCAATTATAAAAATTACTAGCACACACCTTGTCTGAATAGTTGCTCTGTCAAGAACCTACTGTAGATTTGGTTTCCAATGATGTTGTTGTCATCATCATTGGTTCGTGATTTTATTTCCTTAAAACACCAAAATAAGAGATCTTTTTAGCCCCTATAAATAAAAGTGCCACCAGGGATGATAAATAATGTTAGGCATAGGATAAATGGTATAAGTTGTTAATGTAAACGTGGATGATAATAGAATGTATAATGGTTGGGAGTCAAATAAAGATCATAATTTTTAAGCGCACATAATGTTGATGATTCTAGATTTAACATAATTTTGGTTATGGCAGGGCCCAAGATCTTTGAATATGCTCTCGATAGGACCATTCTATATATTTTTTATTTGGTCCTAAGAACAACTACCATCTGATTATGATGTAGATTGGAAGTTATATTAATTTTATCATTGATAATGTCTTCATCAAGTAGTGAAGAACTATTGTGCTCATATATTGGTGCCTTTATGAGGTTTTCACCAATGAATTTGTCTTGATTATCTCATAACACCTTTAAGAAGGTTTCACTAAGGAATATTAACTTTTGAATTTAATTTTGATTGTCTTTTAGCACCTTCAAAAAAGGTTTCGCTAGGATATTATTCTTCTTCTACATGAATGTGGTCTTGGTTCCCCTCAAATTCTTCAACTGATATGTCACCATGGATGCAGTTTAATAAAGTGTGATTCTATCAGTCGCAATCGACACTTGTGGGAGGTGGAATGTCAATATAATGACTAGGTTGGTTGGTGTTAATGGCATGATGAAAGGTAACACAATCCTTGTAGAAGATACTAGGATAACTTGTGTTGATTCTAAATTAATCATCCTTAAAAACTGTATAAGGATCACAAATATATTCAAATTGATTTGTGAGGCAAGTATAACCAATTTTGTAATAATAGCAAATGTAATCTATGTTTAAAGTTGAGTCCGAGTCAAGGTACTCTAAATCTAATGTTGAGACTGATAATGATTCTCCTTTTGATGCTTAATCTAATGTTGAATCAAGAATAAAACCTAATTCAATGTTGATTCTTCATTTGGTTTGGATGTTTCTATAATAATGTTTTGTTGAATGCTTAGTTTTGGACAAGAAATGGCATGTGATGCCATAATGGGCTCTATAAAAATTGATTCATCTAGGAAGGGTTCAACATATACTAGCTCATCTAGGTGAAGCCCTTTAAAGAGAGAGAACTGCTTAAGGTATGACTTGATAGATACTAGCTTGTCAAAGTGAGACTCCTCAACGAGGGGAAAATTTCAACAGATAATTGCACAACGACTAGCTTGTCAAAGGGATGGGGCTTTCAAAAATCAAGACAATGATTTGCCTAAAGTTAGTTATAATCATTAAGAAATGACTCAACAAAGATTGACTCATCAGAGTGATACTCCTTGATAATAGGTAAAGTATCAAAAAGTGGTTCGTCATAAGTCAACTAATCAAAAATGGGTGTTTCAATAAAACCATTATGACTTTGGTTTGTAATTGGTTAAAAAATATCAACTTTGAACACATTTTAGTCCTCAAAAGATGGCTCTTGAAGAGACTATTTTTGTTTAGGCTCAAAGGCTAGCATGGATTTTCTAAAGTGGGGAATAATTGGCACAATTTAAACAATGGTTTATGGTTTAATAATTGGTTCACCAAAAATTAGACTATTGAAGAAGGGATCAATGAATATTGGTTTGTCAAATTTATGTTCCTCAATAATAGGTTCAATAAATATAGGTGATGTTTCTATAATGGTAATGATTGGGTGTTGTGAAGTTTAGTTGATAATACAAGCCAAAGAAAGAAGTCCCATAATAGTGACATTTAGGCATTACGAATCTTGGTTGCTTATGTAGGCCAAAGGAAGGGAACCTATAATAATAACCTTTGATCATTACAAAGCTTGGTCTCTTGCACAAGCAGAAGGAGGATAACCTAAAACGGTAACCTTCAAGCTTTATAGAGTTTGTTTTTTCATGTAAACCAAAGGAGGGTAACCTAGAATGGTAACCTTTGAGCATTGTAGAGCTTGGTTTCTCATGCAAGCTATAGGAAGAGGATGATGATGGTATATTAAAATTGGCATGGATCGGTTTGATATTTAAAGATCAAGCCCAAAGAGGGAGACATCCTAAAACATGATAGAGTGCCCATGTCCGTCATAAAAATGATCTTCCTCACAACTAGAGACTTAAAATACCCCACTATATGTATACCTTTTCATCATGCCTATAATATTATTTGCTAAGATCTAAAATATGTTTTACAAACTTGATCAAGGTGTGTTTTGATTTCTTAAAACAATTGACAAGGTAAAAAGAGACTATATTAAAATAAGTGTCATAGTACCACACAATTATAATAAATGGTCATGAATTTACCCAACTTTGGTGGGTTAAAATCATTAAATTGGAAGAGGGTATGATAACTCTAAAACCTAAAGTGCAAGATATCACAATAAACTTAGGTCAAAGATACGTCAACACCATAAAATCTAGATATAACTTTGATGAGTTGCAATTAGAAAATTGAAAGAGAGTCTTTTTTATTAGGAAGGTAACAATGTGAACCAATAAGCTCAAGACATGAAAACACACAAGAACTCCTAAGAATAAAGTTAAAATCAAATAGACAACACATCATCGATATATGGTAATAGGAAGTAGAATGGTTATAGGACTTAGAGTGTGAGCTAACACAAGATAACCTAAGTCCACAATGATAAAAAGGATGATGAGTCTATGTAACGACCTTCAAACCAAATGAGAAATCATACCCAAGTTAACTTAAACCAAGTGCAAATAGGAAATTGATTAACAACTTGGCCTGGAACTTAGAAAGGTGACATTTTGAATTTGAATTAAAAAATGAAGGACTTGAATATTTTTACAAAATGGTATAGAATCAAATGGACAACATAACAATGTTGTTTAGAAAAGTCAAACATAATGTTTAAAATGATTATTTAAACAAGGCAAGGAATGATGTTGATTTGGTTAGTGTAATGCCGCCTTCTTTAAAAAAAATGGTGGATAACAAAGGTATTTAGTTTAGGATGTGTTTTGGTTTTCCAACAAGTTTTAGAATCAATAATACCAAGCAAGTAAAGGATAAAAAGACAAACTACAACTAAGTAAAACTTCCAAAGTCCTAGAATTGACAAGGTTACATTGTATCATTGAATTTTGTCTATATATGTGATCTTGGGAGGATTTTAAGTGTTAATCTAAAAATAAAAGCACATGAATAAGTATGGTTTTACACCCCGCTTCTCCCAAAATATTTTATGGTGACATGGAACTTCGGGCTACTCACCCTACTATAGACACCAACATTGTGTTGAGCCCCCCTTAGTCCCCTTCTAACCACTTACACACTTTATTAATTTAAAATAAACTACTTATTTTAAATTAATGACATCACCTAGACACCTCACCTTGGACACCTCACCTTGGACACCTCCCCTTGGACACCTCACCCTAAGACCATTTCCTACCCATGACCTATTCTCACTCCATCCTAACCTCCTAACTAACTCTTGTGCCTAATAAACCTATCCTTTGACCGTTCTCCAATAGTAGAAGCACTTGGCAGGTGGAGAAACAAGCCAAATAACCCTTTTACCCATTCTCAAGCTGTCGACATCGGTCAACTGTCAGTTGATGTCAGTTACATAACCTGAGCTCTAACATCGAGCTACGGGCCCCCTGCCTCTTGCCATATCGATGCGCACACTCTGAGACCAAGCATCAAAATTTGACTAACACTCCCTTGGCTATAGAAACTCTATGCAAGTCACTCCAGATTGAACTGGAACATTGTATGAGGACCTCGACATTAGCCATAATAGGAATAAGTGTTTTACACCACTGGTTCTTCATCAAGCAGAGCTATGTATTCTTCTACCTCTTATTTCAATATTTAGAATACATTAGTAATTAGTTTCTATTTACTATTTCTGAATACTATCAACCCAACTCGACTTTCTTCCTGGAGAGGTTGAAAAGCCTTCCCCTTATCCTTACTCTCTTCTCACACCTTTGCCCCTTTTCAGACCCTATTCACTATCCTGCAACCCTGCACAAACCTTTAAAATTCTAGACTCCTCCCAGACCCCTCTGTCAACCACAGACATAACCCTAAAACCTATCCAAGGCCCATTGCCCCTACTGACATCAGTAACATAATCGACGTCAGTATAATTGACCAACTGACCTTGGCAGGACTACTGACATTGGTGACTGTGATAGACTGACTGTAGAGAATAGGTATGCGTTATATATATTTCTCTTTCTTAGTCTGTCACCAATTCTCTTTATACAACACTCTTTTTGTCAAATAGTGGACTGTCATCCCTCACGGAGCTTTACGCTTCCAGGACTGAGCACGTAGCTTGGCAGTGCACCTTATCTTATTCTAACATTTTATTTGTTTAAGTCTTATTCTTATCTACAGGTGTTTTCCTCCACAGCCAAAGAGGAGCTCCTACAATGCTTGGATAAGGTGCACAACTTAGTCTAGGTAACGTACAAACCCCTGAGCCTTAACCCTTAGTTTCTTCTTCTTCTGAATATAATTAGCAAAAAGATAGAGAAACATTATGGCACGCCCGGTGGGACCCTGGAGTTTTTCCTTGGGTTCATTCTTATAAAAAGTAAACTTTCATATAGATGCATTAGATTCTCTTCTTGCATCCTTCTTCTATCTGTTTACTTCGAAAAGACACCATAAGCACAAGTTAAAAAGAATATCTCTCTTGTTCTTCTTGTCACTTCTTACCTGCATCTTAGAGTAGTGAAAATTCATACTCTTAACCTTTTCTCCACTTGTTTGCATCTGAACAAAACATTTCAATTTGGGTAAAAAACACTATTGCATTTCATTCTTGCTTGAATGCATATTTAGCCCTCTCACTTAGTAATTAAAATGCATTATGAATAAATCATAGTGCACAAATGTTACACAACCAAACCACAATCATAATCAAATCAAACATCTAAACATACTTGAGACAAGGCCCGACAAGGATTTCATCACCTAGTGGATACCTTACCCTTCCTGGCGATCCTACTTAGACTTCACTACCAAGAGGAGGACCCACTTTGTTCTCTGGTAGAGTATAAACTATAGGCAAAGTATATATTGGCTAAGCGGCCCAGCTCAGCTCTGGGTTTGTGAAGTGAAGGGAGCAAGCCCTAGCACCAGGCCACATACTGAACCTAACATAGATCTTTGAGCACCAAAACATAACTTGAAACCAACCATAGACTTCCTCTTTAGGACCCATTTTAAAAGCCCAATTCCCAAACATATTCTTCTAAGGTATAAGCCATCACGACTCTAAAATTTATTCTTAGGAATTTAACGTTTAAAGGTTGCTTGCCAAATCATCTTTTTTGTTATTTTTATCTGATTTTTTGAGCTGGTGAGGTCGCATCATTCTGAGGTCTAAAAACAACTCAGAATTTCTCTTTCTTTCAAAAAAAATTAGTTTTCTATGTTTCTAGAATTACACAAAAACTGACATCAGTTTTTCCACCAATGTTGGCAACTTATATTCACCAACATCAATTATTCCACCAACCTCGGCAACATTTGATAACTGACATCAGTTAGTAAACTGACATCGGTCACTGTCAACCAAATTTTCTCCCCAAACAACAAGCTTAAAATCCAACTTTCTTGCTGTTAAACACAAGTTCTGGTTTTTTGAAATTGAAACACATAGTTTTTTTAAACCTGAACCTCTTTCATTCTGGATGGTTTTGACATGTATTCAAGCCAAATATCTTGTTCACCACGCGAGTCAATAGCCACTTTCACCTTCACCTTTCATATCAAGTCACCAAATGGAGTATACTTCAGACACTGAGTGTACTCCTATCCAACCTACCCCTAATCAACCTCTAATTGTTCTCGAAGGAGATCAAGCTTTTGAGAGATTCCTTGACCACAATGTCAAGGCTCTCCAACACTATCTCACTAGAAGCCAAACATGAGATCCTTCAGGTAATCCTATTTATGGGATGCCAACTTCCCTGGTTGAAACGACAATAATATCAACAGCCTCCATTACCCAACCTATGGTCACTCAGGCCATTGCCTCAACCAGTAACCCAACCATGGCCAATGTTCAATATTTGGCCTCCCCTTCAATCCATTCTGGACCTACCTCCATCGGGGTTTCCATACCCCTTCAACCACAAACAATTCAACCAAGTTCTACACCATTCCAGAACTTGATTGTCTCTAACCCACCCACTCTTGCACCCATAAATACAAGAGTGACTACCTATCCTTTTATTAGTGTCACCACCACTCAACCACCCTTGGCGACATCTAGTCAAGTTATGCCCTCCAACTTCAAGGCACAAGCCCCCTTGACCTCAATATTAGTCCCTATGATGAACTACCAATATGTTGTGCCTATACAAACACAACCAAGTACGTCATACGCCCCTCCCAACATCTTCCAAGTACCTTACAACCTAGGGGGTGCTCCACCTACCAACCCATCAGCTGATCTAATCAAGATGTTGATGGATAAGATGTCTAACCTTGAGACATCTGTTTCAGGTTCAAGGAGTCTTCTTTCATATGAACAAATCTGTAATGAACCCATTCACCCTTCGATCCCTATTTGACCATATCTTAGCCAGTCGAAACTCCCAAAATTTACTCGCTTTCAGAGTAAAGAGGACCCACAACAACATCTACGAGCATTTAGACACGCTTGCTACCTTATAGCACATGATGATGCATTATTACTTCGTACATTTCCCATGTCACTTTCTAGTGCCACCCTTGATTGGTATAGTTCTATTACCAGTCATTCTCTTTTGACCTTCACTCAACTAGCTCAGCTATTCTTTGACCACTTTTCAATCAACATCACCAAGAAGGTCTCCATCACAAACCTATATTCTATTAGACAATTTGATGATGAATCAATAGCTGACTTCATTGCCCATTGGAGAGGTTTAATCAACCAACTCTCCTTTTCATTACCTCAACCTGAGCTCATTGAGCTCTTTTCAAGAGCATATGCCAAGCACATCTCATCCACTTTGTAGGTTCAAACATTCTGTGCATTTGATGAAGCTTTCACCATGACCCGAAATCTTGAACTCCATGTTGTCGAAGAAGATAAGGTCAAATTGCGTAGTAAAAATACCAACGAAAAATCCAATGACCCTTCATCTTCCAAATCTTCTTCGTCCCATTCCAAGACCAAGGGATTGGAAAACGCTGTGGTACTTAGATCATCATCTTCTACTACAACTAAATCTGAGCCCTCCACATCACAAAGCATCACAAAACAATTCCAACAATGGTATACACAGCGTCAATACAATCCAATAGGAGAATCATACGCTTTCATATTGGATAAACTAGTGAAGCAGGGGGTCCTCAACTTGCCTCAAATTTGACCAACCCAATTTAACCACTCAAAAGCCATCCCTACATGGTATAGGGAAAATGACTTTTGTAACTATCACCGTGTCAACGGTCATGACACGAACAATTGTAAAACCTTTAAAAACATTGTTTAAGACATGTTGGACAAAGGGTACCTTGTTTTAGATAACCCTAATGCACTGGCCAACCAAAACTTGGATGTCTTTAGGCAGCCATTTTCTAACCATCCCCTAAGCCAAAACAATGTTCAAACCATGGCTGATGACCCTCAAGAGCATAACATACGCACAGTCGACATGGTCTCTCCTTTTATTCCTAACCAACCTCTCCCATAGCCTGAAGAGGTTAGTCAACCCACTTCTCTACCATGGGTAGAAGAGCCTATTCTACCCATATCACCCCCACGACATCAAACACCTCCTCCACACATAGTTCTACCTCGTGAAGAACCCATATCACCTATTCCTCTTGCCCCAAACTTCCCTCTTCTTCTACCATTGGAAGAAGTTACCATTCATACCCCACACCCTCATGTAGAAGGGGCCATAATCCCTCTACTTCACCCTTTAGAGGAGCCTTCCTCTCCTATTTTTCCTCCACCAATGGAGGATAGTCCTCCATCACCCCCCCTTTCACACGTAGGAGAGTCTACTTTCACCTCTCCCATATTGGAGGATGCTTTGATGGCACCAATGCCGGTGGCCCAGCCCTCATCCTTCTTATTACCAATGGAGGATCATACTTTCCACACTCCTAGACCACATGTGGAAGGCATGATCATCCCTGCGCTCTATCCTCTTGAAGAGCCCAATTCTCCAATCCCTTCTCCACTGAGAGAAGAACTCACCACCTCACCCACTTCAGCTGAGGAAGATCCGGTAATAGTTTTCTCTCACCTTTGGCCCGAGATCACCATATCTAATGCATTTTCACTCTCGCAATCACCCAAATCCTCCAAAAGACCAATTATGAGACCTCACTTGACGTCACCTAAACCCTTCTCTCGATTGGCAGAAAACTTAGGATTTCTCTATTCTAGGAACCTAAAACATGACGTGTTATGGGAGAAACTTAAAGCTCCTTATATTACACATCCCACTTCATCTTGTACTGCCAATCCTTCCATGACAAATCACCCTAAAGTTTTTGAAGAGGATCAGGCTTCCACCTCTAAATCATCAGAAGCTCAGCCTTTCACATCCGAATCTAAACCCTCACAAGCGTCCACCATGCCAAAGCAAATTAAATCTCTTGGTTTTTGCCCTATATCAAACCTCACTCACCCACAAGTGAAGGTAGATTTAAATCTCACCCCGCACAATAGTAGTCCTCACATCGTACTAAAGAAGGCTGTTAAACCACATCGAAGAACTCCTCTCCCACCTTCACCATTACCCTCTATCTTGGGTCGACATCCATCTACTTTAATAGGAGTGCTCCCTACTCCAACACCTTACAAAAACAAATCACCTCCATTGGTCCCTCTACACATCAAATATATATTTCCTCCAAAAAATTTGACACCTCTCATTAAGAAAGTGTCATCTACGTGTGTGGCCGCACCATCAACCAAAAAGGAGGTACAAAAACCTCCCCCTACAACTTCTAAACAAAAGTTTTCAACCCCTTGTGCAATAACTCCTAAACAAAAGTTGTCAACCCCTACAACTTCTAAATAGAAGTTGTCAACCCCTACTGCAACAAAGAGTGCAGACCCATTAGTAGGTTTGTATTCTTTGATGTTATGCCAATTGTTGTAGTCTTTTAGCATCGTTCTCCTGAAAATTAAACCATACCAACCTCTCAAATCAAAACCATCTTGGTTTGACGACACTAAAATCTATTGGTATCATCACACACCTAGGCATGACACTAAGCATTGCTGCACCCTTAAGGTTGTCATTCGCCAACACTTGGAAAAAGGCACCCTTCTTGTTGAGGATTCTCTCAACCATTCTTTTGACAAACTACTGATACCATCCCATGCCTCCCAAACCTCCTCACTTAAATCAGGATCCCAACATGAGATTATGGTCCCTTTACCACCATCTCCCCCTTTATTTGAAATCAACACTATTAATGTGGCCCCTAGGTCCCAAACTCTAAAGGATAAAGGAAAAGATCGAGTTTCTATTCCTTGGACATATCCATTTGCCAAGCCCTTTCAACCACCAAAACCCAAGATTTCTATCTTGGGCACATCTCAACCAACATCTCTAGGGGAAATTCCTCCTAACCTCTCTAGTCCACATGACGTTTGGTATAAACAACTTGTTGGCTACTTGACTTATTCTATCATTCCTTCTCATCTCTCTAGCAATGCATGGCAGGATTTTATTAAGAGAACTTACTCGATACACCATGCTAGGGGGTCTTCTTTACAAATGAGGCCTCAACGGCCTCCTTTTTTGATGCCTAACCACCACTGAAACATATCATACCATCAAACAATTCCATGATGGGATTTGTGGGGGACAGTTAAGTGGTAACTCGATTGCCAAGTGCATCCTCCACCTAGGCTATTATTGGCCCACTCTTAACCAAGACTGCAGCAACTATGTTCAGCATTGTGTCAAATGCCAACAACATACTAACCTACTACATGACCAACATCGACCAAAACATGCCTACAACAAAAATATTAAAGAGTGAGATTTCAAAATCATAAATCTCATCCTTAAAGACAACCAACATGTGACCAATATGGAAAGAAGCAAACGAAGCAAGTTTGCCCCTAATTGGCTTGAACTTTACATAATAACTCACAAGTATGGATCAGGGACTTATCGTCTATGTTCTCTCAAAGGCCGGCTAGAACCTGAGCCCCTTAATGCCTTACATCTATGACCATTATACTATTAATCAAGTAATCATTCACTTGATGTTTGACTTGAGCTTGTCCCTTAAGCAACCCCCGTCATCCTCATTCCTATTCCTTTTAACCCTTTTTCCCTATAACAATTAGTTAACCCTTTTTTAATCATTTATGCTTTGTCCTACTAAAAGGGAAACCCCTAAACCTCTATAGCCTAGTCCATGACTAAAACTTCAGTCAACAAAAACATAAAAATTGGGATGCCTAACCAAAGGTCATAAACTATAAATGTAGATTGCTCCCTCAAAGGATAGCTGCATAGTGATGTAATTACTAGATTACTCCCTTGAAAGATAGCTATTTAAAGACATCAAAACATACAAAGCAAAACATAGACCACTCCCTTGAAGGATGGCTATGCCCAAATTTTGCTACATACACAGCACCCTCTCAAAAGCTGCCCACATCGATCAGCTTCACATGACCATAAAACAAAACAACATCCCAAAGTAGACTTCCCGCATTGATCAGTCTACCATAAAAAAACTGACTAACAAACTATTAAGTCATGGACTTGACTATAGTCATTTTCAAGGTCACCTATAAAAGGGTCAAATTTATCCATGCTAAAAAGGGTTATGCTATCTTGACATATCACATAATCAAACCTATTACCCCAACATTCTCAAGGGATTTTGAGTTCACTTCACGTCAAGTGATTAGAGTACTTTTCTAACACAAATTAATGGTCAAATGATGTAATGCATGAACAGGGCTTTTATTTGCAAAAACCTCTATCTATGTTATCATTATGGTCCTTATCAATGAAAGAGCAATGCGCCTTTCACTTCTTATACACCTTCGTCACATACCAAAACATACAACCAAAACATTTTCCAACCACTAACATAACCTCATGATTTATTTAATACAAATACCAATTTCTGTTATATAAATTATCATAGCCCATTCACAATAGTTTCTATGGAAAATAATACACATGGAAACTATCAACCAAACACAATTTATGTCAAGCATATACCATCACCAATATGGAAACATGTTGAAGCATAAATATACTCATTTCATTTTTAGCATACACCATCACCAATATGGAAAATTTTTAGGGATGAAAAACCATATAACCAATATTACAAAATACACCATCACATAATATGGAAAAGGCCGTAGCATCATCATACACTCATTTCATTTTTAGCATACACCATCACTAATATGGAAAATTGCTAAGGGTAAAAAACCACATAACCTATGTTACAACATACACCATCACAAAATATGGAAAAGGCTGTAACATCATCATACACTAACATGACCAAATCAACCAACAACCTCTTTAACCCTTCTTCCCTTTTGGGGAGAACTACATTGGCATGAGGCCCTTAAAATAGGGGCTATGTAGGTAGCACTCAGTTGACATGAGGTCTTCTGGGGTTAGCTCGTCCATTCATTCATTCATCTACCTGATGGACCAACCATATAACCTTTAAACCTAACCTAACCTAGTCAAAACCAATCTATAACCTACTCTCTTCTTCCCTTTTAGGGAGAACTACATTGGCCTGAGGCCCTTCATAAGGGCTATGTAAGCAACACTCAGTTGACATGAGGTCTTCTGAGGTTAGCTCAGCCATTTGTTCGTCCATTTACCTAATGGACCAACTATCTAAACCAACCCAAAATCATGCCCACACAATCAGCCCTGATACTATAGAAGTCACCTTAGACTTCTCATGGGGCACATTGTAGATCACATACATCTCCCTGACCATAACACACAACCCTTGAGATCACTTATATCTCAACCTGACTCGACCAATGACCTTGGAGATCACAACTATCTCCTCAGACCATGACCACTTTTGAGACAACTTTGCCTTGGTTGTTTTGATTACATATATGCTATCTCATGAATAGTTAACAAATTATATGCAACCCACATTACGACCCTCACACCTATTGTCAGATCACACCCAAGTTGATCCCCAATATTTGTGACATTTTCATGTTTTCCAAGAGCACTTTTTGAGCCTGGGATACTTGGAACATGATGACCATTAGAGCTACAGCTTTGATCGATTAACCCAATCAGCTACCACTAATAAGTTGGGGACTGGTTAATTCAATTTTAGTGTTCCTTGACCTTGCCTGTGACAATTTGACCTACCTATCATGTGAAGTGGTATACACGCGATCTCAACTATTATAGCATTCACACTCCAACTTCACCATACCCATCCATTGCCTATCAAATTGGCAACTGATTTTGGATTGCCTTCTCTCGATTCTTACTTTGAGGGGGAATACCTCATCATCATACCTGGGCCAACCTACATCTAATCTCATACCTGGGGCAACCCACATCTATTTTTGTCTTACAGTTCGTCAAGACAAACCATAAGACAAAAAGGGGCAAATGTAGACACCAACATTGTGTTGACCCCCCTTGGTCCCCTTCTAACCACTTACACACTTTATTAATTTAAAATAAACTACTTATTTTAAATTAATGACATCACCTAGACACCTCACCTTGGACACCTCACCTTGGACACCTCCCCTTGAACACCTCGCCCTAAGACCATTTCCTACCCATGACCTATTCTCACTCCATCCTAACATCCTAACTAACTCTCATGCCTAATAAACTCATCCTTTGACCATTCTCCAATGGTAGAAGCACTTGGTAGATGGAGAAATGGGCCAAATAACCTTTCTACCCATTCTCAAGCCACCAATGTCGGTCAACTATCGGCCGATGTCGATTACATAACCTGAACTCTAACATTGAGTTATAGGCCCCACGCCTCTTGCCATATCAACACGCACACTCTGAGACCAAGCATCAGAATTCAACTAATGCTCCCTTAGCTACAGAAACTCTACGCAAGTCACTCCAGATTGAACTAGAACATTGTACGAGGACCTCAACATCAGCCACAATAGGAATAAGCGTTCTACACCACTGGTTCTTCATCAAGCAGAGCTATGTATTCTTCTACCTATTATTTTAGTATTTAGAATACATTAGTAATTAGTTTCTATTTACTATTTCTAAATAATATCAACCCAACCTGAATTTCTTCTTGGAGAGGCTGAAAAACCTTCCCCTTATCCTTACTCTCTTCTCACACCTTTGCCCCTTTTCAGGCCCTATTCACTGTCCTACAACCCTGCACAAACCTTTAAACTTCCAGACTCCTCTTAGACCCCTCTGTCAACCATAGACATAACCTTGAAACCCATCTAAGGCCCATTTCCCCTACCGACATCAGTAACATAACTGACGTCGACATAATTGACCAACCGACCTCGGTAGGACTATTGACATCGGTGACTGTGACAGACTGACTGCAGAGAATAGGTACGCTTTATCTATATTTCTCTTTCTTAGTCTTTCACCATTTCTCTTTATACAACACTCTTTTTGTCAAATAGTGGACTATCATCCCTCACAGAGCTTTACGCTTCTAGGACCGAGCACGTAGCTTGGCAATCCACCTTATCTTATTCTAGCATTTTCTTTGCTTAAGTCTTATTCTTATCTACAGGTGTTTTCCTCCATAGCCAAAGAAGAGCTTCTACAATGCTTGGATACAGTGTGCAACTTAATCTGGGTAATGTACAAACCCCTGACCCTTAACCCTTAGTTTCTTCTTCTTTTGAATATAATTAGCAAAAAGATAGAGAAACACCTACATCAATAATATGTTCATAATAAGTTGGGTTGTTTTAAAACTAAATTTTCATGTGTATCTACATGGTTCCAAGTGTGGATAACACTAGAGATTCCTCACATCAATTATATCTGCATCAATCAACTTATTATGAAAATATATTATCCTTTTCACAACCACTACATCTATCACTGCTAAGTGTAGTACGATGTCCAAATTGCCCTTATGGTCTAAGTTAGAGTACCACTAACGGAGTTTGATTAACTACTTAAGAAAATGTCCAAGTGGTCACCCTCAATTTATATACCCCATCATGAAGTGGGGTTGAAATTATGTTAGGAGATGAAATCCCATCTCAGTGCTTCCCTAGAGAACCCTTGAGGAGGCTGTTAAATCCTACTCATAAGCCAAGTTGCATAAAAATAAATGACAAAGTGAAAAGACTTTAAGTTTGTGTTTAGATGACCCAAACCATACGGATTTGGGGAGAGCTTTGACAATGTTATTTTCATGCCTTTGGATAAGGCACAAATGCAAAAAAAGAGTGTTTTTGGTCATCTGAGTTCCTTAAAGGGGACGAGGGGAGAGCATACATGCATCCTTCATTTTATAAAAAAATAAACAAGTATAAAAGATCTATCATAAAATAAAACATTCTTAAGAGTTGCAATCTAAGTGAATGATTATTTTAATACACCACAGTGAAGTTTTTTTGATATTTGTTCCCTTGGCCTTAGTTAAAAACTTTTAAAACTTTCACAAAACAACTTAAGCATAAAACAACTAGATTCCTCTTAAGCACCAAATTAAAGATTCAAGACTTAACCCTTTTCAAATTTGTGTCCTTTCCCATCTTGTGATATACAATTTTTATAGGTTTTATGTCTACCTTAAAGTATAAATATCAATGAGAAAACAAGATTTTAAAACTTATTATCGAGTTTCTCTATTTTCTTAACAAAGATACCAATGTCAGTCCATAAGAACCGATACCAGATACAAGAAAATTGATGTTGATTACACTAAAATCAATGTTGATTGACTGAAATTGATACCAGTTACTTGTAAAAATGTAGGAAAAACATAATGATTTCACAAAAAAATTTGTTATCAAAACAAGTACAAAAATAAAATAAGTCTCTAGATCCTATAAAAAAAATCCAAACATTGTAAAACCTAGAATAACCACTAGAAACTGTGCAGGTTGGGGGCTCGCATCTGTGCAGCCCCCTCAAACCCTTCCTCATGTGCATCTACACAAGACTATAAAGCCAAATCTATTATTGCGTGGAACTATATTTTTACCTCAGATATCTATTTTGTGGATGAGGTGGCCACCGTGCTGACCAAAAACCCTGACCTGTGTGGATTGGTGATTTCTTCAGTGATATTTTGAATGCCATGGTGGCAATTCCTCTGAGCAGAGGGGGTGATCTCATAGATGTTTGGGTGGATGGAATGGGCAGTGGTAGCACTGGATCTAGGGTTTGTTAATATAGCTGTGGAGGGATGAGGGAAGAGGGAGCATGGCCGCAGAGGTGGCCATGCTGAAACCCTAACCTTTGTGGTCATCTTTTCAAACTTTGGGTTACCAGGTCTCAGTCCATGGATAAAGGGATCCATGGTGCTGGTGTGTGGTGCAGAAATGAGAGATCTTTTATTGTTTGGTTTTTTATTTTGCTTCGGTTTTCCATATTGTGGATGGAACCTGGGTTGGATCTCTAGCTCAAGTTGGACTGCCATCTTGATCTAGTCTATGAAGAAATAGTGAATGAATGGGGGAAATTTTATTTCCTCTATGGTTTGTGAATGAGCCACAGTGCCTTTTTCAAGGAATAATGGAGAAAACCTAAGTCATGGAGGAGCCCTACTCATAAAAAATGAAGGGTATAGTGGATCTGCCTACGTTGGGTTGGTGCTTAGGGAAGTGGCATGCCATGCAAAGGAAAATTTATACAGCTTCCATTTGTGAGAAATTCCTTTGACATTGTGTTCTTGGGGTTGCTGGTTTGGACTTGGGTGCCTGCTCTGTTATTTTTGGAGTTGGGCATTGGTGTATCTGTTTATGAGTTTTAGGTCCTCATAAAACCTAGTTTTTAGGTTGTTTTGCCTGGTTTTGTTTAGGTTTTAGGTCCTTGTAAATCCTAAGGAGATTTTACTGGTTTATATTGGTGGTTTTAGGTCCCTATAAAACCTGGTTTAGTTACTATTCTTTAGTGGTTTTGCCTTTCCTGATGGTTTGTAATGTTTTATCTTTCTTGATCTGTAAAAGGGTTTCAGGGCCCCTTCAAAACCTGCTTTTACCTTAATCTAAAACTTTAAGAAAAATCCAAAAATATGCCTTCCATCATGTTTTTCCCTTTACATAAGAATCAATTTTAGTTAGGACATGACCAATATCGGTTAGAGTAAACCAATGTCGATCATTGTGTAAACTGTGTGTATTTAAAAAAAACACATGAAAAATAAAGACAAAACTTGATTTTTAGATATTTTAAAGCATTTTTTTAGAATATCTAAGAATGCCAAATTAGTCTCCTTACTTGTATGGGATGCACTATCCCACTAGGTGTGCCAAGATGTAGATATGGAATCCAAAGTGAGTTGGATCATGCATTAGTTGAAAACACTCAAATAAGCATAAAGAACCTAACTAACTAAGCCACTCCTTCATGGGGTTGTGTAAAAGAAAATTAAGATCTATTGAAAGAAGGACTATAACACCAAACCTTCACAAGAGCATCCCACCTCCAAGTATAGCTCAAAAAAGTGATTGTCTCCTAATTTGGTGCTCTAAGTCTTTAATAGTGATGAGTGGTTTACTCCTCCATCATCTCTCAATACACCAATAAACTAGGCTCATGATATTTGATTAAATGTACGCCAATAGTGAAGCTATCCTATTACAAATTAAACATAATAAAACTACACAAAAGAGCTTGTGAAGATAATTCTGCATAATAAGTTTACACAAAAGAAGCTTAAAATGATGAGTGAGGACCCTTGTATTTATAGATTTATTGAAATGACTAGAATCAACCATGACTATCCATATTGAGATCAAGATGTGTGGCCATGAATCAATTCAGTTTTGGAGGCTCAATCCATAAATACCCTCATTAATATTTGGAAGAAAGGGGCATTAAAGAGGCATGGGAGGGCTTAAATCAGATATTTGTTCCATTTATGGATTATGGATGCCACCTCACAAATGATGTCACCTGATGATGCAAAAATCATAAATGAATTTCTAATTAATATATCTTCAATAACTTCCATTTATCTTCCACTTATGCTCTTGATTTGGATTAATTTGCTTAAGTGAGGTTAATTAAATTTTATGCAATTCTTTGGAAATTGGTTGCTCACTTAATCAAACTGGTTAAAATGTCAAGTTTTGGGGTTGTAATTTGACTGGAGTATAATTAGAAGGTGTTAGTTGTGTATAGACCAATACCCCATTTAGGACATTATTGACATGAAATAACACATGCACATGTCATGTGATTTTGAATTAGAAGAATTCATTGGTTCAAATTGTCAAATTACATTTTCATCATTTTGACTCAAAATTATTTGAGAAAATTTAATAATCACATAAAATGCATTTCCCCATTCAAAGATACATTAGCCTAAATCAAAACTTGTATACAACAAACTTGAACCATTTATCATTTTTTAGTGATTTTGGCCCAAATTATGTGTTGTTGTAGAATTTTGAATAAGATTGACAATTTCAACATAATGGCGTTAGGAAGTGGATTCTACATCCATTTTTAAAAAAGAAAAAATTGGTCAACACACGTTAATTGTCCTAGATCATTATATAAATACAAGGTCTTTCCAAGCCATTTTACAAACAAAAAATTACTAAAACATAAAGAAAGAGGAGGATAATATTCGATACTTCACTATCCCAAGGGTAAAGCCTGGATCTAAGCATATCCATTTAAGTTTTACTTCATTGAATCAAATCTTACACACTTATGAAATTTTATATCTTTATCTCTATAAAAATTATTTTGTGCCAAAGAAGGGTAAGTAAACTTCATTAGTTTCATTAATCACTTCTAGGGAAGAGGAGAATGAAAACATTACTTGAGATATTCCATTCCCATACCACAAGAACTACATTCAAATTTGATTTCGAGTGTGCAAGTTACATACTTTGAAAAGCTACTTAGATAATTATCCAAATCTATTAATTTTATTTTATTTTGGAGTGTACAAGCTAGGTATAGATAATAAAATATATTATTAATTAATTTATAATGAAAAAATTGACACACATATACCACACATGACTTGAGCATAAAAATAAGGTCATAATATACCATTTTATTACACTTACATGGCATCTTATGATTTTACCCTTATGTTCTGCTATTACACACCTAAAGTAACTTCATTACCTCTTTCAAACCTATTAAATTCCATGTATAGACATCTCCATATCTTTAGTTTAGTCTACCTATACATAGGTCAGTTTCATCAATTTTGATGAATATTTCTAGTTGATACTAACCCAATCTAGTTGGAACCAACCGTCTCCCAACAACAATCACTTTTTGAAATCAAACCTTTCATTATGTTTGGCCCATTTTCCTAACATTTTAGTGGTGTTACATATTACCCAATTGGACTCATATATAAATAAATCAAGATCTCATTCAAAATGGACTGGGCATTAATCTAGCACACAACTAACACTATTACACATTAGGTAAATTTGGCCTATTATTCTTATATTTTGAATATATCACTAGGATAAATCACAATCCAAGTATGAATCATACTAAATCCAATTCAAATCAAACATTATCAAGTATCAAATCCACGTCATTAGTTACATACATATAGCAAAGGAACACAATTGCACAATCACACTAGGTGCGATAAATTCATGTGGCTTGATTTACCTCCTTGGATATCAAATACATATAATAATCAACTATAAAATGGTGGTGATTGGGATCATCTCAACCCATTACACTTTCCCTATTTTTGTAGGTTCCTAGTCCTCAATAGCACACTTAGGGTTTCAAGGTGAATAAGGCTAATTTTTGGACTTGTGTACATCATAAGGGTTAAGGATCACATTCAAAGATAAGATAAGGTGACCACACATTCACAATATCTCATTTCCACATAGGTTAGTATCAAGTAGCACAGGTTAGTATTGATCAACGATACTAACCTAAATCAATGGAACTAACCCTATAGAGGCAAAAATATAGTTCTTGAACTAGATGAATCATAACCCTGATTTTATCCTATTTCCACTTCAAAAATATAGTCACTAGTTAGAAGCCACACAAAAAATATAACTATTCATTCCTTTATTATACTTACTATATTTATCATATGCCACTTGCCAAATAATTGTAATTAGTTTCAATATTTTACATTCAGATGTATGCTCTAATGTCATATATTAATATTTAAATTACAATTCAAGTTTGTATCCTATTAAGGTTTAAAACCCAAATTAGGATAAAATATATTGGTGAATCTGAATATTGATTGAACCTCATTTCCTAGGTTTCAATTTTTTTGTTATGAGGTTTCAAATTTCATTTCTGATTTATATACACAAAATGTTTACACCTTTCAAAATTTTAAGATTTTTTTTCCTAGGGTCTAAAATCTGATTTTTGATTTCCATACATAAAAAAATATTTCTACATTCAACCCTACATCTTTATTAGGATTCTCTCATTTTATGGTTTCAGATTTTAGCCTTAGGGTTTTATTTTCAAACCTAATTTCTGATTATTCTATGATCATAAACATTAATCTTTTCTATATTGAGTGAACATTATTGAGTAACACAATTCATGAAGGTACTTTTTTATATTTTTATACATGGATAGTGTATCTTATTTGGATCCATAATGTAATAAAATTGGTCAAATGAATCAAATCTAAATGCATTAATAACAATAAATTTTCTAATGAAAAATCCCAAGCATTCCTCAAACCTTATTGTTGTAATATCTAACTAGAGTTGTATTTTGTTCCAATTAGATGAGCAATGGAATGCATGACCTTGTTTTTTATCTGTACCCTAGATTATAGAGTACTTATTATATGCCCTATGCATGGACTTATCATGAATATTGAGACCGATAATACTCATGACACAACTACTAAGGATTAACTATATTTCATGGATGATCAATAATTTATTGAATATCTTAACATGAATCCACATCAAATTGATGAAATGTTATATATAGTAATAAAAGAGTATAAAAATTTGTCCCAAGTTACCACATCATGTGTTTAAATATTTACTATTAGTGTTATCCCTACACCTACATCTCTAATGACCTACATAACATCAACCATAGATTTAGGGGCAAGATGAGGCCTATAAAAAATTCTCATACCTATTTATACACAATAAACCTTTACACTTCCCATGATAGCTACAAATGTTCTATCACCAACCTCACATACTATGATTTCTCTTAAGTAGACTATTACAATTTGCATGTTAAGACATTGCACCAATAACAAGATGCATCTAGAGTTAGTCATTCAATAGATTCACATGACTTGCTTATTAACCCATTATCCCATTATATGGAAACTTATCCCTTACCAACAATATTTTTATCTCTTAATCTTCCATTATATAAAGGTAAAATTGACCCCAAACAACACCATAGATCATTACATGCAACATGTTTGGACTATACATATAATGAAAAACTATTGACTAAGTTATTTACAATAAGTCTCAATGATTATGCATTATGATGGTTAAATCATATCCCATCCAATATATAATATCATTCAACCCCTTAACAAAAACATTTCTAGCGCATTTTTCTGTAATCATTGATGAGAAGCTATATTATGCATAAATTTATAAACTCAAGCAAGGATCCAATGAACCAATTAACAAATATGTAATTTGGTATAAGAATATGCAAGACAATATGACAAATGTTATGGATGAAAATCAATTAAAATATATATTCAATCAAATCTTGATGTCACTACTCCATGATTGAATTATATTCAGTAGATTCAATTCCTTTGATGAACTATGCCATACAGTATGGGACAAACAATTCAATCTAACAGATTTGAAAAAACTCTAGTATACATATATCCCTAAAACTACTTCAATAAAAATGTTTCATATAAAACCAAGATACAATCAAACCAACTGATAAAAAAATGATGAGAATATTATGGTCAATGTATTATCATCACCTAAAAACCACCTACAATGGCAGCTGCACTAAAGAGGTAATTTTTAATATTTCCATCACCTTTGCATGTATTATTACTGTTGATGTGGGTTTTATGCACACCATAACATAATGAGGTAGCATCTAACATTCTAGGATCTCAATAGAGGTAAACTCCACTCCAAGGTATGAGTTGTAGGTATGGAATTTGAAAAACCTATTGATGGAATAGTCAGTAGGGTATGCAGGTTGTTGACATGGTTTTTGGATGGAGATGTGGTTCATAAAAGGTAATAATTCTATATGTGAGTTGGATGTATGGTTTTATTCTAATCTAAAGTTGGTAGATCTCAAAACAAACTCAAAACAAAGAGGGAAGGGTAAGGCGAAAAAGAAAGCTCTATGGTTTTTAGGAACTACTTCCCTGATTGGTTTCTAAATAGACCTATGCTCTCAAAACCTATGCCTATTGTTAGCAACTATTACACACACACAATCACACATAGATAAGAATTCTAAGGAGATACTAATGTAGGAAAATTCGCAAGCCTCAGATAAAGGTTGCTCTTTTTAGGGTAGATGTTGCACACTCTTACTCAAGAGATTATGGCTTGGGCTAATGAAGTATCTAAGGAAGATTTAGCACACATAAAAAAATACATCAAATAAATCACTAGTACACATTAAAAATTATGAATCAAAAAACTTGACTATCTTAACTAATATATTTTACCAATCTCTTAATAGTTGTTGCGCATCTATAGATCATTACATCAATCAATATAATCAAGAATCTATTTGTAGTTATTACACACTAAAGATTATTGAAAGATACAACCAAATAAAGTAACAACTATTTACATATAAATTAGAAATAAAATATACAAACACATTTTATGATGATCAAAATTGATGTTGCTCTTGTATTCAAAATTCTCTAACAAAAATCCAAGTTGGATTATAATTGTTTATATAGACTTGGGGAAGGTGTTGCCTCATACTTCAAGTCCATACAAGGTCATTACATGGAATAGTTAGAACATGAGTTCTAAATTTAGTCCAAAACTGTATAAAAATCCACTTACAATTATCAATTAGCCTTTACAAGATCTATAAAACATGTGCATGTGTGTAAATACAAAGGCTATTTTACAATTTTAGCTTAAACTATATGTAAATTACAAATATATGCATCATCTTCCCAAAATTTTACATGCCTCCTTTTATAGGTTATGAGAATGACCTATTGATATTTCAAATTAGCCACCTTCAAATGGAACTCAAGTACCACTTTATCAATGGTTTAGAACCAATGACACTATTCTTAGCTATGACGAATCTAACTAAACTATACATTGCATGCTCTCTTGTGCCTTTATAGAATATCCCTTTGGAAGGATTTACAGGATCTTAACTCAAAATAATTGGTAATGTACACTTAATTTACCTTTGAGATACCATGTAACTACAACCTTCTCTTGTTTTATTACCAAATCTTCACTTTCATATTCACTAACTAGATTAGTTCTAAGACATGTGTGTTCATATGTTAGCTTAACTGTGAGACCCAATATCTATCGTTAAGTATAGCTAAAGTGTCTAAAGATTTGCATGCTCTATTTATGTCATTCCATTTTCTACATTTTGAAATATGACCATTACCTGTAAGACATGTGTCCTTACCTCATTGGGTCTAGATCTTGGAAAATTCCACTATTGACTCACACCATTTGGTCTTCTACATGATGGAATGTGAGCATGCCACTTGGCATCTCCATGAGGCCTATGTGTTCTTTATAGTCCAAGCTCAAATGTTTTGGTGCCACTTAGTAGCTCCTTATCTCAAGACCTTTGAATTTTCCATGTTGATCTCCCACCATCGATCATTTATGCTTAAGTTAATGTGGTTCATAGATCTTAGTGCTTTGACTCATTGACTCTTATCAAATTGACACTTGTCATATCTTTATTCCTTTGAAAACTCTCTATCAATTTCATATTATTGAATCAACTTTATAGATCAACTCTGGTTGTTGATCTGCATGGGCCCACTAACCTTTGATTTCAATCTTAAATTTAACATTTGTGTGACCGTTAGTTGCATCCTCATGATCATCAATGATGTCTATGTGACTTTCAAAATTTAATCCCTTATAATTTTTTTGTTGATCTTAAATTTGAAATTTGTGCAACCATTAAAGATTTCCATGCGAATATCAATGATGTCTATATGACCATTAGAATTTAAACTTGTGTATTTCAATTTTTGATCCTAAACTTAACATTCACATGACCATTAAAGACATCCACACAACTATTAAATTAACTTAATTTCCTATGAGTTGGACACTTATCATTTCTTGGTTCATTCTACTCTGCAATCATAAATGAAAAGAGGACTTAGCATATATATACCTTTAGACCAGGGTCTCAAAAAGTAACTTAGGACATAATTTAAATCCCAAGTTTTTATACGTATTGATAAATATGAATAAATCTTAAGTCTAAGATAATTTTTAAAAAGTGCTCATGTGTGCCACTTGGAAACTACTCGAGGCTTCTCTAAGCTCTTTACTTTTGACACTGCTTCTTCCTATGGGTCATTGGGTCTCTGTAATGGGCTCCTATGATGGTGACACTTGTCATTCTCTCAGGGCTCTATAGAGATTTGAAATTTTAACATTGCACTAATTTTGTTTAATCTTTAGAGTGTGAGATAACATGCATTGTTTGATAAAGATCCATAGGTTTGAGTGAGATTGGTTCCATTGATTAAAATATTTGACTTGTTATGATCCATCTCATACTATTGGATTAACTTCACATAAATGTGGGTCATTGATTATGATCTAGATAGTTGAACATGATTAGCTCTACTCCTGTAGACCAAAATAAACTAAGTGAGCCTGGGAAATATAAAGGACTTAGACTAAAGTCTTAGACTAAGCTTAAAATGTATTAAAGGGGGACCATGCTAATAAAAGGACCATGCATAAATATTCTATCCTAATGTTTGAGTTATGTTAATAAATATGATTAAGACCTAGGCTTAGAATATATAAAAGGGCCCCTACATTAATTTTGACCTTACGTGAATCATAAGATATAAAAAAATACCAAGCCCATATAGCCTAAGGTATTAGTATTAATAAAATATGATTATGACCTAGGCTAAAAAATAAAGTCCATAATATAACAAAAGAGCCCTCTAATAATATTGACCCTACATAAGAAAATGAATCTATTAAAAAGAAATTAGGCTAAACAAATTATCCTAAGGTTTAAACATGATTTTAATCATAAACTTAATTTAATCAATAAGATACCGAGGGTTAAAACAAAAATCCTATTTATCATTAAGGTGTAAAACCCTAGACAGTGTTCACACAAATGGACTCTATTAATCATGTAACCTGAAAACGTAAGAATCTAAAGTTATTAATTTTAGACAAGATCAAACCAAACCATGGTGTGGATGATCTTCAAATAAAGATAATATGCAAAACACTCTAATGGTACTCTGATCAAATGAATTTTCAATTTAAAGCACAAATTTGCACAATTTGAAACAAGGGTCCATATTTTCAAAAATGGGGGTGTGTTGGGTATAATAATTATGAATAA
Source organism: Torreya grandis (assembly GCA_037957365.1). Classification (NCBI taxonomy): domain Eukaryota; kingdom Viridiplantae; phylum Streptophyta; class Pinopsida; order Cupressales; family Taxaceae; genus Torreya; species Torreya grandis. The sequence goes on along the minus strand of JARHVA010003098.1, from coordinate 603,308 downwards.
TCTAATTGAGTGAAAATTTATCACATCTATTCATACATAAGAGATGAATTCAAACATTATCAAATTGGGCACCTTTGTAGGGGAATATAGACCATATCATAATGGAAATCCAAATTTTAAGATATTCAATGATCCATTTCCTAAACATGAGATAATAGAAACTAAGGATACTTTAGAATTACACTATGCATATAACATTCAATCTCCATCTATGATCCATGATCACCCAATAAATTAAATTATTGCTACTTCACCACATCAACCTATGATCACATTTAATGATGATTAATATTTTCATTTACCCTTCATACGAGCCTATATCAATGAGAAACCCATACACAATGTCATGATAGATAATGGTTCAAGTGATAATGTTTGGATGATGACATTTATTCACTCCCTTGCATACACATGATAGGTTTTACAAGAAACATCAAGAGTAGTTAAAGGATTTTATGGATATAAACAAAACACCTTAGGACATATAGTACTACCTCTTCAACTAGTTTATGCCATTGTTATTTCTACATAGTAATGTGGTTTTTGGCATGTTTTTAGGATTCCATTTGATGTAAAAAAAATATGGTACCATCTATAGTGCACCAATGTCTAAAGTACATAAATAACAAGGAAGTCATAATTATAGGTGTGTGTTATGAGTACCCTTTACAACCAATGGTATCTCCTCCTCCACCCTCAACACCATTGTACTTGGTTATTACACCTATTTATAATCATTATACAAAAATGATAAATAAACCCATATACGAACATTATATATAGCTATTGGTTATATGTTCACAAGATATTTCCATATACCTAGTTTAAAGGAACATAGTTGGGCCTTCTAAATAACTAACTATTTAGCATCAATCAAATCATAGAGTTAATCAAGGCCCATATAGGCAATCATCACCTATAATACATACTCATTTAGCATTGTGGATAGTTATGTGTGTTCTATAAAAAACATAGGAATTGAGACATTCGCCTATTAAGCAGTGAATCCCATTGAGTCCTTATCCAACTATAACTACCAATCATACACCAAACTATATGAGTAGTGATCATGACAATTATCATACAATATGTGACTCCTTATCATATTTTAATACACCTAAAACCAGTACCTTTCATCCATAATAGAGTACCCTTACACTATTTGATACATGCACTTCCCATTATCCTCCCATTGATACAATCATTTATTAGCTTTTCCAAACCTCAAATATTCCAAAAATATAAAAAAATAAAAATCAAGTAAATACAAAAACATTTAAAATATTCAAAATTCAAATTCAAGACCTAAGCATGACACAATTACTATATTACACTATTTACATATGTTATTTATCACATGTTTAGTAAATGGCACTTTTTTCATACAAACATGTATTTCATGGTATATGAATGTGATGCAACACATACAAGGTACGCATGGTCATAAAAATGTTGGACTTTCCTCTACCTAGTGACCATGCCAATATTTGGGGCACCATATTCTATAGGTTTCTCTCTTTCATGTTATATATTTCTATGACCATCCTACCATGCTAAGCTACCTAGATTGCTTACACATGTCTTTCTAGTTACTCATATCTTACACAATGTTACATGGATATGTTATTATACTATGATGTAACATTGATTCATATGTATGTTTTGGACTATTTCCCTTATTCTATGTTACATTTATGTTGTTTTTCTCTAAAATGATAAGTTACTTTGTACTTATTTAGTGTGTGTGGCCCTTTGGCCTTGATTGTGACATATTTATGTACCTTGAGTGTGGCCCTTCACCTTGTTTGACATGACATCATTGATGTCCCTTGTTTTTGACATAATTATGTCTCTTTCATATGGGCCTTGGCCTCATTTATTTCAACATATTTATTTCCATTATATGTATCCCTTGGCATTATGTGTGACACTAACACTTGTGACTGTTGGGCTTATTGACATTGAGTGGTGTTATGGTATGTGTGTGTGTGTGTGTGCACATTTTAAATACATAATATCATTAATATATCCTTATATTGTGTACTTCATCGATACATCTATCTAAATATGACACTTATATGCACTACATCCCATATGTTACATACATTCCTATATTGACATATACATTATTATGATGACATATTCTTCACATGTTCACATGATATTATCTTTATACATGACATGATGCAGTTAAATATTATTTGTAGATGAGTGACTTATAGGATACATCCCTCATATAAAAATGGGGGCATTAAAATGGTCTCATTTTAGAGACATAAACCACCATGAACATTAAATCATATAAGAATACATATTTCAAATATTTATAATGGTTTGGTTACATGATAAATATGGCACATTGATACAAATTACGAGATAATATGCCATGTACATGCACTCATTTTATACATACTTGAGAAAATATTCATACACACTTGGGTGCATAGACATAGGCATATGCACATAATTTACAGGAACATGAATTACAAGGTTTTACATACACACACATTTGAGATACAAGGTATCAAATTTAACATATAGATGTATAACATTCTATATCAATTGGTATAGATTCAAGACATAAGATATTGGTTCATGCACCTATACACACTTTATTATTCATATGACATGATATTGGTTCACACACACACAATAATACATTTTATAGATGATTTGCAAATGGTTGTGATTCAATTTCACACTTTTTCATATGTGTGGTCATGATGGGGGCATGAACATTGTTCATTATCTTTTCATCATGCATTTTATTATATATTAATAAAAAATGATCAAAAATATATAATCAAACCTGAGTTCATGATGGGGACATATTGATCATGCATTTTTTTACATGGAATGAACTTGATTAAAATGTTATATTTGAATCTATAAGCCATCTGCAATGGTTGATTTTTTAGTTTCTTTGAGCAAACCCATCACTTGGTTTTTTTTTTACCTAATTTTTTGTTTGGGTTAGTACATTTCCTACTTATCCTTGCATTTATGAGGGTTGATACATTTTTTATTCACAATCCAAGATCTTTCATAATTACATAAATTTGGAGCACAATCACCTAACTCTCCATGTACATCATCAAGAAAGCATAATTTTATCTAATGCTTTAACAAGGAAGCATCATCTCCAAAAAACTATAAGGGAAACATGGTTTTCATCAACACATAGGTGTACTCTTACATTTTTTCTTTAAATTTTATAAAAATTAATCTAAAATTAAAATTGTCAATCTATGAACATTGACTACACATGACTGCAGGTTTTTTATTGATTACCCTACAAAATTAGAGTTTCATACCAAAGACAAAGTGCATTGTACATAATCAGGTACATTTTATCATTTTACTCTAATAATTCCATTATTATAATAAAATGGAAGAACTTGTAGATACTAAGATCTAATATTAAGTACTTGGCAATGATAAGCTTGACACACATTTACCACTCATGATTTGAGTGAAAAAATAAGGTCTTAATATGCCATTCTCTTAAACTTACATTATGTATTCTGAGTTAACACTTATTTTATATTGTTAGACACTTATAATAACCTCACTATCTATTTTAAACATGTTAAATACCTTGCACAAACATCTTTGTATCTCTAGTTCAATTTGTCTATACACATGTCGATTCCATCAGTCTTAGTCAGTATCATCACTTGATACTTACCCAATCTAGTTGGAAGTAACCCTCTCCTAAGAATGGTTAATTTTTTAAATAAAAAATTTCCTTAGGGTCATTAAATTTTCTTATCATGTCAATGGCATGAGAAATTACCTAATTAGACTCATATATAAACAAATAAAAATCTCATTCAACAGGGACTGGGCACTTATTTGGTACACATTTATACACTATTGTAAATTGAGAAAATATGTCCTATTCCATCTAATTTAAAAATATATCTCTAGGATAAGTAACAAGTGAATTTTGAATCATACTAAATCCAATTCAAAGAAAGCATTGTCAAGTATCAAATCCAATTCATTAGTTGCATACATATAGTGAAGGATCACAATTACATAATCATGCGAAGTTGGAGAACTATATGTGGCTTTATTTTCATCCTTGAAGTATTGGATATGTAATCAATGGTAAATAATCAAATGGGGGTGACTATAGTCAGCTCAACCCATTTTAATTTACTAATTTTTGTAGATTTCAAGCCCTCATAAGCACACCTAGGGTTTCAAGTTGAAGGAGGCCGAATGAAGTTGTGTGTATCATCAGGGTTCATGATCACATATATAAATCATAAAAATATATAAAAATATGGCCATACTTTCATAGTATCTCATTTCCACTCAAGTTAGTAATGACCAACACGGGTCATTATCAACTAGTCATACTAGTCCAGATCGACAAAATTGACCTTACATAGATAAAAGCATAGTTCTTAGACTAGGCAAATCCTAGAACTGATTTTATTTGATTTATACTTATATAATGTGGTCATAATCAAATAGTCACCCTAAAAATTCAAGTATGCATCCCCTTATTATACTTACTATATTTAACATATGCCACTTCTCAAATCATTACAATTAGTTTTAGTATTTTACATTTAGATGTATGTTTGAATGCCATGTCTTAATATTTGAATTACATTTCAAGTGTTTATCCTATTAGGGTTAAAAAACCAAATTAAGGTAAATAAATAAGTTAAAATAAATCTTCATCCATAAAACATATACTCCCCTCAACATATCTAAAGTGAAGGTATAGTTATAACCAGGAAGACATGTCACAAAGGTACCATAAAACCTTAACTGTGAAATCTTACAAAGTCACACTTGATAGTAGAGGGACAAGAAAAAAATGTCCACACTTTTCTGCATAGGGATTTCATATAATAGACATGTACATGTATTGGTTTGTCCTAGAGTAGTGTGAACATCTATAAATTCAAGAGGATGTTAAGTATAGTCAAAACATAAACTCAAATGTATATAATAATTAAGGTGAGATCATTTATTAACCTCTTTATCAATTCATTATTTTGCTTTAGTTTTAATTTTTTACACTTGGACTTTCTTCCATTAATTTCCCTCTTAGATAGATCTGATTTCTATATTTCAGTTGTATATATTTAGATCTATTTAATTTTAGTTTTTTAATACATATTTTTTAATGAAAACTAGAACTAGTGTAGACATAAATGGTGAACCCTAACTCTTTCCATTTCTAAACCTACGGTTTCATGCAACCCTCTTTTCATACACTTTCATGATTTGTTTCATATTTGAATTCTTTCCATGCATGTTATACCAAACTCAACTAATGTTTGATCATTTATTACATTCAACCTAGGTTTTACAAAACTTCATCCTCTTATGGTTTGAATAATCATTTTCAAACATAATTTTCACATTTTCACTCTATGTTTTCCTCATCCCTTTCATATATTAAGGTCCTCATAACCTTTGATTTTTCATTACTTAACATTAATTTTAGGGATTTTTTTTGAAAAAGATGAAGGTGTTATGTATTTCATAGATGTTAAATTAAAAAATTTCACAATTTTAGAGAACAAAAGGATTCATGATTGTGTTGTTCAATCTTGTAGAGAATGTATTCTCACAAACCTTAATTTCATGCATGAATTATTAGGTAAAATTAAAGAGGTATTGGATACAAACAACTTTAATAATAACATCCTTATGGTGTGTACTTGTAATTCGAAGATGTTTGTACTTTGTGACAAATGTTTGATTCCTAAATTTATGTGAAGTATGTGACTACACCATTTTCATTGGTAAGGCTCAACCCTTGAATGAAATTATTGAGAATACAACCATTGCTACACATTATTTTGAATACAACAATTACTACACATAAGGCACTTACTACTATGTAAACTATAAGAGGGACATATAAAAGCAAATACAATCACTTTATCAAGCAACATATGAATCAAACCTTAGGGGTAATAATTTGTAGTCCAGTCCTATTGAAAATAAAAATTTATACATCCATTTTCATAATAAAATGATTATTATGGAATTTAACATATTTTATGGCCATGGGGATCCTCAAACCCACCTTCATGAATTTTACCTATCTATACCTAGTTATGAAGATTGTTCATTGGCCATACTTCTTTTATTATTAAAATATTAATAGGCAAAGTGTTAGAATGGTTTAGGTCTTTTCCTAGTGGATATTTATATACAATGTATGGCTTGAAATAATTTTTCCTTGAAAAATACATCACTAATAATGGACCGAGATTTAAATTAAAAAAAACATTCAACATCTAAAAAATATCTGATAGAAATCATACCAGATTACATATTTCATTCTTGTTGTCATATGCACTATTTGATTTATCAACCATGTGACATTAAATTGTAACAAATAATTATAAATAAACTTATATTATATTTTAAGGATAATTTTATTACTTATAAATCATGCACTCACCTTATAAAGATGACTTTAAATCTAATAAAAGATGAAAACAATGATAACACCCCGTCTATTAAGAAATTAAGAAAACATATCCCTTGAGAATAAGATAAAGTAACATATGATACTTTAGATAACAATAAGTAAACACCAAGCATGAAACCAAATAATTTGCATTTTTAAAATATCATTACATCATGCTTCAAGACCTAAAGGAAAATAAGTTGATCAATTTACACCTTATGCATACTTCATTTACAAATCATAAATAAATATCTTACAATGATAAATACTTTTGATCATATCATGCGATGCAAGGGTATTAAAAAAATAAATTATTTTTTGAAAAAAAAAATAGTTAATTGATTAATAAAAAATCATACTCCCTCACCAAACATCCATTTGAAAGGGAATAATTTATTTAAAAAAATATGGATGTAACAAATTCTAATAGTAGTGATCAAATCCAATGTAATAAAGACTTGGATGAGAATGATCACTTATTTTAGTATTATACATATTGGGTAGATGCTTACTATATATACATAATATTTTTAAACTTTATCAATTATTGATACTTTCTCTCTTGTAGGAACCTATTGAGACTCAATCTATCTGAGTGCATGCCTTAAAAGGTGCATCGACAAAGGGGTGGGTAGACCATTGGTGATTTTCAAGATTTTTTTTGTATACCAATACTTGAAACCAACACAAACCTATCCTATACATTTTGCTAAGCTTTAACACCTCCATTACACACTCTTCCAAGCAATTTACCACTTCAAACAACCCCTACCTAAACCAAAACCAAAACCTATTTTTATCACTTATCAAACAAATTCAGCCTATGTTGACCCTATTCTTAAAATATAAGAATGTTACAAGATTATGTTAGCCTCAATTGACCTAATTCAGGACTTAATTGCTTTATTTATTATAGAACAGGGTCTACTAGGTTGATTTTATCAGATAAAACTTCAGAAAGGTTTAGGGTTAGATCCAGATATATAAACACATCATTTTCACCATTTTCATAAAGATAGAGATAATAATTTATTTTTGCATCTTCTTATCCACTATTTTACTTGAGGATCCATTACTTAGGGTTTCATACTTCTTTTGGAGAGAATAATCTCAACTTGTGAAAACTTGGGATTCACTAGGAGGTCCTTGGCTAAACTATAGTCCATTGTCCATCCTTAATTTCTTCAACATACACAAAAACCTCTTTCAAATCACCATTGGCCAAGGGAGAGATCGAGGCTCGATAGGTTCATATTCAAAGGTAAGTATTCCTAACTCTTAAAACTCTTTATTAAAGTAGATAGATTTACATGTGTTAGCTTATGAATATGATTCTCTCTCCATGAATTATGATTACCTAAAAATTGACTTGAATATAATTCCTATTTTAATGTTTAATTATATGTTTATTTCACCCATTTTGTGTCACAATATTTGGTGAGAACTAGATTAGATTTACTTTACTTGTACTTCCTTTGATAAGAAAACATAGGACTTGGATAGGTTTATTATGTGGCATTACATAACTAGAGGCTTTGAAACCCTCTCTAGTGATATTGTGTGGTAAAATACCCCCTTAATTAGGTATAGTGAATCCATATTAGTCATGACCTTGATTATATAAATATATCAACAAGCGGAAGAGATAGTGTGATTTATCTTCTCTGAATTAGGACTGATTTATAGATCAGCTTTACTTTCTCTTGTATACATTCAGGTGAACCTGAGGAAAACTAACCATTTCAAGTTTTCATTCACACCTTCATTTATTATCATTTATTATTTTATTTAATTTTTACATCACTAGATTGAATCTATCGACTCTATATAACATTTTATGAATATATTTAATACACAATCACTTCGTTTGACTCTCTCTCTCTCTTTGTGCAGGCCATCTTCAACCACAAGTAATTAGATCAATCAGCTCAACTCAGTTCACTACTTTAAATACAAGTTTTTGAACTCAATCAACCTAGTTGAATCTGTTAGCAAGATAAAAATCTTCATCTAGATAATGTAGTATAAAAATAGTAATTTCAACATCTTCAAAATCAACAAGGTCATTCTCACCATCTTAATCATTTTTGTTCTTCATTTACATTCTTTTTTTTCATAGTTTTCAATCTATAAAATTGTAACCTATATCAAACTAGGTTTATTGGATAGACATAGCTTTATAGCTTACTATCCTGCCTATAATAATTAGTCAACTCATTCAACTATGTTCTTTTGGCTCTTGCTTCAACAGACAAAATTAAGCTAGCTGAACTGACTCTATGCTCTTCAAGAAAAGAAATTAACTCATTCTGTTAGAAATTAATTCACTTTTTATTTTATTATTTGGTTTCTTAGAGTAGCACATAGACTAAATAGGAATTTTTAATTTATCAATTTAGTTACACTATTTTTATTTTATTCACACACTTGCAAACCACATAACATCAAAAAGAATTAAATAAATTCTACCCAAGGTCTACCTACTTGGATTTCATCACCAAGGGGAAACTGACTTAGTTTTCTAGCTGAGTACAAATATGTGATTGATGGTATATATAGACAAAGCACCCAACACCCTTTTCAATACCAAACTAGTACCATCACTAATACATATTTGTTTCATCTTCAACTACTTGAAACCATCCTTATATTTTATTGGCTATATATATTTTTAGGTTATCAAAAGTATCTAGGTAGTCAAGAGATTAAATCCCCTTCATTTAATGGTGAAGCTTCCATATGCTTATGTCTATCTACTCTAACTTATTCACACTTTCAGTTATTCATAGTTTATATAAATTATTCATAGTATATGCACAAGCTATCTTATTTTGGGGTGTTACTTTAATCACAAAGTTCATGAACCATAATAGAGTGATTTTGTAGCAAGCAAGTAGTTGATTCAGATAATATGTGAAGAAGTTCTAAGAAAAAAAGAATAAAATGACTAGAATATGTGAGAAATAAGAAGTTATAATTCACAATAAATAGTTTTACAAAGCTTATTGTATCCATACAAGTAGATAAACATTCAAAAGGTGATAATTCTTTCAACAAATGAATAAGAAAAACTTGAATTCATATTCAGATTTAAATATAACACAAAGTTTAAAATTTTAATCTTCACAAAATGCACCAAAAGATCTCCTTGGATGCAAAGTTAATTAGAAATCAACTTTCTTATTATTCAATTTGAACCAATTTCATACAAAAACATTCATAAATCTAAACATAGTTTTATATTGCCTAAACTTTCTTGCTTCAGTTACAATTTATTTTCAAAAATTACCATCCCCTTGGCATATAGGCCTTTACTCATAATATTTCAGATGCCAAAATCAATTAGGAGACAACTCCTTGAATTCCCATGTGCTACATTAAAATCTAGAAACTGTTAAGGGATGTCGTCCTTAAATTTCTCCTATGTGGCATGCAATAGATGGTGACATGTAACACTCCTTGGTTTCACTATTTGGATCAAATATAATTTATTTGCATGCTGTGCAAAACTCGCTTAAGTAATTTTTTTTTATAAAATGACTTCAAGTAATGGCATTTAATCAAGTTACTTGAGTCATACATTTTATAAAGCAACTTACTTTTACAAGTAACTTCTTTGAATGACATTACTTACAAAGTAATTACTCAAAACATAATTACTTAAAATATATTACTTGAGATATCAAAAGAAAATAGAGAAAAATAGAAGAAGTAGCTTACAACAAAAGAAATAACAATCATTCCAATTCATAAACTTCTGATTTGCACTTTTATTTGTACTTTATGTGTTGAGACATCATGAACTAGATAATTGCATCATCTGATTTGGCAACTAATTGCTTTTTTGTTTTGTATCTCAGTAGTTCCCTTTCCATCCTCTTTCAATAAGATTTCACCTTTTCAAGCTTAGGTTCTAGCCTCTTGACCTCTTGTTGACTTTTGATTAAATCCTTTATAGATTTTGTTTTGAATGGAGTTGCGGCATTTTTAATTAATTATTTAAATTGTTGATGTAATTTCTCAGGTGTCCCTGGTATTTTCTCAGACCAAACATTAGTGAGGCAGAAGACGTAGTCCTCTAAATCTACTTTCACATTGTGAGCATATTCTTCAATAGTCTTTATCTCTTCAAACATTGCTACAAAAATGTGCATAAGAAAATATATAATGCATTACTCTTATTTTTATTTCTTTATTGATCCCTCCGGAACAATATTTTCTTTAATCAAAACTTTTTGCTTAAGTAATTTATTCACTGAAGACTTTCTTGCTACAATTCATATATTACATTCTCATTTTCAATTTCCTTCATCACTATTTTTAACAATGCCAATTTACTTTCAATATCATCCAAAGTGCCTGAGACCTTAGGAAACTATTTATGTGCAATTTGTAACATTTTCTCTATCCATTCATCAACTGCTTTAGCCTTGTCACTAGTTTCTTCTACCTCGGTTATTTTTTATTGATCAAATATGCCTCCTAAAAGTAATGATTACTAAGGAGTAGATCGTCACCTTAGCAATTATTTCACACAACTTATCAATATATTCCTTCAAATTAGCTTTATCATCTTTCTCTTCATTGAGCTTCTAGAAAAGACTATTGATCAGAGTCTATGTGTCCTATTTCAATCTCTCTATAGTGACTTATCCAAGGGATACCTTAATAACTATCAAGTCTTCTTTATTTACTTCACCTTTACTCTTGCCCTATGGAGGAAATGATATCTCTAAAAAATTCTAACCTGAATTTTTGATTACTAGTTTGGAAGTCACTTTGGCACTCTTGGGATTTTTACCCTTTAGATCAATACTTCTCAAATTCTTTAATTATATCTCCTCTTAATTAATTTTTCCTTTGACTTATGAGTTGTCTACAATTCCAACCATGAAGAAAAATCCAAACTAGTTGGTGTGGTTGAATGAATTTCCATTTGTTGATTATTTCTCACCACTAACTCTTGAGAAGGAACTTCTTGTACATCTGGAATATCTTTAACAACACTAGAAATTAATTTCTCATATTTGTATTTCTCTATTTTTTCCTCTTTCTCCTTCTCTACCTCTATCTCTTTCTCTCCAGGTTCAATTGTTACTTTTTGTTGTGATACCTCCTTGCCATGTCCCCTTCTAGTTAACATCGACATATCAGCAGGATTAGCCTATTAACGGCTCTCGTAGGCTAACAAGGCATGGTGAGAGAGTCATTTTTGTAGTCACTTGGTGATTACTTGGCTCAGTTTCAATTGGAATAAGGTTTTCCACTATATTTTATTATTATTTCTATTTTATGGAAACTTTATTTTTATAATTTGATGCATTTTATTAATAATATAATATTATTTTATTGAGGGTGACCTCTTGAGGAAAAGCTTAAATAGACCTTGAGGTCTCACCATTTTGGGCATCCAGATTTGTTGAATTATTGTGTTGGTGAATTCTTCTCTAGTGTTTGTGGAGCCAAGTGGTCTGCAGATAATCAGATTGTCACTGGGAACGAAAAACTCACATTGATAGCAATTTATTAGGTGTGCAATATCACCTAAATTATTGCAATTGGAGGTGATAATTCAGTCACTTCGTTTGGGTAGAAATTTGTGGCCTAAGGCCAATTTTTGAGATCATTATATTGGAGACTATTAGCCTTGGAAAATCTTATTGGAAGCATCAACTAATTGCCGAGGAGAACTTAATTTTTTTATGAAGGAATTTTGTATGCCAAGTCTGAAGCAACAAAGATGCCATTAGAGCCGTCTTTGTCATATTTCCATTCGCTAGAGCTCCTACTTGCAGTGATTTCCATTAGAAAGTGGGGAAAATCATTCCTAGGATTATGCTGAAGGCGTTATGAATTATTGGAGACTTGGAAGCTGCTAAGATTATTTCATTTCTTTATTCTAGATCTCAATAGGGGTGACTTCCTCAGAGAATTTGTGTGGGTTGCATATGGTCTCTAACTTCCAAAATTTTAATTGCTTCTTGTTGGGAAATCAAGGCGTCTCTAAACCAGGTCCATTGTTGAAATCTTATGCATTTTAGATATCATTTAATTACACTAAGAAATTGGTATGGCTGTAGGTGGCTATCATTAGTTCATATGTATTAAGCCAAGAGTCTTGGCTATTTGAATTTTTCTTTGTATTGAAATATTCATATTGATGGAGACATAAGTAGCAAATTGTTCAAAGATACTCTTACAAATAGATTTGTTAATGAAATGATGCATGGCAAATGTTTTACAAAATGTCTATTTGTTGTAGCTAGTTTTTGCATAGCTAGTTTCCATATATTTGTATGACAAAAAGTCCAAAAAGAATTGCATATCTGCATGTAGATCAATTTGTAGGCATTGTAAGGCTATTTAAATTAGTATAGCATTTGTTGCTATCAACCTACTTCCACTGAAACACTACATCAGCAAGCTACAAGGTTGCATATAAACTATTTGACATAATTACAATCAGCATTTAGGTGAAATTGTGGAGAGTTTTGAGCTAGGCTCATTACAGTAGTATCAAAGCGGTTTCCTGCCATCCTTTGGGTCAAAAATCATCTTCATTTATGCACCCAAGTGACAGAACCAAGAGATATATAGCTAGAGAAGAAAGGAAATAGAGACAAGACACATTATCAGTAGCTATAGTAGCAGGGGATAAAGTGATTGGTGGCCCTATGGAAGAAAGAAGAGAAGGAAGTCCTCCTAGAAATGGAAGAAGAGATGATGATAGAGAGGTACTTGATACTTTTAGGATTTTAAGGGAGGGATAGCAGCAGATATCTGGGGTACTTGAGTGGCTTGAAAACACTCTACAGTAGTTGGACTTACCAAGAAGGCATCCCCAAGATCATGATGATGAAAGGAGCATAACTGGTATAAGGAGAATACTAAGAGCATCTTCTCGCACGGCAGATAGACCTACACAACCCACTTTCTTGAGGGAAGAACGTGTAGTAGAAGAGAGTGTTGAAGATGCTGGGAGCCTACCTTCACTAATGCATATATGGTTGCCCATGATGAATGGCAACTATTGACACCAGAAGCACTAAAGCTTATGCATTTTGATCATTTTGTACAAACAAGGATGGACTACTATAGGTCTCGATGAGAGAGGAGGCCTTGCAATCAGAATAAGGACCTTAAGCAAGCTACTAATAAGCTCACATTGTCCATGTTTGATGGTAGTGGCAAGATTAATACACAGTCATGGATTCATAAGTTGGATAACTTCTTGGCTCTTCGACCCATGACAAAAGAAGAAGCCATCAAGTTTGCCATGTTGCACTTGGAAGGAGCAGCACACGAATGGTGGTATCATGGATTGGTAACATTACAGCATAATCAGATTACATCCTATCAAGAGTTTGTGGATAGACTTGTGGAATGTTTTGATAGGAAAGATCCAGAATCATACTTCAGGGATTTGGCCCAACTCAAACAAGTTGGAAGTTTGGAGAATTACATTGGAGATTTTTATAAATTATCGGTGATGGTTCCTAACATCTCAAATAGATGGTTGGTGATTCTATTTATTAAAGGATTAATGGAGCCTATGAGGGGATGGATAAAAGCCTTTGATCCTCCTACTCTTTAGGAGGCTATGAAGAAGGCTGCGAGTATGGAACTGTCAACACCACATAATAAGTTTGTATCAAAGGGATATTCTTCAAATTAAGATAATAAATCTTTCTCTAAGAAGAAGAACAATCTAGATTTCAAGGACAAATCAGCAACACCTTTGGATCATGACACACTCAATGAATTAAGGAAGAATAAGGTATGTTTCTATTGTAAGGGGCCTTATGATGCAAATCATGATTGTCTCTTAAGACCAAAGGGAAAGGCTAATAGAATAATGTGGGCATATTATGAAGACTCTAGATCAAAAAAATCAGATCAGTAATCAGATTCTGAAGTAGAGCAGGAAGAAGAAAAACATGTAGGAGCAACGAGGCAACTTGATGCACACATCACTAGCATCCAATAGGAAGGTTCATTTAAGATGTGTGGGGTCTTAGCAGGGCACAAGATAATCACCCTTCTTGATACAGGGGCAACTCACAACTTCATTGATGCTCATTTGGTTGCTAGGAGAGGCATCAGGATAGAGGAATTTGAGGGGATAAGGGTTAAGGTTGCGGATGGCTATACCCTCAAATGTGAGAAGAGAATTTCAGACTTGCCCATACAATTGAACAATTATGAGTTCAAGACAAACTTTTATGTAGTGAACATGGGTGATATTGACATGGTGTTTGGCATGAGATGGTTACATGATATTGGGAAATTCACCCTTGATCTTAGAGAAATGGAGATGTCTTTTCAGGTTGATGAAAAGACTCATGTCCTTAAGGCAATTTGAGACTCTAGTTTCAGGATGATCTCTTTCAAGAGAATGGCGAGGCTAGTAAGACATGATATGGTAGAGTGGGTAGTAGAATGTGTGTTGATGCCTACACTAGGGGAATAGCAGAAACCAGAGTACCATCCTAATATCCAGGAGTTAAGGATTAAGCATATGAAGGTGTTTAGCAAGATTCCTCTAAGTAGACCTCCAGATCGAGGGATTGAGCATATCATCAAATGGGAGGTGGGTGCCAAGCTGGTCACTCCATACAAATAACCCAAACAACTTTCCAAGCTTAGATCACTATGCAATGTGGGTAAATGCAATCCATCTATGACAGATGTAGTAATGGAAAATATAAAACATTCACAACACTTGATTCTTCTTTTAGAAAGTTTTGTGGATGCTTGTTCTACTCTAAGTTATTCTGGAGCAACATCAATAAATGCAAGTTAAAATATAATAAAGACTGATTTAACATCTATAGCTATGCATTCTATTCCCCTTCAACCATAATCTACTACTGTCAGACCTTCATCAAGCCAAGTAGTGATTGGAGTCATGACTGGATATCCACAGGCACCAAACAAAGCGCTTCCTACAGCAACTATGAAAATGGAGGTTCCCTCCAGTGTATCACTTACATCAGCATCTGTTTTGCCTCATATAACTTTTGGTTCACTTTTACATGGTACTTCACAAGGAGGTCCTGCCCAATATTCCTCATCTTCAGGTCTTTCCGCTCAAAAGACAAAATCAAGCATAGATGCAACAGATGGACAAGATTTTAAATCAGTTGTTGGCAACACATCACAGCAACTTCGTACTAAAATAGCTTCCACCACAAACGTAAGCTTGTTGAATAATCTCTCACACTCACGCTTGGGTTTAGTTGCTTTACCAGGAGCAAGTTCTCTAAGACTGCAAATAGGTAATGCTTCAGTGGGTCCAGAAGCAACCAACAGTCACTTGGTCCATTCAAGTGATATACAAGTGGCATATAAGATATCAAGGAAGAGCAAAGGTGACCAAATATTGAAATTGCTTCACATAGTTGTTTATGGAAAGCATGTCAAGGTCCTTCATATCAAAAATAATATTCTACAGTTCTCTGGCTTTAAACTGGGTGAGAACAAGAATAGTGAGAAAGTGAAGGAAAAGCTAGAAAAACTCCATAAAGAAAACTTGGGGAATCTTTGTGATGTTCTGGATTTGCAATTATCAATAAATATAACTAAAAAGGAAGAGTTGGTATCAAAATTATTTGAATTCCTTGAGGCTCCTCATATTACACAAAATATTTTGCCTAAAGAAAAAGAGCAGAATTCAAAGCACAGAAAAAGAAAGAGAGTAGATAGTGAGACACTGGGAAGAACACTTGGAGAGATTACAGAAAAGATAAAACAAAATTTTAATGGGTCTTCTTGAGAAGACGAGGCAAAAAGGGAACTTAATTATGGTGACAATAAATCAGAGACCAAAAACATGCTTCATGTAGGGCCATCAAGTTTATCTTCCAATGACACATCCAGTTCAACTGGAGATATTAGCAGTCAAGAGGTAAGATGGAATAGCCAGAGGAGATTGTGGGATGCTTTTAGCGCAACTTCTAGAAGGTGGACTTTGGCTCTAGCTATACTTTTGTCAACTAAAGACATGGACGATCTTGGTTCTTCAAGTGATAGGTGGCTTCTTGACTTTAGTGGAGAATTATATAATGATGTAATTAAAGAGGAGGAACCTTATCACACATTATTACTATTTTTCATATGTATTTTGCATCCATTGGCTGAGTCCTTGGATTCTTGGCTGCATAAAGGAACTCTGAGCGATCCTTTTGGAGAGTTGTTCTTTTATGCCAATCATGCAATTGCTATTGTGGATTTAGTTTTTTGGGAGAAGGGTTATTTTTTCTATCAACAGGGATCTACAAAGAATGTTCAAGTGACTGGATAGTCAGCATTGATTTCTATTGGAACCTCCATTGGCATGGTGGGAGCTAGGCTGGTAGCTCCAAATGTTTCACAAAATTCATTTGTTGCTAGCACGTTGGGTTTAGATGCTAGACAACCAGTATCTTCTATTAATACTGCTATTAATGGCACACAGGGAGCTATTAGTTTGGGACAATCTATTCCTACTCTTGGTTATACCATATATTTCCTAAAAGCTACAAAGAGTGGAGCCTCTTCTATAGGAATTTTTTTAATAAACCCAGAACATATCAATGAAGAAATAAGTAAGGAAATCCTGCAACATCCTAAAATTAGATTGCTTGGGGACAAGCAATTTCAGGAGGGGTAGACTGTCATGTTTCCTTTTAGTTGGCATCGACATATCAGCAGGATTAGCCTATTAATGACTCTCGTAGGTTAACGAGGCATGGTGAGAGAGTCATTTTTGCAGTCACTTGGTGATTACTTGGCTCAATTTTGATTAGAATAAGGTTTTCAACTATATTTTATTATTATTTCTATTTTATGGAAACTTTCTTTTTATAATTTGATGCATTTTATTAATAATATAATATTATTTTATTGAGGGTGACCTCTTGAGGAAAAGCTTAAATAGACCTTGAGGTCTCACCATTTTAGGCATCCAAATTTGTTGAATTGTTGTGTTGGTGAATTCTTCTCGAGTATTTGTGGAGCCAAGTGGTCTGCAGATAATCAGATTGTCACTAGGAATGAAAAACTCCCATTGATAGTGATTTTGAGGGTGTGAAATATCACCTAAATTATTGTAATTAGACGTGATACTTTAGTCACTTCATTTGGGCAGAAATTTGTGGCCCAAGGCCAATTTTTGAGATCATTGTATTGGAGACTATTAGCCTTGGAGAATCTTATTGGAAGCATCAACTAACTACCGAGGAGAACCTAACTTTTTTTATGAAGGAATTTTCTATGCCAAGTCTGAAGCAATAGGGATGCCATTAGAGCTGTCTTTGCCATCTTTCCATTCGATAGAGCTCCTACTTGCAGCGATTTCCATTGGAAAGTGGGGTGCATCATTCCTAGGATTATGCTTAAGGCGTTATGAATTATTGGAGACTTGGAAGCTACTAAGATTATTTCATTTCTTTATTCCAGATCTGAACAGGGGTGACTTCCTCAGAGAATTTGTGTGGGCTGCATATGATCTCTAACTTCCATAATTTTAATTGCTTCTTGTTGGGAAAGCAAGGCGTCTCCAAACCAGGTCCATTATTGAAATCTTATGCATTTTAGATATCATTTAATTGCACTAAGAAATTGGTATGGCTATAGGTGGTTGTCATTAGTTCATACGTATTAAGCCAAGAGTCTTGGTTGTTTGACTTTTGCTTTGTATTGAAATATTCATATTGACAGAGACATAAGTAACGAATTGTTCAAAGATACTCTTACAAATAGATTTGTTAATGAAATGATGCATGGAAAATGTTTTACAAAATGTCTATTTGATATAGCTAGTTTTTACATAACTAGTTTCCATATATTTGCATGACAAAAAGTCCAAAAAGAATTACATATCTATATGTAGATCATTTTGTAGGCATTGTAAGGGTCTTTAAATCAGTCTAGCATTTGTTGCTATCAACCTAATTCAACTAAAACACTACATCATCATGCTACAAGGTTGCATATAAACTATTTGACATAATTACAATCAACATTTAGGTGAAATTGTGGACAATTTTGAGCTAGGCTCATTACACTCCTGAGATGTAGTCACCTTTCCAATAGTTACCTGCTCTAGATATTTTTAGCCACGAACATAAGTAATGATGGGTTGATCCTTATAAGGAGGTGGAGGAGGAGTAATAGGTGGAGTAGATGAATTTGGAGGAAGAGGAACATTAGTCTCCTTTTGAATAGGTTTCTTAAGGGATTTGAAGATTGAATAATTTGGAGGTGGCATGAGTGTGGATGGCTCTACATATTTCATTATTATTTGTATGTTTTTCACCAATAATGAAGATTAATATGTGGTGGATGTGCTATAAATAGGAGCGGTAAAAGTAATAATTGTAGTGGAAGAGACTAGAGGAGATGTTATGGTAACTGGCTAAATTAGTTCCTTTTTTTTTACCATGGAGTATGTATAATCAGCATTCTTATTTAGTTTTAACTTCTTCTTGGGTTTTTGGCTACTTTCTCCCTAAACTAATTTCCTCTTGTGACTAACTTGGCCAACTTCTATCATTATTGGCTCCTTCATACAATATCCTTTACCAAGAAGCCATGATGAAGTCATAGTGAGAACTACTAAAGTTCTATCAGTAACAGTCTTTACTTGATTCTTCTTGAAGTCAATTTCTATTAGTAGAGAATTATCCCCTCCCATTGCATGATAAGAATAATGGATCATGTGCCCGTCATCATCCATATCTTTTAGAATTGTAACCAAATCAAAAGAGTGGATTTTCTCAATAGTCATCCTACTATTATATCTTCTTCTTACTTCAAACTCATCTCTACAATCAATCTAGTAGTCTTCAAGTGCAACGATATGTATATACTCAAGAGAAACTATTTTTTGAGCTATGCCTCTATAATCAAAATTTGCTCTAGCTTTAAAATGTGATTGATTTTAGGTGTGATATATTTCTATTTATACATTTTTTGCCTTGTAAATGCTCGTATAGTGATAGTGGTCAATAACAATAGGAAAACCAATAGAGTAATGGTGAGCCTTTTAGTGTATGTCATGCAATTCTACCAAATACCTACACAAATACATAATAACCCATTTGTCAGTAGGTTACCTTAGTAATTTAACTAGTGTCCCTATGAAACCACCAACTCTGGTATATGTGAAATTCAATAATTGAATGAAAATGCATCCAAAATGGGAAACTAACTCCCAAGCTACATTTGATACTCTCTTGACCTTTAAGTCAACATTAAATTTAAAGATGAGTTCATAAAAGAATCCATCGTTTACCCTCTTGTAGTGTTTGAAGTATTCAAACAAAGTTAACTAAGGGTAATATTCATATATAGGCTCCATTGCCAACACCCCTTTTGTAGTTAGCTTAGAAAATGCTCCACTAGATGCTAAAACATCTACTAAATATGAAGTCATTTTGAAGTCAAGAGTCGACAATATGTTACTCAACTGATGATCAATGTTGTCACTTATCATCCTTGACCATTCAATCATTGTAGAACTCCTATTGACATCAATAGCCCTTATGTATGCATACATCCAAGTGGAAATGTTATTAGCATTCTTCTCTCCATTGATTCTACATAATAATTGAGTAATGTCATCCACTTCTTGAACTAAGTCAAATCTCACTATTTTCTTTGGAAATCTTAAGGGTTACTTTGGTTTCTTTAGATAAGTTATATTCATTATCTTGATGCAATCTATTGTCTTATTCTCCCATTAGATTTTAGCTTTTTCTATTGATATTTCAAGAACTTTAGACCTTTTTAGGATCTTCAAAAAGTAGTCAAAATACTAAACATCTAGTTTGACCACCATATTACTAGCAGTATCTTTTACTATCCTAGTAAGAGAATCATAATATTTGGCACACTCAAGGATAAATTCAAGAAGTTGTGTGGAGTTTGGGAATGTTGTAGCTTACAGGATCCCACTAGTAGTCATTAATTGCATGAGTGGTGTCTTAATTATGTCTTTTTACCTTTCTAATAGCTTAGTTATGGAAACATGTCTAATGTCAATATCACTTATTTCAAATAACTTAGAAGCAATACAAGAATCAATAGGATAACCCTTGTATTGATACCTCATCTTTGCTTCTTTTGACTTCTCAACTCTATTGGCCTTAGTCTTCCCTCTCCTACTTGGCCTTGGAACTTCTTCAAGTGATATCTCAGGAACTTATTCAATTAGAGTTACTTCTTCTTCCCTTAACATTATTATGATTGATACAGGGAAAGCTTGGTGAATGCTCTTAAAAACTCAATAATTGTTCTTGCTAGTTTAGAAATGACTAAAAAACTGAGTTAAATTGTTGTCTTGAGTTAACAATCCTATGAAAGATTTAAGTATTAGGGAATTATAGTAGTAGAAATATTTGAAAACTCTTGGAAATTCATGCTAAGTAATAGGGTGTCAAAACTCTGGGAAGGTTTGGATATTTTTCAAGTCTTCAATGTTGAAAACCTCGAGTGAATAGCAAACATTCACAACTCTGTGTCTTTTTGGGAAAGTTACTAAGTTTCTTAAGGCAAGTTACTTGGGTTGGAAAACCTGATGAAGTAGAAGAAGTGGGTAATCAGAACTTTAAGAAGCAATTAGTTGTTCAAAATCTAGGCAAGCCATGCCCTTTGAGAGCTTTGGGTTTCTTAAAACCCGTTACTTGGGTTTAAAACTCTGGGTAAGTAAAAAGCCATGAAGGTTTTGGGCAATATGATCTAGGTTATATGTTAGGGAATTTTATATAAAAATCAATGTTTTGGGTGTTTTTCTTAAGATTTTCACATGCAAAATATTCCTGAGGTTTTTACAAGGTTTTTAACATGTATCCAAAGAATGACAAACAAATGTAGGTAAAACAAGAAAATATGGAAGAACCTTCAAAATAGTGCATGAAAACTTACTAGAAGAAAAAAGAGATAAAGACCTAAAATAGAAACATGAAATTAAGGGGTAAACACTCTACATACCTTGACTACAAATGGGTTGTGAATAAATTTCTCCAAAATCACTCTAAAAGCTCAAATAGTGTCACTCAAGATTCATAGGGGCAGCAACTAGGTTAGATAACTTGAAATTTAGATAGGAAATGAGGTGGATTTTTCAATATTTATATTAACACATGTATTAATGACAACTAAGTCACACATGAGATGGTGGCCACATAATCATTTTGACATTTATTGAGTTTCATGAATTACTCTACTTGAGTTGGTCTACAAAGTCAAGTACCTTAGAAACCTCGATTTGGTCTAAGCTAGTGAATACTTCAGACTTGCAAACCATAAATACTTTTACTTATGAATTTAATCAAGTGAATTAACTTCAAAACCTTGGTTTGTTATAAGTAGAGCTTTACGGGTTTATGAAACTACTTTGCTTAACTTTTTATGAGAAGTAGTCATTACATAATTCTAATTTGAATTAGATGATGTAACACAGGTTTTTGAAGGAAACTTACTTCACCTTAGAAAATTAAAGTAACCTTGAGAACTCGAATTGGCCTAGTAGTGAATCCCAACACTCAATTTTTTTAATCTCTTGGAAAGATGGATAAAATGGGTTTTATGAGAATGACCCAGGGAGACATTTTCTAACCTTCTATAGTAATTTGAAGTAATTAGGAATGAAATCAATCATAATGAAAACTATTAAATAGTAAGTCTTATTCAGGGGACTAAGTTTTAATAAGGATAGTTGACTCACATAGAATAAAAGACAATAAATTCAATAGGGGTAACCCAAATTTCCATGTGTGGAATTTTGGGGACATCATATTTCCTTTCTAGTTACTTTTTATATACAACTCTCTATCACATTTATTTTTACAAATTATAATTTAAAACATTTAGGAATGACCACATAGATTAGCATTTCTATTTTTGTTTTTTTCTCTCTAATAATTATATGTTTTATTAAAAAACTTTTATCAATCAATGTTGGTGTAAGGTTTGTGTTATGTACAACAATTGGATCGACTAGATTGACACAATTGTTTATGTGTTTATTTCAAATATTCTACAAAATAACACTAGATTGTCTAGAGTCATAATTATAAAAACCTATCTCTACGATCAAAACATATTTAACCTACTTGACTGTCTCTTAGAGTTTTTATTTCTATAGGAAATAGTTGTCTTGTCTAACCCAATCTCTTATAGGTTGGTCTATCTCATTTTCCACAAAACACAATCATTATGTTCAATCTAGTATCTCATAGTTTGGTCTCTAGTACTTCCCCAAAAAACATATTCGATTGATCTAATTATGTCTTTTCCTAAATTTTCTATTGACCTTACCTCTAAACTCTAGCGATCTAGTTGATGATGTACCTCTTAGCGGATACTATTCTATATCTGGCTAATTTTAATTCTACTTTACAACTTTATTTTCTGATCTTATATTCTTATTCCAACATCATAAAATCCCCTATCAAAATATTTTTGGACAATATTAATCCATTTATAAGATATATGGGATGTTATTTTCTTCCTACCCTTTCTAACCAAGAGGATTCTCACTCTTGGTACACTTCTCACCCCTCATCTTTGGACTGCAATATGGTCTAAATTACCCCAACTGATGACACTGATGGATCATATCCATTTCACACTTATCAAGATAATTCTCTCTCTAAAGCACCTTATTACATTCTAGGGGAATTTTACACAATCTTAACTAACAAACCTATGGTAAATCTTGTAAACACCAACAACCCATCCCCTAACAATCTTTCACCCAATAACCCATCCCCTAAAACTAATGTAGGGAATGTTCCTCCTATCAATCCTAAGAATCCACCAATTGACACCACTCAAATTCTTGCACAAATAGTGCAACAAATGAACATTATGCAAACATATCATACTTATCAAATGGTGAAAATGCAACATCATTTATTAAACATGGCTAATAAACCTTCTATTCTCCTACCTCAAAATAACCAAAATTTTATCCCTCCACCTCTTAGATTTGTCATGGTAAATATCATTCCCCAACCCATTATGCACAACAAGATGCTCCAAAATATTCAAAATAAACCTTTATCCCCCTTCATTATTTTTATTAATATTGGAAATATTTCTCCAACTATCAAATATGATGGGACTAAAGACCTTGCATCTTGCCTTAAAGTATTTGGTAATATTATGAGTGGATTCAAACTAATACCTTCACCATTACCAAAATTTTAGTCGAAACACTCACATGAGATGTATTAGAATGGTATAATGAACTCTTTCAACATTCTATATGGCAACTCAAGGATTTAGTCAATTTTATAGTTAAGGAATTTCAACACAATGGTCTTCCTAAAATTTGTCTTAGCCATTTCATTAAAGCTAAATAATCCCCTTCTGAGTGATCTCATGATTTCATTAAATGATGAAAACCTTTGGCTCATAACATTGAGCATAACATGATTGCTGACAACTTATTTAAAATATTCATAACGACCTTAACACCTTTACTTCAATATAAAGCTCAAACTTTTCCCCCCAAAAATCTCAATGATGCCATTGATCAAGCTAAAATACAAGACTTTATTATGAAATAGTTTGAGCCCAACATTAAAGCCATCAAGGTATCTTTCCAAAAATCCACTAATGCAATCAATGATAATCCTCAAATAAATAGGATTATCCAAAATGGATAATCCCCAAGCTTCCCATGCACCTTTAACTATTCAATGAATGAAATAAATTTTAGTGCCTTCTAAACCTTTCACTTATACTAATAATCCACTTACATGATATGATCCTAACAAATTTTATTGGTTTCATGTTGATGTGGGTCATTCCCATGAAACATGTCATGGGTTTACCAAATTTATTATTTATTTTATGTTAGGAGATACATTCAATCATGACACAATGATAAAAATACATCATCATGATTATGTTAATGCCTCTCAAAAGAAACGATTTTCCAAGCCTTCTTCCTCTAAACATCCAAAAAAAAATCTACTTCCAACCCATAATATCCAAACAAGGATATATGCACAATTAACATTGACTATGACCAATACTATACCAATCTCAATATGTAAATGCAGCGAAAGTCAATTATTGATGTAAACTGACCCACAAAGATCCCATCACTAAGCCAAAAAACCATCACTTGATGAACAAATTCTCAAAGACACCACTACCACTACTATACCTTCTAACACAAATGAGGAAACACTTCTACAACCAGAACCTCAAACTACCTCTCTTGCTACCAAAAATATTTTACCCTCCAAGCCTCGTGTTGGTTTTTCATATTCTAAATCTCATTATAATTTCTTAGAAGAACTCAACTTCATGCCTTGTAAAATACCCTCATGTATTTAGTTCATACTTATCCATATCACTACAAATTATTAATGCAATAATTATAATACATTGAATAACCACTTTCCCTTGAAGTGGAACAACATATTCAAGATCCTACATCGATAGAATTACACACTATTAAAAATATTTGTACTTCTTCCAAACATTCTATGAAATTCCTTGAAGAAGATATGATTAATTATGAAATTATTTTTTGAGCTAAAAATCCATCACTTTTCATTAAAATCCTAATCAATACCACCCTTATTAGAAAAGTCTTAGTGGATGATGGGTCAGGAATTAATGTTACCTCCCTTTGGTTAATTCAACAACTTAGGTATATCAAATATCATCTTGAGAAAACTCATCTCACATGTCAAGTATTTGATAAGACAAATTAAAAAACCCTTGGTTTTATTTGGATCCCCATCACTATTGGATCCAAGACCATACATACCAAGCTCATGGTCCTTGACTTACCATTATCCTACAATATACTCCTAAGTTGACCATGGACACATCACATGAGGGTTATTTCCTCTTTAGACAATCAATGTAACAAATTCATCCATAATGGAAAATGTTATAAACATGAGGTTGATCCTAATCCATAGAGTATTCAACTACCTAACCCCTAATCTCAGTATTGGATTCCAACCATTCCATGAATTAATAGTGCACCTCGACCTAAATTCATTAACTTGAATCCATATTTATGGGTCATTCTTACTGATTTAGATGATGATGAACCAAATGACATACAAAACACTTTAAATACTAATAAGTTACCTCCTTATATTTTAGAGTGCATTCCTCCTTTGTTACCACATGATCATACCATCCCTCTAGTCAATGAGATCATCAAACTACCTCCTCCATGTAAAGCACATGAAGTTTCTAATAAAAAAGATGACTTCACATGTAATGAATATGGAATGTATAGATTATTTCAATATCCTTTAACACTATCACCCAAAAAATTTAGTGATCTAGGTGTATCTACCTTTGATCCTCATCTAGAGACAAATATATGTACTATTTCCCATACCTATGATGATAACTATATCATGGCTCAAGATCAATCACGGGACTTAGTATTTCACTATGTTTTGTGTTTATTTTATTTTTCCTTTTTTATAAAACAAGTAAAAATTTTAAATAAGGGTATGTTTTAAAATAATCTAGATTTAATTACGTGTTCATGATCTAGTCGATGTAGAGAACTCCTCTTTCACTTTGGAGGATGACATGTACTAAGAAAGGAGATAGAAACGGATTGATAAATAAGAAATATGGGTGGATTTCCTAGTGACTACTTAATCCAAGAAGTACTAGACTTCCTTGGAGGGTTGTCAATCCACTCTTTAAACAAGTTAAGTTCTGAAAAATGAAAGGAGATGTTTGCATAAAGTAATAGAAATTACTAAAACTGTCTGAAAGAAATGCTTTTGAAGAGAAATGGGTGATTTTATCAAATTAGCATTAACTTATTAAAAACTAATAATAAAATTTTAAAACATGATTTAAAAAATAATTTAAGATCCTATGATGTGATAGATGTTAAAAACCCATACTTTGGGTGAGGGTTGATGAGTGGAATTAGCTTGTTATTTTTGAGAAAATAAATTACACAATGACTAATGTCAATCACTATGTAACCAATATTAGTTAAGGTAATTGATGTCAATCAAAGGATGGCCGATGTTGGTTAAGGTGACTAATGTCGGTTATTATGGGTTCTACTTTTGGATAGAATGGGTTTCAGGTCAATTATAGGAAGACTTTTATGGGTTATTTAGAGTTGGAGATGGTTTTGAGGATAGAATAGAGTCTCAGAGGTATCAAACTTAGAGGTTTTGTAACTCAAGTAATTGGTAATGGTTTTGGGGTGTTTAGTAGAAGATGAAGTGTTTGAATTTACAAAACTCCAAGACAAGGGATGGTATGAGGAGAGATGGGAAGTGGGTGCAAACACTAAACTAAAAAAACTAAATAATTAAACTCAAAAAAAATTACAAGATACTTATCTTTTGGTGTTTTTTAGCCTAGAGAAGTCCTAAAGTTGAATTTAAGCTACTTGGGAACCTAGAATAATGTGGATAGAGTAACGATACTTTAGCTCTTCATAGTGAGGTGCTAAAATACTTTTTTGTCTTTGGTCTAGTTTTTTGGGTTTTACTTGGAAGCTTAGATTCTCTCAAGAGTTATGATTCTTGTTCAAAAATATTGAACCTCTTGAGGCATGGTCTTGGGGGTTCCCTTAAGTAACTGATATCGGTCTTAGTCAATTGGCATTACTCAAGGGGTGACCAATGTTGGTCAAGGATAAATAGTTTAAGTTTTCTAAAATTAGTCATTTGCACTTAAGATTGATCATTAAGACCAATACAAGTAGTCTGAGGTTATTTAATATAGCATTGGTATGCATGAAAAAGAGGTCTAGGAGGTTAGGGCATTAAATTCCAAGGTGGAAAATAGTCTTAAGGCTAGGTGTTGATCAGTTAGCCATGGGTTTAGGTTGGGTGAGGTGTGAATAGGATTATTTAACTTAATTTACCTATTAAATTAGTTAAATGGGGTAAATGGGTGTTTTTAAATATTTTAATAAATATCCTAACCCAAGGGGGCCAAAGGGGCCAAGGGGGTTATGCGACATCTAGAGCTATGGTTTATGGTTTTCTAGTGTCTACATTTTACCCCTTTTTGTTTCATAGTTTATATCATCAAGCTACAAAACAAAAACTGATGGTTAATGGAAGTTTGGATGCCCCAAGTATAGGAGGAGGTGTTCCCCCTCAAACTAAGAAATGATGGGGTGAAAATGAATGAGGTTTAGGTTTAACAAGTCAATTTTTGAATGGAAAAGAGGTTAGGGTGTTTAGGTATAGAATCACAAAAAGGCACATAAGATGCAACAAAGTGCAATGTCATAATTTTCACCTAGATGAGGTTGTTAGGATGGAATGAAGTGACAAATAAGGTGACACATCGGAGGACAAGTGATAAGTGAACCAGGCCATAGCATTAGGCATAACTGATATGGGTGCACTTATAAATGCAAGTCTCCATGTGAAGGTATCTATGTTTGTAAAGAGCTAAAATTAGGGTGATCTTGAGAAGATGAAAAGGGTGGCAAGTGTCAAAACCACAAGTAGGTGTGTTTCAAGGTACCTAAGAATGTAGCATACAAAAGTCATAAATTTGAATAACATTGTGGAGCATGGAAAGGTGTTCTAAGTTGAGGTAGGTTGTAAAAATTGATTGGTGTTAGAAGTACAAGTGATAGGATAATTGGTTATAACAACAGTGTGTGTGTGTTAGGTTAGCACCTATAAACTCAAATCCCCTAGACAAGGTTGACATGTTTGTAGGGATCCAAAAGTAAGATGTGATCTTGAGAAGACAAAATGGTTATAGGTGGTGGGACCAAAAGGGGTCATGCTCTGATGCACCTAAATGATTATGCACAAAAGTACCATATGTTTATCAAGTATGGCAAGGTAGCTATGCGGTCAAAATGACCAAGGTGAGGTGTGGTCATAAAAATTATGTATGGTAGGTTAGAGTGACTAATTTTGAGGTTATTTGGTTGGTGGGTTAGTGGAGAATAAGGTATTCTATAATATGTGTATGTTTGTTTTAATTTTTTGTGAAAAAATTTGCTTACTTGCGTACAAATTGGTTATCCAATTTGGTGTATAACTTGGTTTGGTAAAAAGGGGACCTAGCTTCTAGTAAAAGGATGAAATTTTTGTGGTTGGGGGTGAGGAAAAATATAAAGGTGATTAAGGATACGATGACTCAAAATATAAGTCATGTACCTTAATGATTATGTCAACAAGTAGTCATGAAAGTAGGAGGAGGTTAAATGATCCCATTGGTAAAAGACCAAAATAGCAAGATGGGTTGATTTATTAACATAAGCCCCTTTCATGCTTTTTTATTATCATTAGTTCATTTATTTAAGAATTGAATTGATCACATAGTGTCAATCAAGCTCAAAATCCATTATTTTTTGGAAGGTAAAAGGGGAGGTGGATGATAAAAAATAGGTGAATTGATTATAGTATAACCTTCTTGTGGGGATGGCTTGTCCCTTCTATAGGTGGCCAAGGAAATATTATAGAAAAATTCCATGCCTTTAATTTAGTGTAGACTGATCAATACAAGAAGTCTATGAATGCTTTATGAAAGCTACTTAATGTGGGAAGCTTTCCCTAGAATTGTTTTTGTTTTGATATTTGACTTGCGGTCCTTTATTTGATGGATTTGGGAAGTTGATTGATGTAAGAAACTTCCAAGTGCTTGCTTGCTTTGAAAAATATTTAACTTAGCCATCCTTCAAGGGAGTGGTCTAAGATTTGGATTTGTTTATGTTGATAGCTATCCTTCAAGGGAGGAGACTACCTTTTTAAGCAATTTTGACTATTTTGGGAAATTGTCCTTCAAGGGAGTAGTTTGCAAGTTTTATATTTTTGACCCAAGGGATATTTTGGTATCATAAATTTATTTTTATGAATATTTTAGCCATGGACTAGTCTATATAGGCCTAAATTTTTACCTTTATGGAGGCAAAACCATAGCACAATAAGGTTAATGATGGGAAAAATAGGTTTAAGTGATAATGACCATGGGGATCCATTTGATAAGGGATGAAAAGTATCCATAAGAATCATGTCATGAGTATAATTATGGTACCAATTATTAGGATTATGTTATAGCTATGATGGATAATCACATGATCCTATATTTAATTGGTTATCCTTTAAAATAAGGAGATGAAGTGGTTTGAAAATAAGGGATGAGTTTAAGTGAGACACAAGATGATTTAGGACTTGTTTTTAACAAAATAAAGGATGTGAATTCAAAGCATTAAGTGGATCAAGCTTTGATATGCCCCAAACCCACACATACATGTAAATGGTTCAAGCCAATCAGAAGTGAAGATGTCCCTTGGCTACTTTTCTGACACTTGATTAGGCATGGAAAAGGTTTTGGATTGATAGTGCTTATATAGGAGGAATGGAAAAAAAAGGCAAGGTGGTTAGGATTAGAAATGGTTTTGAGGATTTGGTTTTGCTTGTTAGACTTTGGTTTAGGTTATGGGGTGAAAAAGGCAAGATTTGGGGTGGGCCCTAATTAAAATAGTGATCAACCTTAATCAAGGTTAGAATAATTTTAGTTGAGTTTTAAAGGCAAAAAGGGGTCTAAAGATATAGTTTTAATTGAAGGGTTGTTTACGTTTTGATTTAAAGGTTGCTTAAGCATAATTTTGTTTAAGGTTGGTTTGGTACTAGGCTAGGCTAGGTGTAGGTTGAGACATAAGTGCCAAGGGTTGGTTTGTTCATTGGTTAATGTTTGTATGCATAGTTCTTGGTTTATAAAATGGTGTAGGGTTGCGAGTAAAAGGTTAAGGTTTAGTTTGGGTTAAGTTTTGTGTTATTGCTTAATGTGATATTTTAGACTGACAAATGGTCAAAGCATTTTAGAGGGATATTTCCCCCAATCACTCCTTCCATATATGTTTAAGGTGGAAAAAGGTTCCCAGGTGAAGATGTTGCTTAGTAAAGAGGGTTTAGGAGGGATGAAGATGACTTCATCTACCTCGTAAGGATTATTAGTTTGTTAGTCATTAGTTGGTGAAAATTTCAAGTTGTAGGTGGTGGTTTAGGTAGGATTTCCCCTATGATGCTAGGGTGATGGAAACACTATTGGATTAGAATTTGGTGGGTTTGTGATGCAAAAATTATGTTGGTAACATCATCTTAGAATAAATATTAGTTAGACAATAATTTCTAATTGTCCTAATGAGTGAGCTTTGGTGTGGTGTCAAGGAAGGGTTTAAGAATTTTAGGAGTCTTATTTGATCTTGATGATGTGGTATGGGTAGCTTGGCTAAAAAAGTGATTGAGAATATTATTATTTAAGAAAACTAAAATGGAGGTTTGATTATGGTTTAGGTTGATAGTTGAGTTTGTTGTGGTTGATTGATTTGGTTTAGAGGTTGGCTTGATTGGTTGAGGGAGGTAAGATAAGTGGGGTATTTAGTTTGTTGGTTTGGTTTACTTGTTTGTTTGGTTTGTAGGTTGAGGTAAGATGATAAAGATTTGACCCTATTCTAAAGGGAATCAAACCAAAGACAATTTCATTAGGTAGATGAATACGAGTAGATTATATATCAATTAGATTGACTTGGTTGTAGTTGAGTTTGGGTTAGATTTAGTTGAGTTATTTTGTGTTTGTTACACTAAAATTAGAAGTGGAAGAGGTAATTTGGTTTCAGTTTGATCCACTAAAATGGGAATTGGAAAAAGTAAGGTTATTTCCTTAGTTTTGGTTTTGAAGGAAAGTTGAAAAGGCTCCAATTGGTTAGCAAGTGGATTGGGTAAGGTTTCTTCTTCCTTAGTGGTGATTTCAAAAAGAAGTTGGAAAGGTTGCTCTTGGTCAACAAGTGGATTCATAAAGGTTGAGGTTTTGATTATAGTTTCCTTAGTTATAAGTTCACTAAGGATCAAATCTAATGCATGGACCTTATTGTTTTGATGGTTTTAATTATTGTATTTCAAGATAATGGGTGTAATAAGAGGTTTAATGATTGATTTCTTGAAGACATTCAAGGATAGGTTGGGGGGGACATAGAGACTATCCTTTAGGACCTCCTTTTGATTGATAAGGTTTTGGACAAATGTATTAAAAGACTTACATCTATCTACCACATGTCCATTTTTGAGATGATACATGAAAAACTCATTCTCTATAAACCAAATTGGTTTTGGAAGAGAACTATTGAAGGGTTTGATTTGAAGAAGTGTTGACGCTGGAAAGTACACCTAGTTGATAGGAAAACAAGTTCCTTCCCTCTCCTTGCAACATGGAAACCCCTCTCTCACCTGTGTGATGGTGAATCAGGAGAGGAGAGTCTCTAGGTATGGGCTAGTTCCCTCTGATGTATCTTGTTTGTTTTAGGTAATGCAAAAATAATGGATATACAGCTATATACTGGGGGGATGAAAAGGGGGAAGAAATGCATGAAAACAAACTGCCTACACTAAAGAGGTGATACACCAAAATAAAGGTTGACCTTCCACATCCACTCTCAGAATCAAGGAAAATGCAAATATACTCTACACATCTAGTAAAAGAACTAGGCTACTAAGACTAACAGGGAGGCTATAATAGAAAATACATAATAGGGGTTTACCAAGGTGCTGTGGAATACACACTTATAAGCAGCTTCCTCTGGTCTATCCTTCTCAAGTATTGCTCTTCTCCTTTCAGTTGCAGGAATGGCCCTTGTAGATGACTAGTCTGTTGGCATTAACCTGTGAAAGCATCAAAGATAATGACTAAACACAAATAATACTCATGACATACACAGCAAATCTATCCAAGATGGAGGCAAAAGACTATATTTTATTGATTCAGGTGGAGAAATTGCAGAGCTGTGCTCTTTACAAAATTGGAGATCCCTTAAAATGACCAAGTCTACGTATTTATATGGAAAGAGCCAAGAGGAGTCTCATTGGCCTTTTGAGTCTTCATTGGGAAGAGAAAAAACACTGTAGATGACATCATAATTCTACTGGGACCATGCTTGTTACTTCATTTTGCGTGCTAGTTTGCTCCTCTGACGGCTGGGCGGGCCTTATTCTGTGTTCTACAGGCTTTTTTGCTGCCTGATGTTGTGGGTGGTGATTTTACCGCCCAATGTCATGGATTGCACGTAGCAATATTATCGACGTTGGCCGATTTGGCTACTGAGCACGGCAATTTTGTTGACGTCAGCCGAGTAGGCTGCTGAGCGCGACAGTTTTGCCGACGTCGGCCGATTTTGTGGCCTTTTCCTCTGCTTGTGTTGTGGGTGGCAATTTTGCCGCTGATTGCATCTATTTGCGGTCTCCTTTTACCCATCGGTGTTTTGGGCGATGATTTTGCCACCCATTGTGTTGTTCTTGTAAATGTCTACCCTCTTTTTGCCTTAGTGTTAAATGCCCCAGTTTTTTCCTCTCCTCTTTTGTGAACGTTTGAAGACTCTACCTTATGCTACCGTGAACGCCAACGAACGAGGCCGATGAGCCAATGCTTTGAAATGGAGCTGTTGAACCCTAAAGGTGGACCTTGCAACCTAAAATTAATTGGCTTTTTATAGCTAGTGCAGAGGGTGACCAGAATTTTGCCAGAGGGGCAAAATTGGGTCAACAAATTGGTGACTCATAGGGCAAGCATGCCTGCTATGCTTAGAACCCAGTTGCCTTACATTACATTGGGTGCAAAGTCAGATGGTGACTTTGAAGAGAGTTCAAAACAACTTTGATAATTCCATAATCAAATACACAAAATTTACCCCCAAACGAAGGGAAACACACAAGGCTAAAAACAACTACCCGTGCAACTACATTTTAGGGAAAATAGGGAAAACAACTGAAAGCAAACTATTATATACAGCTAGCCAAGAATGTTTGCCTCCCTCCTGGATCAAAAGGAAAATTTCTTAAGTCCCCTTCTTGGTGAGAAGACTTATGGTGGTAGGCAAGTAGCTGAAAGAAAATGAGATTTGGTGACTTACTCTTCCTGCCTATCACCTGAGTTGGCTGGAAACTGAGGGGATCAAAATCGAACATGCCTCCAATATATACATATTCTAATTATCCTTGGAGGCCTGTTAAATGTTGGTTCCTGATATTGGTGCCCCTCACCAAGAAATCAATTTCTGTCGACTCATCACCGTCAGCTTTTTGATCTGCACAATTCTTCTGCAATGTATCATGGTCTGATTTGTTTCCTTCTGCCTCGCTGAAAACTCTGTCAGACTTGTTCTCTACTTCCTCTTGGCCTTCTTAAAGAAGGGCGAATGTGATGATGTCTAAAAGGGACTCACAAAATGATTGCTCATCCCACAAGACTTCACTTTCTTGTTTAAAACTCTCTTCCTCAAGGCATTCCTCTTGGGAAACAGACCTCTCCTTTTCCTCTTTACTGATTAGGTTCTCTAGATTTTCAAAAATATTCTCCTGATCCTCCTCTAACTCAGGGTCTTCAATGTAGTCATTGTCATCAAAATAGCAAGGAAGTTCATAAAATAGAGGAAAAGAGAGCTTACCATGCATTTGTTCCTCCTCAAATTGCTGGAACATCTGCATATACGCAAGACCTGCATCCTCTCCACTGCTGATAAGGTCTTCACAAGGAGCATCAATGACGATTTCTTCTTCGTTGTCACTCATGACAACCTCCTGAAGGACTACAGATTGGGTCTTTTGTTCCTCTCCTACCTCTTGCAAAACAGGTTCTTCTTTGAGAAGGGGTGAAGTGGAGGAAGCATGTGGAAGAGGAAATAGTCCTTAAGCTAGAATCGAATGATTCTCCTCTCTCCATTTGATCAACACTTCATCAATATTAGGCATGGCCTGATAACTCTCTTAGAAATGTGTAGGTGGGGTGTGTTCAGGCATGGAATATGATGTTTGGCTTGAACTGTCCACCACACATTGGCTGAGAAATTTCTCTTTGGATTCCAAATCTACTATTTTCTTGGCCAGGTCTTCTTGGAAAAGCTTTTCCTAGAGGCTGCCAGCATCATCATAGGCAGGGGAAACTTTAGCTTCTTCAAGGTTCTGAGAAAAACCTTGCTTTTCTTCTTCTATTCTGCCCCATGATTCCACTGTCTTCCCCCAATTCAGGATCTCTAAATTAAAATTCTGCCCCTGTGAACAGGTAGCAACTTTGTTTTCCACAAGGTCCTGAGGCTCTTCCATAAGGTCTAGAAATTTTAACTCCCTTTCAAGAAGTAGCTTTATCCTAGCCTCTAAGTCTTCAATTTGTCTAGCTAGGTTTTCCTAAAAGAGTCTTTCTTGGAGGTGGCTAGCATGATCCTCTTCCAAGCTCTGAGCTGGTCCTTAGCATTCCTTCCTCCAACTCAGAATCTGCACACTATGCTGAAGGACTTGGGGAGGCTGAGGGATGTAAGGAAAACACTGTTGGTGCATTGGAGGAGCCTTTAGAAGAGGGACGTGCTGGCTAGTGGTATTATTTTCAATGGAAGATTCTTGATCTAAGGAGTTGAAAAGATTGATCTCCATGGGAGGTTGCTCTGATGCCATTTGGTGTTGGAAAGCCAAGTGCACGGGATTGGGAGCGACTGTATTTGATGAGTTGGAGTGAGCAAGTACAATTTGATAAAATGGATTTGGTGTAAAAGAGGGGGTTTTATTCAGGGTAGGAGGGGGCACGCAAGGCTGACTGCCTTGAATAGATGGATTTCTCCATTTTTTTACCTCCTCCTTCATGGACTGCAAATCATGTGCCTGCCTAAACAAGCACTCCTCTTTATACATCAGTTCCTACTGATATTTGTACTGCTCTTTCAACCTATCAATTTCCATTGTCTGCCTCTCAAATTCCAACGCCACCTCCCTTATAGTTGCAGGGTAACTAGGAGAGCCGCTTGAGGGGATTGCATAAATATTTGAAGTCTGATCACACTCATATGAAGGAAAATAAAACCCATGATTTTTTTCAAAAGGAGTATACATACAAGAAATGGATGATTTCTGATGGCACCAGGCTACTTAACCAGTGGATTTACTCAGAGTCGCCAGATGTTGAAGGAAAAATTTACTGTGATAGGACCAGCATCAATCCTGAAACCTTACTACATTAAAAACTTGAGGTCCCACCGAGCGTGCCAAAACTGTTGATGCTGGAGATTGCACCCAATTGGCAGGAAAATAGGTTCCTACCCTCTCCCTGCAACATGGAAACCCCTCTCTCACTTGTGGGACGGTGAAGCAGGAGAGGAGAGTCTCTAGGTATGGGCTAGTTCCCTCTGATGTATCTTGTTTGTTTCAGGTAATGTAAAAATAATGGATATACAGCTATATACTGGGGGGGATGAAAAGGGGGAAGAAATGCATGAAAACAAACTGCCTACACTAAAGAGGTGATACACCAAAATAAAGTTTGACCTTCCACATCCACTCTTAGAATCAAGGAAAATGCAAATATACTCTACACATCTGGTAGAAGAACTAGGCTGCTAAGACTAATAGGGAGGCTATAATGGAAAATACATAACAGGGGTTTACCAAGGTGCTGTGGAATACACACTTATAAGTAGCTTCCTCTATTCTGTCCTTCTCAAGTATTGCTCTTCTCCTTTCAGCTGCAGGAATGGCCCTTGTAGATGACTAGTCTGTTGGCATTAACATGTGAAAGCATCAAAGATAATGACTAAACACAAATAATACTCATGACATACATAGCAAATCTATCCAAGATGGAGGTAAAAGACTGTATTTTATTGATTCAGGTGGAGAAATTGCAGAGCTATGCTCTTTACAAAATTGGAGAAGATCCCTTAAAATGACCAAGTCTGCATATTTATATGGAAAGAGCCAAGAGGAGTCTCATTGGCCTTTTGAGTCTTCATTAGGAAGAGAGAAAACACTATAGATGACATCATAAGTCTGTTGGGACCATGCTTGCTACTTCATTTTGCGTGTTGGTTTGCTCCTCTGGTGGCTGGGTGGGCCTTTTCTTATGTTCTGCAGGCCTTTTTTGCCACCTGATGTTGTGGGTGGTGATTTTACCACCCAATGTCATGGATTTCACATAGCAATATTGCCGACATTAGCTGATTTGGCTGCTGAGTGTGGAAATTTTGCCGACGTCGGCCGAGTAGGCTATCGAGCGTGGCAGTTTTGCCAATGTCAACCGATTTTGTGGCCTTTTCCTCTGCTTGTGTTGTGGGCAGCAATTTTGCCGCTGACTGCATCTGTTTGCGGTCTCCTTTTACCCATTGGTGTTGTGGGTGACAATTTTGCTGCTCGCTACATTGTTTTTGTAAACATCTACCCTCTTTTTGCCTTAGTGTTAAACGCCCTAGTTTTTTCCTCTCCTCTTTTGTGAACATTTGAAGACTCTGCCTTATGCTACCGTGAACGCCAACGAATGAGGCTGATGAGCCAATGCTTTGAAATGGAGCTGTTGAACCCTAAAGGTGGACCTTGCAACCTGAAATTAACTAGCTTTTCATAGCTAGTGTAGAGGGTGACCAGAATTTTGCTAGAGGGGCAAAATTGGGTCAACAAGAAGTCTAATGATAGAAGCTATTAAGAGTTTATCAAGGATTGAGGCATATGATTCCCCCAACGAGGTGTAATGCCTAGGAAATGAGCACACCAATGGCTCTTAGGGTTGTGAGCTAATTGGTTGGTCTAAAAAAGATAGTTCGTTAAATAAATTTGATTGAATTGACAAGTTTGGTTGATTTGGTAGGTTGGGTAGGTATGATAAAATTGGTGGGTTTGAAAATTTTAACTGATTGTTATTGGTTTGATTTGATGAGGTTGGTTGGTCTGATATGTTTGATAAGTTTGATAAGGTGGGTAAAGTGGGTAAGGTGGGTTGATTTGATAAGGTTGATAAGGTAGGTTGATTTGATAGGTTGGATTGATAGTTGTTGGTTGGATAACTAAGGGGATAGACCAAGTCTTGGTTTTGAGATAAAGAGGGTTACCCCAAAGTGGGTTTAGGTAATTGATATGATGTTTGGGGTAGGTAATCTAATGTTTGATGAGGTTGAGGTAGTTGATATGATGGTTGGGATAGGTAACCCAAATATTGGTGAGTTTGAGATGGTTATAGATGAGGTGGGTTATGATAATGGTCACATAGGTATTGAGAGGTTGTTAGTTGGTTATAGTTGAGATTGGATTGATTGTAGGCAAGGTAGGGTTTGTTGTAGGTGAGGTTCAGTTGGTTTTAGGTGAGGTTTGTTTGGTTATAGGCGAGGTTAGGTTGTTTGTAGGGTGAAATGGGAGCATAAGTGTCTCATGATACAAGGTAAATCTCTAAGGCAAGAGGATTATTTTATAGGAGTCTAACAAAGTTAGTATTTCCTTGAGAAAATATAGGAGAGCTCCCCGTCGAACAAGGCAATGGAGATGAGGTGGATGAAGGCAAGATGGTGGAAAATTTACAAAGGGGTTCAATTCCTCACAAATCAAATATAGAGAAAACAAAAAAATTCAAGAAGATAAAACACACACTAAGGTATGTTTAAATCCCAAAGGTTCTTTTTATCTCACTTGTGGCTTATGATTTAAGTTTTCGGAATTGTGTGACTCAACTTTCATTTTTGAAAAAAGTACTAGATAAGCAAGCTATGGAAAGTTTTAGGTAGCTTAGGCACAAATTTGTACATATTTGAATCAGTATGTGGCTTGATATCGGGGCCTGCCCCCTCACTTCACACACCAAAACAATAAAGATGTTGGGTGCTTAGATAGTATATACCGATTACCAGAGATTATAATCAATCAGAGAACTGAGCTTTGGTTTCTCTCCTTGGTAATGAATTCCAAATAGGATAACCAAGGGTGAAGTTTTACTACTAGGTGATAAAATCCTAGTTGGGCCTTATGTCAATGTTTTTATGATTGATTTGTATGATTGGTTTGGTATTGGGTGTGTATGTAACAAAAGTGATTGCTACGATTGATTTCACCATTTATTTTTAAACTATGTGATCTAACCAAGCAATAAGTCAATGTATTAAAGTTATTTTAAACCCAAAGGAAAAATTAAATTTATTTAAATGAGTATAAAACAACAAAAAATTACCTAAATGCAACTTCTAACCCAAGAAAACACTAGGGTCCCACTAGGCGTGCCAGAATGTTCCACTATGTTTTGTGTTTATTTTCTTTTTCCTTTTTTATAAAATAAGTAAAATTTTTAAATAAAGGTATGGTTTAGAAGAACCTATATTTAGTTGTACGGTCATGATCAAGTCAATGTAGAGAACTCCTCTTTGGAATGGGAGGATGACCTACAATAAGAAAGAAGCTAGAAATAGATTGATTAGCAAGATAGATGGCTAAATTTATTAATGAATGATAGATTCAAGAAGTACTAGACTTCCTTAGAGGGTTGTCAATCTAATCTTTAAACAAGTTAAGTTCTAGAAAATGAAAATAGAGACTTGCATAAAATAATAAAAAGTACTAAAACTCAATGAAAGAAATGTTTTTGAAGAAAAATGAGTGATTTTATCAAAATGGCATTAACTTGTTAAAAACTAATGCTAAATGTTAAAACTTGATTCAAAAAATAGTTTAAGACCCTGTGATGTGACATATGTTAAAATTTAAATGATGGTCATGATGATAGAATAGAGTCTTAGAGGTATCAAACGTAGATTTTTTGTCACTCAAGTGATTAGGAATTGTCTAGGGGTGTTTTGTGGAAGATAGAGTGTTTGGAGTTATAGAATTACAACATAAGGGATGGTATGAGGAGAGATGGGAAGTGGGTGAAAACACTAAACTATTGAAAAATAAATAACTAAACACAAAAAAAATTGTAAGATACTTAGCTTTTGGTGTTTACTAGCTTATAAAAGTCTTGAAGTTGAATGTAAGCTACTTGGGAACCTAAAATAATGTGGATAGAGTAATATCGCTTGAGCTCTTTGTACTGAGGTGCTAAAACACTTTCTTGTCTCTGGTCTAGTTTAATAGTTCATCTGGAAGCTTGGATTTTCTTGAGATTTATGATTCTCATTCAAAAAAAATTAACCTCCTGAGGTAGGGTCTTAGGGGTTACCTTAAGTAACTGATGTCGGTCCTGGTCAACCAACATTTGTCGATGGGTGATCTACATTGGTCAGGGATAAATAGTATAAGTTTGTTGAAATTAGTCATTTACACTTAATATTGGCTATTAAGACTAATGGAAGTGGTTTGAAGTTATTTAAGGTAGCATTAGTATGCATGAAGAAGAGGTCTAAAAGGTTAGGGCATTAAATGCTAAGGTGGGAAAGTCTTAGGGCTAGGTGTCGATCAGTTAGCCATGGATTTAGGTTGGGTGATGTGTAAATAGGATTATTTAAATTAATTTAATAATTAAATTATCTAAATGGGGTAAATGGTTATTTTTAATAATTTTAATAAATATCCTAACCCAAGAGGGCAAAGGGGGCCAAGGGGGTTAATGTGCCATCTAGAGTCATAGTGTATGGTTTTCTAGTGTCTATACTTGGATGTACAACACTATCAATAAACCTTAGCCAAAATACATGTCTTCAACTATGTTGTTAATTTAATTCATGTATCACCTGATAGTGAATCAAAAACTAAAGTTCATATATCCCCTATTAATCCTCCACTTCTTGATACCCCTTAGGTAGTTGAACAAATCTTACCTCTAGAAAATCTAAAAAATTTAGAACCATCTATACCTTTTATATCACCAACCAATCTACCAAATTTAATTCCTTCCCATGATACCATTAATTCTACCAACGTCACATCAATTTAACCACCATCTAACACACAACTTAACACATCTATTATCGATTCGATTAACTCTAATAAGCCTTAACCAAAAATTACACCTAAAATTAACCTTGATGTTAAATCCATAGATGTATGACAAATACATTTTGAATATGATTTCCATGGTAATAAAATCATTGATCTCAAAGTAGACATGGAATAATATGGAACCTTACCCACTCTCCCTAGTGATGAAGCCATACTTGAATTAATACATGCTAGAGAACCTCAACTTCCACGACAACATCATAAACTTGGAAATTTCAAATGAAAAGCTCCTTATTTTAATAACTTCATTTCTAGTGTGGCCCATAAAACAAATCCTATTTCTTCTCTTACTTATGATCCATTTCATTTACAAGATGGAAATGCTATGCTCATTGAAGAAACAACAAGAATAAAATATGATACACCATCATGTCCTAGACCCATCACTATCTCTAAAGAACTCATGCCAATAAAACAT
This sequence comes from Torreya grandis, assembly GCA_037957365.1. Taxonomy (NCBI): domain Eukaryota; kingdom Viridiplantae; phylum Streptophyta; class Pinopsida; order Cupressales; family Taxaceae; genus Torreya; species Torreya grandis. Next base: position 562,735 of record JARHVA010003098.1, on the reverse strand, counting down.
GATAGATTTAGCTTATTCTTCGATTAGTATCATAAAATATTTGCTTTTTCATATGAGGATATGATAGGTATTGAGCCTCGTATCATTTTACATAACATCATCACTTACCCAGATGCAAAACTTGTCTAATAAAAATAATGAAAAATTTCCACCTTATGCCATAAATAAATTATCAAAATTTTGGATGCCAAGTTTATTAAAGTTGACTATTTCTAATGGGTATAAAAAAAATTCCCATTCATAAAAACATCACCATGGCCATTCGTATATGCATCAATTTATACAATTGTAACCTCATGTGTCCAAAATATAATTTTCCATTACCTTCAATAGATGCCATCATAGATTCCATTGTTGGATATGAAATGTTGTCACTTATGAATGGTTTTTTAGGCTATAATCAAATCCACATAGCCCATGAAGACCAAAAAAAATAACATTTACTACATAGTGGGGAACCTATTGCTACAAAAAAATGACTTTCAACCTTAAAAATTCTAGATTAACATATCAATGTGCCATGACTCACATTTTACATGATCTTATACACAAGATTGTGGAAACTTATGTTGATGGCCTCATTGCCAAATATAAGAGTATCAAAACACACCTCATTGATATAGCTATCATTTTTTATCAATTAATCAAATATAAAGTTATACTTAACCCATACAAGTGTGTCTTTGGCATCACATATGGTAAACTTTTAGGGTTGCTAGTCTCCCTCATGACATTAATTTTAATCCCATCAAAATTAACGCTATAGTCAACATGCCCATTCCTAACATTCACACTTACCTTAGTAAACTTGGGGTAATATGATAGTTCATCCCATAAATGGTTTATTGTATCTACTCTATTAGTTCCCTTCTCAAAAAAGGTAATGTTCTAGAATGGACATGTTCATGTCAAAAATATTTTGATAACATGAAAGAATCTTTGCTCTATCCTCCCAATCTTAGACCAGCTTCTAATTTCCATCCTTTAATCTTATACACCCATATCATTTGGGTAAATGTTTTCCTAATAATATATTACTAAAAGAGAATAAACTATTTACTACATTATTTGAGGCCTAATTAAATATGAAAAATGTTATACTAAAGTAGAACATGATTGTCTTGCTATCTACTTCATAGCTAAAAAGCTTTGTCAGTGTATGCTTTATCATACCACCTATGTCAATGGTCCACTCTAATCCACTTCATCATTTCTTGTCCAAATCATTCTTACCTAAAGATAGAATTGTCAAATGGATGGACCTCCAATGTAATTTGACCTTTGAATTGTCACATAAAAGATTGTCAAAGGAAAATTCATCATCGACTAATTTGCAGTGACACCTATACCAACTACAAATCACCTTCAAGATAATCTCCCTGATGATAAAAGTCTTTATATCAAAGGTCTTAACCAGGTTATCCCCATTAAAGATTATTTCCATAATTTCACTATTGATTTAAAGGTAAATAATCAGGAAGATACCAATATCATTCCTAATACTACTAAATACAAAGCAGTTATCAAAGAGATTTATGGAGTTACCATTGATTTTCATGAAAACACCTAGACCCTTCACTTTGATGGTGAAAAATACCTCCAAGGAACTAGGGCAGGTTGTATTCTAGAAAACCCATATGGTAAGATCATCCCTCTATAATTTAGGTTAATTTTTGACGTTACTAATAACATGATTGATTATGAAGCTCTCATATTAGGTATAAAGGCCACACTTGACTTAGAAATCCCATATCTACATGCTTTGAGTGACTCATGACTTATTTTTTTCCAAGTTAATGGTGATTATTAGTGTAAAATTGAAAATCTAGTTTCTTATCATCAAATGGAAAGCACACTTACCAAAGAGTTTGTTTCTTTTCCCATTGATCCAATCCCAAGAGATCAAAATTCCATAATTGATTCTCTTGCTTCTTCAACATCTTTATTTCATCCTCACAAAGTACTTAATGATTCCCAATTTTTTACTCAAATAAGAAAATCACCCTCTTCTATCCAATCAAATAATTTGCTTATTTTCATATTGAATATTGTCACTATTTGAAAACCCCATGGTACAAAAACATCATCCAATTCCTTGAACATCAAACCAATCTTCTAGACATAGATTATTAGGAAAAGACCAAAATATGTAACAAGCATTTAAATATGTCTTCCGATACAACACCTTTTATTTATGTAATGTATAAAGTGCCATGATCCATTGTGTGATGCAAGAATAAGTTCTTCATATCCTCTAAAAAGCACATGGGATCATTTATGGTGGTAACTATAGTGAACATGCTACAACATGAAAATGCTTATATATGGGATACTTTTGGCCTACTTTAGAGAAGGACACTATCAATTTTATAAAAAATTGTAATCCTTGCCAACTTCATGATGATTTAATCCATTCACCACCAGTTGAGATCAAAATTATGGAGTCTCCTTGGCCATTCTCCATGAGGGTATTATATCTCATTGTTAAATTATATCGGTAACAAGATGGTAATGTTTTTATCATTACTACTACTAAATATTTTACTAAAGGGATAGAAGTTATGTCTCTTGTCAATGTCATAGGAACCACTATTTATAAATTTATCCTTAACAAAGTCATTTGTTTCTTTTGAGTTCCCCATACTATCATTTATGATAATGGTGGAAATTTTAAAAACAAGAACATAAAATAATTATGTACTAAATTTAAAATTTCCCTCAAATTTTCCACACCTTATCATTCATAATGCAATGGACAAGCTAAAGCCACTAACAAAATTCTACAAAATACCATTCAGTAAACCTACACTAATTGGCATCTTCACTTATACCCTACACTTTGGGCATATTTTACTAGCATACGTATTGCCACAAGGGCAACACTATTCTCACTAGTATATGGTTCTAAATATGTCTTTCCATTAGAATTCAAACTCTCATGTTTACGTATATCTCTTCATGTTATCATTCTTGATGAAAAATTGCATGAATCTTGCCTTCATGCCCTAGACCTTCTTGATGAACACCATCTAGTCATTCTTCAACATAACCATCAATACAAGGCCTGCATCACCAAAAACCATAATGAAAAGATCAAATTTTTCACTTTTAATTTTGGTGATCTAGTCCTTAAATTATATTACACCCATGATAAAGAAAGAAAATATGCCCAAAAATGGTGAGGCCCCTATTTAGTGAAAGACATTCTTAGTCCTATCACTTACCATATACAAACTAATGAAGTCATATTTTTAAAGAACCCACTAATGTACAATTTTTGAATAAATATTTTGCTTGAATATTTCCCTTCTTTTCATACTTTTATATATTATCCTACTAACACTTATTGCAAGACTTCTCTAATGATCTCACCCTCTGCAGCTGTCTAACTTATAAAAAAACATTATTTTCCTTCCTTTGGTCCTTTGGTTTCTTCAAATTCATGAGTTACATTGTAATATCATGGATAGGACCCGATTTTACTCATGAATACTTTTTTCATACATCAATTTTTCATACTTTCTCTTTATTTTCACAAGTTTGTTCTTTTCCAATATGGACCCAACTTTACTCATGAATACTTTTTTTCATACATCAATTTTTCATACTTTTTCTTTCTTTTCACAAGTTTTTTCTTTTCCAATATGTTTTAAACCCACTTGGGTTTTTCTTTTGTTAATTATAGTGTAAGACCATGGATAGGACCAGGCTCTCCTCACAAATACCATTTTTGCCTTTTTTACCCACTTGGGTCTTTCTTTTGTGAGTTGTAGTGTAATACCATGGATAGGACTAGGCTCTCCTCGTAAATACCATTTTTGACACTATTCTACACCCATTTAAGTTTTTATTTATGAGTTACAGTGTAAAACCATGGATAGGACCAAGCTCTCCTCACAAATACCATTTTCTTACTTTTTATACCCACTTGGGTTTCTCTTTTATGAGTTGTAGTGTAAGACCATGAATAGGACCAAGCTCTCCTCATAAAAATCTATGTATTATTTCAAACATTTTTACCAAACCAAGTGCTCTTTTTATATAATATTCATAAATGATTACAATTTTGTGATCCCATATCCTCAGCCTCCATTTTTTTTTTCTTTTGTGGTTAAACTTGCACAAAAAACTATCTTAGTGTGTTTCCCTACACTTACATACATGCTTATGATAAGGAATCATACTTACCTCTCATTATATCCTTTTCACACTATCACATTTTTTGTGATTTGAATTAATTTAAATTATTTCATGTTCATTTTCACTTGATTTACCTTCCTTTCATTCTACTTTGGATTAAAAAAGGTTGAAGTTAAGATAACATTTTTATTTCACATGCATAAACAAGACTCATAGACACCATGCTCTCTAAGTCCTCTTTCTTAGCTACCAAGTCCAAAGTATTCAAATGATAGCCTTTTTGAGCACCCATATTTGGTTCTTTGAATCTATATGGAGGAATAATAAAAAAATCCATCAAAAAGTTAAAATACAAATCATTTTTAATGATCAAAATGTAATATATAATTTAAAAAGTCAACATCACACTAAAAGGCATGATTCATAGCACATCTCCTATCTATAATAAAATATCAAACTCCATAGTTGGCCTCATCATAAATCCAAGGTCCATTAGGGTGTGGTAGATCAGTATATTGGGATAAGAGAATTCAAAATAATCTAGTGTTACATAATTTCTCACATAAGTACCTAATCTTTACAGTAAACCAAAGACTCTGTAAGGGGTCTTGAAGAATGGGGAACATGTTGTGGTAAGGTAGGTCCATTTTAGTTTTAATGCGTATAGCCTTCATGGAATGATATTCATACTTCCTTTGATAGCACAAGATTTGTGTGGTTAGAAGAAGTTCTTCAGAGTCCTTAATGTCTAAAGTCCTCTTGTTTTGACAAACCTAATTTTAGTGTCTTGAATTTGATAAAGAGTCTATCTACCTTGATTTTTCCTTCATTTATGATGTGACTCTCAATTCATCTAATAAAACCAACAACACACTCAAAAAATCCTAAGAACTCCTTCAAGACATTCACGTTCATGACAAGATGTTGTCTTGACAATAGATAAACATTGGCACTTGGATCTCAACATGGAACCATATAGAAATATTCATAAACAAATAAATACCATCAAATATATAGTAGACACACCTTACCTAACCTAGTTACACCTAACTTAAGACCTTTTTATGGTTAGAAAAGATGTACTAGGTCACTAGACCAAACCATGCTCTTTGGCAATGATAGGGGCTTGTAGCCGTGTTGACCCTATCTTTTCCTTATAACTTTATACAAATCATAGATAACATAAAACCCAAATATGTTATTTATAACCATTAAGGTATTATACCACATACCTCAATTTCACCTATGATTGTTTTATATGGAATGGTACTGATAGTAACTTTGATAGAGCTAATTAGGTCTTTAAACTAATCTATTTTGGAGGTATAGAGTACAAAGATGAACCAAAGCCCAAAAATCACATGATAAATATAAAATGACATTTGATGACTATCTAAACTAATATCCACTCATTTGATAACCCTAAATCACCATTTAGACACTCTGTCTCAGTATTTCTGTGCATACAAGGACTAAAAATAAGTTCGAACTAGAAAGTACACTTACCAATAAAGTTAGACCTTAAAACTTTAGGTAGTGTACATAAATACCTAGAGCACTAGGATTTCAAGTTTTTGAGATTTTTCATCGTAAAGATTCTTAGATCCATGAAGCCCTAGTTAGGGCCTAGTCAACATAAAAATGAAGCTATAGAGCACATCCAATGGTTTTAAAATCCCAGATAAATTTTGTTAAGTTCATTTTTATCCCCTCTAAGTGTCTAAGATATCACAGAGAAGAATTCAATACTCTAAACATCAACTATCAATCTCTCCCTCACTATCCTGTCTAGTTCAATCACATAATCCCATAAAAAGTATGAATAAAAGCAAAAATCTTCATCTCTAATCCATACTAATCTTTATTACATCCTTCAAAATTATTCATACATATATCTTTCATGAATAATCCATGCATACATGTATATCACTCAACTTGGAAATTCAAATCCTATTCTTGACCTCACACAACCAACTCCCAAAATGGAGTTAATAACTTACTAATCAAATAAGATACTAACCACTTAATAACTTGCCTAACTGACTTGAGATCCTATAGAATATGATCTCCAAATCCATTTTATTTAAGGATCCACACAAAATATTTGACTTTCAGCAAGTTTAGGCCTTATTCATGATTATGAGATACATTTTCTCAAATTTGAAAATTTTAATTGCATATTTTGGAGGGAAAACTAACTAATACACCTAAACAACCTAGACTTAACCAAAAATAATGAAAATGCATTAACCACATGAGGATGCTCATACATCATTATTACAAGGATCAAAAAGAGCATTCTTCACTTGTTTTTCTTTATCAACGCTTCCACACTTGTGCCCAATTTGATGATATCATACTTTGTCATCTAGTTTGCATCTTCAGCTAGTTGGTTCCTCCATGTTGACCAGGATCCCAAATTTTATCTTGAGATGAAAAATAGTGTCTTTATTTGTTAGGTTCTTCAAATGAATTATTTGTCTCCTTGATGTTTAGTTTCCTCTTTTCACTTATACCTACAACTAACTCCATAATGTTAGACAAAAATATACCTTCATTTTCTTCTTGGCTTAGCTTGTTATTGTCCTCCCAAAGTTTGATGTTTGCATAATGATCATTGCTAGTATATGATTTAAGGTATCTATTAATCAAGATCTTCATCTTCTCATACATTTCATACTCTCTTTCAGTGTTTTTTTACTTACCCTTACTATCCACATGATTTCCATCAACTTTCCCTTGCCATAGATATCAAAACTCCATTCTTTATCCCTTTATCTTAGTCCTTTGGTAGGATTAATTTCAAAGTCTTGAGATTGAAACCAAAAGTGTCTCACTTCTTCTATTGAAGCTCTTAAAAACTCATCATCCTTTGACACAAATTCTTGACTAGTATGGTTGTCACTATCATACATAAGACTCTCATTTTGTTCGTCATCTAAAACATCACCTACTCTATCATCTATAGTAGCCTTATGATCTTCTTTGAGAATACTTGGTTTCATATCAATTCCAACATAAACTCCCAAATTACATCCTTCACTACCAAGGTCCATTTTTTCTCCATGTTTTCATGTTGCCATCATGCAATAGGACTTACATTTTCCATTGTCAAGGAAATTACTGTCCATTACATGGGCTAATTCAAGTAAATTATCTTGGAAAATAATCAAGTTACTCTCATTGTTCTTCAAATAATTTCCATTTACCTTTTTAATTTGATCCTTAGTATTACCTCCACCACTTGCTAGTTCATCACACAAAACTATCCTCATATTACTATCATTATCAAATCATACTTATTGATTTCTTGATAAGGACACTACCTCAATTTTTTCGTTTTTATGGTTACCTTGAAATGAAATAGCCTACTCATCCTTTGGTCCACATGACTCATTGCTTGATTATCCTCTAAACAACTTCTCTAATTTCTCTAATTCCACCTCCCACCATTATAACTCTTTTTTGTGATTCTACCAAAGAAGTCTATTATTCCTTATATGTTCTTCCATGCTCACTAAGCACTTGTGATGTTGCATTTCATAAATTAAGATGTATTCTATTTCTAGAATCACACAAGTTAAGTTAGATTCAAAACCTATTACCTCATTTTAATGAACATTGATCATGGCTTCCTCTTCCTTCACTCGTACAAACTCCTTATCACCTTGTAACAATGCCTTGGAATCTGATCCACCTATAGCAATGTATTATTCTCTCAAAGGTGTGAGAGTGTGATTTATTCTATTCATATCAAAGCTATAAGTGTTGTTTCTCCCATCATGTATGGCTTTCCTATCAAATTTCCATGGTCTTCCCAGTAAGATGTGATACATGTCCATAGGTATAACATCACATATCATTTGATATTTGTAAGTACCAATCTATAAGTATACCTTGCATTGTTAATCCACTAATTCTTGATGTCCTCTTTGTAGCCATGAAACTTTGTAAGCTATAAGATGCTCCTTTTTCTTTAAACCCAACTTCTCCACCATTTTAGTTGAAACCAAGTTATCTGTGTTCCCACTGTCTGTTATGACTTTACAACATTTGCCTTTACTCTTGCATTTTATCCTGAATAGTGTTTTTCTTTGAGGTGGTTCCACTATCTCTTTGTTAGGATTAATCAAAACTCTTTTCTTGAAAAAAGACTCACCTTCTTCTGGAGTATCTTTATAAGTTGTTGTTAGTTCATTGGTTTGTTCTTCCTCCTCTCCTTGGGTAGCATGCACTCTTTTTTATTGACTTGTAGATGGATTATCAGGACACTCATAAGCCCTATGACCAACATATTTATTACATCTAAATCACTTACCTAGAAATCGGTCTCCTCCTCTTTGATAAGTTCTTCCTCCTTTTGGGATATAGTCATCTTTGGAACTTTGGGGACTGTTATGTGAGCTATTGCCTTCATTTGGGGTTGTTATTAATTGTGTTATTCTTCCTTGCATCACTCTACCCCTAAAATATCTATCCATTCCTATTGCATATGAGGTTTTCTTCCTTGAAAGTTTCTCCTCTACCTTCAAAGCAAACTGGTATGCCTCTTCCACTAATTTTGGATTGAGAAGGTTGATCTCATCCTAAGCATCATACTTCAAGTCATTAATTTACCTAGCTACCTTCTCCATATCATCCTTAATATGGAATGATCTTATTGTTAACCTATAAAACTTAGTATATTTTTTACAAACATGTCCTTTTGTTTCAAATTTTTTAATTGCCTAAAAATATTAGCTTGGTAATCTAAGGGCATGAATTTACCTTTAATTTTTGCTACCATTCTATCCCAACTCTTGATTTTTGGCTTTCCTTTTCTCCTCCTTTCCTATTACACTCCTTCCCACCATAGGGATGTATGTCTCTTCAATATGGTCATGGCATACTTGACTTTCTTGTCATCTTCTTCTATTCCTTCATATTCAAAGTACTTGTCTAATGCATTGATCTAATCAATCAATTTTTCCATGTTCAAATTTCCTTCATACATTGGAACCTCCATATTTGGATTTTAATTCACCTTCATAATGGATTTGATCATCCTCTATTCAGATGTATCATATTTTATCACCAATTCTTCCTCTGGTGTCTCTTTTTCTCTATCACTAACTTCACCCATGTCAGCACCTCTCCTTTGAGCCATCTCTAGGTCTTATAACCTAGCTTGTAGGTTCCTAAATTCTTCTATTATTACCATCTATTATACTAGTCTCCTTCCTCTAGCACTACCTCTATTCCTAACTCTCATGGCCATCTTGAAGATCTTCTCTCTTTCTAACAAATCATTTTTCCTTCTTTTTGCTTGGATCTTGGATTGTGCACAATCCCTTGGCTCTGATACCAGAATTTATGTGACTCTCAATTCATCTAATCACACCAAAAACACACTCAAACAATCCTAAGAACTCTTTTTAAGGCATTCAAGTTCATGACAAGATGTTGTCTTGATAATACATAAACATTGACACTTGGATCTCAACATGGAACCATATAGAAAGATTCATAAACAAATAAATACCATCTAAGATACAATAGACACACCTTACGTAACCTATTTAAACCTAACTTAAGAACTTTTTATGGTTAGAAAAGATGTACTAGGTCACTAGACCAAACCATGCTCTTTGGCAAGGCAAGGGGCTTATAGCCCTATTGACCCTATATTTTCCTCATAACTTTCTTCAAAGCATAGATAACATAAAACCCAAATATGTTCCTGATACCCATTAAGAGATTATACCACATACCTCAATTTCACTTGTGATTGTTTTATATGGAATGGTACTAATAGCAACTATGATAGACCTAATTAAGTCTCTAAACTACTCTATTTTGGAGGTATAAAAAGTATAAAGATGACCTAGAGCCCACAAATCACATTATAAATACAAAATGACATTTGATGACTATTTAAACCAATATCCACTCATTTGATAACCCTAAATCACCATTTAGACACTTTATCTCTGTATTTTTGTGCATATAAGGACTAAAAATAGGTTTAAACTAAAAATTACACTTACCAATAAAGCTAGACCTTAAAACTTTGGTCAGTGGACATAAATGCTTGGAGCACTAGGATTTTAATTTTTTGATATTTTTCACTGCAAAGATTCTTAGATCCATGAAGCCCTAGTTAGGGCCTAGTCAACACAAAAATGAAGCTATAGAGCACATTCGATGGTTCAAAACCCCAAATAATTTTTTTTGAGTTAATTTTTATCCCCTATAAGTGTCTGAGCTATCATAGAGAATAAATTGATTCTCTAAACAATGACTATCAATCTCTTCCTTACTGTCTTATCTGGTTCAGTCACACAGTCCTATAAAAAGTATGAAAAAAAGCTAAAATCTTCATCTCCAATCCATAATAATATTTATTCCATCCTTAAAAAGTCTTAATACATATATATTTCATGAATAATCCATGCATACATGTATATCACTCAACTTGGATACTCAAATCCTATTCTTGACCTCACACAACTAACTCTCAAAATGTAGTTAATAGCTTACTATTCAAACAAGATACTAATCAATTAATAACTCACTTAACTAACTTGAGATCCTATAGAGTATGATCTCCAAATCCATTTTAGTTAAGGATCCACACACAATCTCAGCCTTTAGACACATTTATGCCTTATTCATGCTTATGAGATACATTTTCTCAAATTTGAAAATTTGAATTACATATTTTAGAGGGAAAACTAAATAATACACCTAAACAACCTAGACTTAACCAAAAACAATGAAAACACATTAACCACATGAGGATGCTCCTACATCAATTTACCCCACCACCCATTTCATTTCCCTTCTTGAAAAAAAGTTTTAATTCTCAATCGGTTTCCCCATTTCTATATTCCCTCTTCTTCACATCTTAAAACATGCTAACCCTACTTTATTTTGGGCTTATTTATCTTTAAAAAAAAAGTATGCTTGAGTGATTATGGATTATTTTAATTTATGGCATTATTTTATATTTATAGACATGCCTTGGTTTCATTTGAAATATTTTCATTGTCATTCCTTTTTTCAGACAACTGTGTAGGTTTCTGTATTATCATTCTTTTTTTGAACAACTCCATCTGTTTCTATAATTCTATCCTTTTTTTGGACAACTACATCCATTTATATTTTTTTGTGATTTTTCCATTGTTAAGTGAGTTTGGATTTTTACTTCTCACTCACCAATGTTGTTTTCTCATTCATGTACTTTTTCCATTGATGATTGAGTAAGGATTGTTACTGCTCACTCATCCATGTTGTTTTACCATTTCTTGCCCATCTTTGTTTAAGTAAGGATTGTTACTAATTTCACATTGATGTTAGATTTTCATTTTTATTATATCCTTAGTTTTATTTAGTTTGTTACCTTTCTTACTTAAGGCATAACTTGTTTGCATTTTTTGGTCATTTAGTAGCCTTGGCTTTTTGGTTACCTAATTTACTCTAAATTTTGGCTTGGTAATTTGGTCCTAACTTAGAATTTACCACCCTAGCTTACCAAATTTCTAAGTACATCATGCCTACACATTTCATTTATATTAACTTTATTGCATTTGTTTGTTTGTTTTCTTTAGGTTTTGTATCCTTAGGGTTTGTCCAAAGTAATCTCTACACCCTCCACAATCAAAATTACAAACATAAAAAACCACCATTCAATGATAAAGGTAAGTCAAATTATGCATACATTACTTATTTATTTTAGTTATTTCCTCTTAGACATTAAATTTCAATTAGCTATCTAAAAGGCCTTTCCCATTCCTCCTAGAATATTTTTAGAATTATTAATGATGTTAATAGCCTGTTGACCCATTTTAAAGGGGTATCCATTGAGCATGTTTATAGGGAAGGCAATAGGGGTGATGATTGCATGGAAAATCTTGGTGTCCTAAGGAGTGACTTTTTTACTTGGCACAAGAAGGACTTTCCAAATGACATCATCCTGATTATCGAATTGAAGAAAGGACACATCATGCATAGTCATGGTGGCATTATTAATTATGACACAAACTTGAATCAAAGGTTATAATTTTTATACGTACAAGACCATTATTACTGAGGCCTTTCACATTTGGGTCACTCCAAGATTGCACAACATATATGAATTCAGCTCTTTTTTCTATAAGCCTTTCATTTCCTTCCTCAAGAGCCCAAATTGTGAAATCTGTAGAAATAGTCTACAATTCCACAAAATGGGTGGGGATAAAGATTATTTTGAACCAATTTATTACATCGATGTAAAGGAAAATGATTATGTGTGGCACAAAATGGTCAAGGGTGGATTGGTTCCATTCATGAAGCATCTTGTTGGGCATGACACAGGTCTATCTAGGGACTTTGCTTACAGATGGAAATACCATGAGGTTAGAATTTATGGACTTAAAATCTTGATCATTAAGGAGCTTATTGGTGAGACTATAGGGATGGAATGTAATGGCATAAAATCCATAAAAGATAAGAGATGAAAGGAGGATCTTATGGGCATGTTATTTAAGAAGAATAAAAAGAAACCCAAAACTTCATCACACTAGGGTTTCATGAGGGTGAACTACCAAAGAAATGGCCTAAATTTTGTCTCCAGATTATGAGGTACATCACATTGGAGGGAAAACACATCATGTTATTCTTATATTACTTCCTCCTTCTTAACCACTTCAAAGGACATATAATCAACATCATGTTCTTTTTGTTGCAATCCTTGGAGGCATCGATGCTGGATTTTAAAAAGAACCCATCAACTAATTTAATCCATCAAGGTCTTATTTTGTTTTTGATCAAATGTGGGGAGTTGTTATAGTCCAATATAATCATTAAAACTATCAACATTCATATTGAGATAGAGAATTATCAATAAGGGAAAGGGGATGATACTGAGTCAGATTTGGGCAATGATCAGGAGGAGAAAATCAATGGGGATTCTTCCAAACATGTTTAGAAGGATCCCAATCTAGATATGGGGAGCCCTATCTTCATCCAGCCACTTTCTAGCAAAGGAAAAAGGGGTCTTTGGTCCCAATGAAATGGAAATTTTGGAATCCATTTAAAAGTTACACATGAAGATTGTCATTCAGAAGCTAATGTGTGGAGAAATTGTAGATATATTTGAGAATCTTAAAGGGTTCTTGAGCCTTCAGGTGGTAGCTTATAAAGTGGGTAAAGATCAGATGGTTCACACTCTATAGGGAAAATCTAATCAGAGTGGTGGAGAGGAGGAGGTTACCTGAGATCTTGAGGAATAGAAAGTGGACCTTCAGACCTTTGACATCAAGTGCAAAAGATAGGATGTTTGTAAGGATCAATTTGTTGGCAGTCAAGCTAGAGGAAAGAATAACAAAGGTGGTAGTATCGAGACCAAGTAGTTGGTCTTTTATTCTGATTTAGAATAGTTTCTCCTTCCCTATTTATTTTTGGATATTTTTAGGTTTATTAGCTGATAGTTGGCATAAGTTTGGTAGCATGGGGTTTTAGCTATCGAGTCTATATTTTATCCTTTTTTTTATTGTTTTGTATTGCCTATCTTTCAGTTATTCATTATAAAGGGAATAGGTCCCTTCAACCTAGTTGGTTAACTAATCAAATAAAAAAATTACTTTCAATTATTTTATGCTTTAAAATATTATGATTTACTTAGTTTAGCATTGTGTGTTTCTATGTTCTTTTCCCAATGCACCATCTTGTGTTACAATTGTGTGACACATGATGAGCTTCGAGTGGGGCATATGTATAAACATAATATTTTTAAATTTTATCAATCATTAATGTTTTTTATATTGAAGTAACCTATTAAGACTCAATATATCTAATTTCATGCCTTAAAGGGTGTACAAAGAAAGGGTTGGGTAGATCATTAGTGCATCACAAGATTGTTGTTCCTTATACCATTACTTAAAACTAACACAAACCTCTCCTATACATTTTTCTAAGCTTTGACACCACCTCCCTTACACATTCCTCCAAGAAATTTACCACCTCAAATAGACCTACTTAAGCCAAAACCTCTTTTTATAATTTATCAAATAAAGTCAGCCTGGGCTGACCCTATTCTTAAAATATAAGCTCTTATGGGATTAGGTCAGCCTCAACCAACCTAGTCTAAGACCTAACTGCTTTATCTATTAAATAATAGGGTTGATTGGGATGACTCTATTGGTTAAAATTTTGGAAAGGTTTAGGGTTATATACATCTATATAAACATATCCTTTTCACCATTTTCATATATAGAGAGGGATAGAGATAATCATTTATTTGTGTATATGCTTATCCACCATTCTAATAGTAGAGCCATTACTTAGGTTTTCATATTGATTTTGGAGAGAATAATCCTATCTTGTGAAAATTTGGGATTCAATAGGAGGTCCTTGGATAAGCTATAGTCCATTGTCTATCCTTAGTTGATTCAACATACACAACAACCTCTTTCAAAGCACCATTGGCCAAGGGAGATATTAAGGATCGACAAGTTTGTCTCCAAAGATAAGCATTCCTAACTCTTATTCCTTTTTATTAATGTAGATAGATTTACATGTTTTAGATTATGAATATGTTTCTCTCTCTATGCATTAGGATTAACTTTTCATTGACTTAAATAGAGTTCTTCATTTCAGTTTACTTTTATGTTTATTACCCCATTTCATGCCATAAACTTTGATGAGCACTAGATTAGATTTACTTTACTTGTAATTTATTTGATAATAAAACATAGGACCTAGCTAGGATTATTGTGTGGTATTTTTTGAATAAAGGATTCTGAACCCTCTCTAGTGATATTTTATGGTAAGAGACCCTTTCGTTAGGTATAGAAAATCCATATTGGTCATGACCCCGATTTTCTAAATGTACTAACAAAAAGAAGGGCTAGTGTGATTTATCTTCTCCAAGCTAAGATTGATTTGTAGATTAGCTTCAATTTCCCTTGTATACACTTACCACCCCCATCAAAATAAACATTAATGCCTTATGCAAATTGTAGTTTTCCACACATATATTTTTGAACTCATCTTGTACTATTTATTCTTTTTGGTCATTCAGTTACATGCTTATTTTTTATTTGAATGAAATTATAAAATACAAAAACATTGATAAAATAGAAAAATACTTAAAATATTTTATCCCTATCATGATCATAATTGATACATATTTTAATATGTTTAATATAAAAAAGTATTTTACCTAGATTTTATTATTATACATGTTCCTTAAATGTGTCTTCCTTGTGTTTACTTTATCAAAACTACAAAATCTGAAAACATTCAAAACATATAATAATAATATGTTTTGCCTTTTTCTTAGTCATTGGATACACATCATACATATCACTATAGAGTTTACATATCCATGATTTTAGAACCATTTTCTAATGATATGCCTTGATTTGAGTAAGAGGTGGGATAACCTATCCTAATATGTATACATTTATGGATCTCTCAAGGGTGGGACGTTGCTTACTTTGTTAAGAAATCCCATTTTCTATGTAGAGCTAGATTTACTTTCAATATGTTTCTTACTAATTAATTATATGAGGTACACATCTCTTCATGATGTACATGGATTTGTTCATATTATTTTTAGCATATTACTACATTGGAATAATATATTTTATACATCACCATCCTCAAATATATGAATTTATTTAGGCCTCCTTACTTATTTTATTGAATTCTTCTATTTTATGTATTTCACATATCACTTGATTTTTATTTGCATTAAAATTCTTCTAGCCACTGATTTCATGTTGTTTGTTACGTCTCATTAGTCTTGACCATTTGACCATAGTTCTCATTCTTAGAATTTACACTAGGGTTCTTAATGATAAAAACATACTTATCAGGACATTGTGTCATAGCATGTATTGAATTCTAAGAGAATCTTATAGGTGCTTATAATTATCCTCATCTCATTCTCCTAGTTTGTGAACCTTGTTCCTTTTATTTCCTATATATCCATGTGATTTATTTTATATTTTATTATATCTTTTTTAAGTAAAAAAATAAAAAAACATAATTACACACACACATTCTTTTACAAGGACTTTATATACAATCATAACTTTATTGGCTACATATATGTACACATATTTGCCTTTGTGGGCATTCTACCCTCACATGTTTTTTATTGACATATTATGAGTTTATTTGAGCATGAATTTAGTGTATTCTACCCATGGGGGTGTGAAATTTTGTTTTTATTATATACATTGTATTGGCTATATATGTATCACTTGATCATGCCATATTCCTTTAATGTCTTACATTGTTTCATTATTTGGGGGCTTTCATGTCCTTAGCACCATTTACATCTTGGCATTGCTTGATTTTCATATCCATTATTCACTTGAATATATATTTCACATTATTTTACATGGCACATATTTACCTATTGTGGAATTATATCAACACATGTTTTCTATATATAATTAATACTACATATTATTAACTTCAAACTCTATTATTTACACACTAAATTGACCCATAATAGTTATCATTGCTATATCTAATTTTATTTGAGCATTTTCATATTGGGGGAAAGAGGTCGTCCCCATGTACATCAATATATTTAACTTACTATTCAATTATTTATTTTGGCATTGCCATATAGTTGGTTATATCATACGTCATGGCATCTCGATTTTATACTACACTTTGGGAGCTATGTTATATATTCATATCACACTATTACATAAAACATGATACTTAATACAAATTTCATACATTTTATCATGTTATGATTATCATTTTTATTTACTAAATATCTCATATATTTCCCATCAATAGGTGGAAACATAAAAACATTAGAAAAAATATAAAACCTTGGAAAATTTCAAAAAACACTCACAAAATTCAAAAAATGAAAAACATTAAGAAAATATAAAAATAAAAAACATTACTTTATACATGTTACTATAGATCATTAAATCTAGATTTATATGTTAAACTAGTCTTGTACAGTTGAAAAATATATCTCGGGGCTTTACCTTTTAACTTGACCTTCCTTGCTGCCAAAAGGCTCGCACTCACCACCTCACTAGGCCTAATTACTTACTTTTAATTCCATCCCTAATTATTTTGATTGTCTATATCACTTGTAACCAAATAATTCCTAAAATATGATATATATCCATCATAATGAGTTATATAACCTCAAAAACTTTCCTTATTTTAGACAGTTGTGTTCAGGGCAACATAATTGTCCCTAGTCCCACATAAGTGTCCTTACCTTAAAACACTCAAATTTATAAATATTTCAAAGTATATGGGTTGGCCTAAGATGTCATGAACCCTTATATGAAATTTATTTGAAAAGTGTTAGTATAAATACAAGTCAAATCTAATTTATTTGGACATTTAGCAATTACCAAGTAATCACCCATTAAAGCTCAATCAATAAATTGCACAATTAAGTCATTCTACCCTATTCATCCCTATCTTCATATCAAGATTATGAGAAGTCATACTATAGGTCTGAAGCACTCAAAAGAGAACCTATGAGCCATATTTGTTAAGTTAAAAGATAGATAATTACATGCATTTTCATATAGTATATTTTACCCTTGTGCACATACATAATTTTGAGGCCCTCCTTAGAGTATTGGCTGTGTAATTAGTTCTCATTGACAGAGGGGTATTTTAGGTCAGCTCAACACCATGATCCCACTAACCCATTTTTTTCAAGGTAACCTAACCTAAGGTGGAATGTTAGAGTTTGTGATAAAAATAGTCATTGACAACCTATGTGCAATATTCATATACATTAGATGAAAGGTGATAGAAAACTTATAAATACTTAGGTGGTCACATCTTAATATAATGAATATTTTATAGAGGACAACTACATCAAGATTTGGACATTTGTGTTAGGATTTGAATACTAACATCGATGCAAGTGTCCAAAGGGTTATGCAAGTGTCCAGGCAACTAGAAAGAATATTTCTAGAATCTGACAACTAGTTCTTAAACATTAGACAACCTATTCTACACATGCACATCCCAAATCTACTTTTTGTATCATGGCATAAGCGAAGTATTATTTCTTATTTTTGATTGTACAATCAAAATATTTTTTAGTATTGTAATTTATATATTTAGTATTTTCATAATTCAACACTAAAATTGAATATTATAAACTAAATTATTTAATTGGCCTAATTTAAGGAATAGGTTATCTCACTCTTAAATAGTTTATTCATCCCAACCCTTAATGTCCAAAAAGGGTTAAACATTAGATGAACATGACCTTTGAGTCTTCTATCCTAACCTAACTTATTCTAGGGTTTACAACCTTCTAGGGTTCTAGATTGTTGTGTTTTTTTTTTGGTTCTGATTTGCTTCACTTATTCATATCTTTGTATATATTTATAAATAATGTAAAATATTAATCACAAAGATCATTTATAAATGGAATAAAAATAAGCATTAATAAATCATTTGAAGGTAAATAAATATTTAATTGATGCATATTTTTATGTTACAAGAGATGAAATTAGTAAACATGCTAAGGCAACTACCTCTACATCTAATTATGAACCTTTATATGGTCTTAATATTACTACATATTTCATAGGATCCATTATTAATTCAACTAAATTACTAGTTTCAATGCCTATTTCAACATAAATTTTTGCATCCCCTTTGGTGACTTCTCAAAATTCAAACCTTAGTGATCAAAATGTACAAGATCTTATACAAACTATAAAACTTTTGAAAGCTAAGGTTACCAACATTGAGCAAAATTCCATGAAATCACCTCATGTTATTGATTCATAATATGTATTGCATAACCCTCCTACACCTAAGATAAATTTGTACACTATACCAACTAGTTTGTTTGCACCTAAGTTCACACCTTATGATGGCAAGGGTGATCCTAAGCAACATCTTCAATCCTTTTATGTTGCATCCCTTGATTATGATTCTAATGATAAACTATTGACCAAATTATTTCTAAGAATCTTAAATTACCACACTTTAATATGGTTTTATGATCTACTAATAAAATCAAGAAAAATATTTAAATCCCTAGATTATCAAAATTTATCACATTTTTCAATCAACATTACAAAAAAGATGTCATATGCATAAATTTCTAAGATCAAACAAGGAACCAATGAACCAATTAATGAATATGTCTTGAGATATAAGACAATTTTGGCCAAAATGACAAATCCAATGGTGGATAAATAAATTCAAGACATATTCAAGAAAATTTTGCTTGCTCCTTTACATGAGTATAGTGTTTTCAAGAAACTCAATTCTTTTGATGACTTATGCCATATTTTTTGAGATAGAGAAATGAAACTTATTGCATTAAAAAAGCTCAAATATGTAGCTAACACACCAAATACATCCACTAACAAGTTTCATATCAAACTAATTTATAAGTTAAAACCTATTAAGGCTAAAAATTACATAACTACCACGGTTAATATAGTGTTGCAACAACCTCATAGGTTCATCTTACTAATGCACCTAAGAGAAAAATTACAAAATTACCTAGGTATCCAAATTTTTTACTTCTAAATTTAATAAAGTGTCATTTCATATCTCTCCCTCCTCTTATGGTGGTTGATATGAATCAACATTTACCAAAATGATTTGATGTCAATGTCTGTTGTGACTACCACTAATGTGTAGGACATCCTATGATATATGTTATAAATTAAGGCAAAAGATACAAGATATTATTGATAGTGAACAACTTACTTTTAAGTCTTCTCCTAAAAATTCAAGATCATAACCAATGATCATCAAAACCAAAAGATATTCAATAATCCATTGAAATTTCATTCTAAGACAACTCTAGAAGTGCTAATGGAATATCATGAACATCCTTATTCATCCCATTATGGGAACCCAATAGATTGGATTATTGGTACATTTATACATGAAATGCCTCTTATGGTTCTAATACATTCTATTTCATTTGATGACAGTGAGATTATGGATGATGACTCAGATCTTCATTCATTATTTATCAGAGCATATATTGATCATCAGCCTATACATAGTGTTATGATTGATAATGGTGATATTAAAAATGTATGTCCCATGAAATTACTCACACATTTTGGATACACACATGATGACTTAATCCCTTCAACTAAAATGATAAAAACATTTGATAGAAAGCTACAACACATTTTTGGTGAGATTGATTTACCTATGCAAGTTGGTCCAACATATATGACCACTACCTTTTAAGTTATACCACATATGAGAGTATTTGATATGATATTGGGATGTCCTTAGATACATAAGCTCCATGCACTACCTTTCACCATGCATTTTTGTCTTAAATATATTCAAATCAATAAGCTAATTAAATTTTTGGGGATTACATATGAACATCCTTTGCAATAAGTAGAGTTTGTTTCATGATAATTTATTATACAACCTACTAAGTTTAATCATGTGAAAAAGGGTAAGAAACAATAAATACCCTTTTATAAGTGCCCCATACTTGAGAGGACTTTACATCAATGAACTACAATGGACTCTTTGAGATCCTCATTCACACCTCCATGGCTTGGCCATTTACCTACATCAGAACACCATGTTTTGAAATGGGTAACAAGACCCACTATTATACTAAAGAAATTATAAAACACCAAATAGTGGATTCCACAAACCCATACACCTCCTATTAATACTTCACCACCACATAGTCATATGAGACATACATAAAGCATCACATGTTCTACACATTCAAATTTAGCACATATACATGATCCTTGGCAACATGACTAATTTATTATACCAAATTCAAATTATAGAGCACCCTATGAGAATTCATTAGATGGGATTGTCAGCTAACACTCTCTTTCCAAACATTCCAAAAAAAATCTAAAATTTCTAAAAAACATTCAAACAAAAATGATAAAAATATTTAGCATTACACATGTTTACTAGTTCTTGCATATGTTGTTTACTTTATATTAGTAGATAACATATCATTTCTATACACACATATGTTTCATAGGTACTTAAGTGTGATACAGGCATACATTAGACCCATGGTATCTCAAGAATGCATATGTTGGACCTTTCCTCCTCCATCATGATACACTACATTGTGGACATCTTGCTTCTATATGATCATGATTGACACATGATATTATTTTATGATCATTTTTCATTATCTTAAAGATATTATATATCTTACACATGAATATACTCATGTTTTTATCTTACACAATGTATTTAATATGTTATTCTACATGACATTTTGATAATACATGTATGCAAGGGCTAGTATGACATGTTTATTTTAGTTGCTTATATCTCATTACTTCATTTATTTACATTAGCTTACTTGAATGTGATTATGTTTGCTTCTTTGTCTTTATTTTGGAACATTTGAACATGTTCCTTTACTTTTTGGCCATAGTGCAATGAATTTTACTTTTGTATTTGATGTCTAGATAATTGCACATGTCTTCCACTTGAGTGTATGACATTTGAACATGCCCCTTGTTTGGTCTCCTTGAGCCCCTCTTTGTATGACATTTGAGTACTCTTGCATATGTGCTTAATTATTTATTGAGCTTGTTATCTTTTAGATGTTTCCATGATTCTTATCATGCATCTTAGGGCTTGTTATTTATGTATATTATGATATTAATTGATATATCTACTTAGACATGACATTATTATATGATTTTTTACTACATAATTCATATAGATACAGCATAGTTATCTTATCCTTTTGAGATAAGGTGATTATCACTTTTACAATACCATCACATCCAAAGGGGGCATATCATTGGGGGAATGTCATATAATACATGTCTATGCATACATACAGTTGATAGAATAGGCATAATTTGATTCAATTTACATAGTTTGCATGATTCAGATATACATTTGGGACATAATTCTATGCATTGGGCACAGATTTGGGGAAAATATTTTTAGATTTGTGATACATATTATATACATGTTATAGAGTAGAGATTACATTTTTATATATGTTTCACCTTGAGACATATTCAAGGTGTATTTTCAGTAAATTATAGATACACTTTCAAAATTATACATACATTTATGCACTGACCTTACCAAGATGCATTGTTTAGGAGTTTATCTATTGTATTAGTTGACTCTTTTTTATTAGTGCAATTGATATTTTTTCCTCTCGATGGATGTGGAAATATGATTATATTATTTTGGTTTGATATGGTTATACCATTTGACTCAGAAGAGATTAGATAAATTGGCTAGATTGGCTATACTTGAGTTATGAGGTATATATTATGTACTCTCAATGGACTTGGCACAATTCATACTTATACCAAATTATGGGTAAAATCACCCTCCAATTACCCTTGTCTCATATACAAGGTTAATTTTTTAACCTCTTTCCATTTCTTCACTTAGAAATCATTTTTACCAAGACAAACTACCAAGTGGCAACATAGTTGCATCAACACACTTGTGTTATCCTTCTTTGCTCTCTTTATTTCAAGTTATTTTCTTCCTTTAACCTAGTAATTTCATATTTATACATTACTAGATTAAAAGGGGGAATTGTAGATACTTAAATATGGATTTATATGTTAAACTAGTCTTGTACACTTGATAAATATATCTTAGGGATTTACCTTTTAGTTTGACCTTTCTTGCAGCCAAAGGCTCACACTCACCACCTCACTAGGTGTAATTTCTTATTTCTCAGTCTAACCCTAATTTTTTGGATTATCTAGATCACCTTTAATCACATAATGCCTAAAAGATAATATATATTTGTCATATTCAGTTACATAAACTCAATAGCATTCCTTCATCCTAGAAAATTATATACATAGCATGATAGTTATATATATGCAATTGTCCCTTCTCTAACATAGGTGTCCTTACCTTATAAGCACTCAAATTTTTAAATCTTTTAAAGTGTATGAGTTAGCCTAAGAATTTCATTAACCCTTGCATGAGGATTATTTTAAAATATCTAGTATAAATACAAGTCAAATCCTATTCATTTGGACATATAGTAATTACCAACTAATCAGACATTAAATCTCAATCAATAAATTATACAACTAAGATATTATACCTTATTCATCCTTATTTGCATATCAAGCATAGGAACAATCATACAACAAGTATTGGTGACTAATTTGACCCCTTAGTCAAATTAGTCAACCCCCTTGAAAGTTCAAACTTTTATAGGGTCTCCTAGATTGGAAAGTGGTCCACCATGGTCTTAAATGAGGTTACATCCTATTTTTCATCTTGGTCACACTTGTTTATTTCTCCTCATGTCATCTTAGGCCATATTTTGGATCATTTGATGAAATTGTATAGTTTTCATAAGGGAACAAGTGTGTAAAAGTATAATTGAATGTGTCTAATGTCAGATAAGTTTCATTTGTCAATCTTGAAACTGACATTTTACAATTTCAACATTAAAAGTAAGAAGATCAGTTGAAAAATTGAAAGTTTCAATTGTTGTATAGACTAGAGAACAATTCTAACACATGTGGAAGCTTTATTAGTGTCCATAAATATCCCCACAACTCATATCCAAGATTAAGTTTCTTTGACAGTTCCAAAAATGGTGAAAACTAGTCCATTTCTCTCTTTTCTCCCTTTAGTAGGTCAACAAGGTCAATCAATTTGCAGCTAGTATGGACATGAGGGGTAGAGTTAAGGATAATTCACTTAGGGGATGATATTAGTCTCTATAATATCTCATCCCATGGTCATTGTTTTCAAATTGGTGATATATACTTCATGAATAAATTCTAAGACTACTAGTATATAAAATCTACTTGCATAACCCTAATACCCTCAGTTTCATCATCTGATTGTAGTTGTTTGTGTGAATCAAATGGTGTAGATAGTATTTCAAAGAATATTATTCCATTACATGTTTTCAAACTCATTTGACATATGTGGATATGAAGATGCAATCAAGACCATTCTCTTTGTGCTAGAAGTGCATTGATCATAAGAACATGCTTTGGCAGTTGTAGAGCTTATTTTCCTATGAGTGGCATCAGGTAAAGAAGGGTATGTGTTTGTTATCAACCCCTCAGATCCTAGTTTATTAAACTCTCCATTAAAATATTTGGATATTGGTTGATATAGGCTTGAAACGTCCATAAAGCTCTTTACACACAGTCTATTGTCTTAACACCACTAATAGTTGTGAGAAATGTTTGCCTTAGATAGTGGTGTTTAATGGTTAAAAAAGGTTAGAAGGAATTGATGAATTTTTATAGATTCTAAACATGAAAATAAGAACATTTTACTATTTGAAAATTTCTTTAAAGTTCTATAATCCCAAAGCATATTCAACTATTCAAAAGGACCATCTACAACCATTTATAAATAAGCCTTGAATAGTGGTAAAATAAAGAGTTTTAGAGTTGTGAAAGATCCTCAAAGATGACCATAGTGAGACTAAGTTACTAAAGGAAATTGAATACTAGTTGTAAGATTCCCTCAATCAATGTATATAGGTGTAGGATTGAAAAGTTACTTAATGGGATTGATTAACTTAACTTCTTTGACTAAGGTTTTGCTCATACAATGAGGCATTTGTTGGTAAGTGTTGATGAGGTATAGATAAGACTAATGTTTCCCTTCATATATCCTAGGCCTCGTAGCAACACTTGAACACAAAGATAATAGTACTAGGTTAAGAGAAGATGATGGTTGAGTGGTTTCAATCCAACCAAATTCCCACTAAAAACACTCAAATAAAGCTATAGTACATTGATGTTAAAATTAAGTTGGGACAACAGTGACCTATAGTGAGAGATGAGAGCCTAGTTTATAGGCATAAGATGAGTTCATTCAAGTATGAGATTGCCTTATTGACCTCATAGGTAAACTAAAAGGTGAATAATAGTGCTCAAGCAAATATCTTCACCTACAAGAAGGTATCATACCCCATAAACAACATCTAGAGTCTGACTATAGACCTATGGTCTATTTATAGTAAGGGTATGAAAACATGATGTCAAGGCATAAGATGAGATCATATAGCTGTGAAATTTTCCCAGTGACCTCAAAAAGAAGTATATGTGTAAACATAGTACTAAATTATGAATAAGAATCTATAGGAACCTTTTAACTTCTACTAAAACATGAAATTTTCCCAGTCACTAAAGGAGATTGAAGACTGGTTATAAGATTCCCTCAAGAAATTTATATATGTGTAGGATTGAAAAGTTAATTAATGGGACTGATTATCTTAACTTCTCTGAATAAATTTTTGTTCATATAATGAGGCATTTGTTGGTAAGTTTTGATGAGGTATAGGCAAGCTTAATGTTTCCCTTATTATATCTTAGGCCTAGTAGAAACACTTGAAAACTAAGAGAATATTTATAGGTAAATATAAGGTGATGGTTGAGTTTTTTTAACCTAGTCAAAATTCCACTAAAAACACTCAGTGAAAGCTATAATGCAGTGATGCTAAAATGAATATGGGACAATAATGACCTATAGTGAGAGATGAGAGCCTAGTTTTTAGGCATAAGATGAGTTTATTCAAGTATGAAATTGCCTTATTGACCTCAGAGTAAAATTAAAGGGTGAATCATAGTGCTCAATCAAAAATCTTCACCTATAATAAGGTCTCATATCCCCTAAACAACATCTACAGTCTAACTGTAGACCTATGGTCTATTGATAGTAATGGTATGAGAACATGATGTCAAGGTATAAGATGAGCTCATATAGTTGTGAAATGGTCCCATTTACCTCAAAAATATTTATAGGTGTAAACACAATACTAAATCATGAATAATCACCTACAAGATCCTTTCAACTTATACATAATGCACACCTACAATTTGACATAGTTTGTAGACCAATCTAAGCCAATACAAGATGCAAGTTTGTTTGGTAGGTAGTAAAGAAGGATGGATGGACCATATTTAATACACTCTCATAATGATATCACAAAATTTTATTGATATTTTTATAGGTATGAAATAGGGTAAATATTGAGCAAACTAGGTTTTGAGACTTCACACTCAATCAACTTAGATCTTGCACACAGTCATATGGTCTATAAATCTAGTCTTGGGAATATGTAATGTTAAGGGGCCTAAACATGTTAAAAATCTTTTAAAATTGATAAATAGGGTTAAATTAACCTAAAAAATCCCTCCATTATATCATATAATTCAAAAAAATAGAGGAGATACTCTCTATTCTATCACAGAGGCACTCTAGTAGAAACATAACCTGTAATTAGGGCATATGTATGATGAATGGATAAAGGGAAAAGCTTGGAATGTTCATAGGATGATGTATAAATTTTAATTTACAATTAATAGAGTGTTATATGACCCTAAATTTAGTGGAAATCCTCAAAAGTGTCAAACACATAGTCAAACACATTTAGGCCTTTTAGGCCTAGAACTAGGCCTAAGCCCTCATGACCTATAAATTGCTTTAGATGACCATATGACCTATACAAATAGTTTTATAACCTTCATGGGAGAGTATAATGTTGGTAAGAACCATTTATTTTCATATAATATCATAGAATTGGCCATATTGGCCTAACCTTCTCTCAAGGTTACTCATAACACAATGAAGGAGCTTGAGAGCTAGTTTCATTCACTCATATCTATACAAACGTTGTGTATGAGACCTCAAGAAGATAGGGATAGTTGAGTAGGGTCATATACTCTAACTTTTTGGAATTTGTTCGAAGGTTGGATGTATAACCTTTATGAATCATTTATAACAAGTTAAGTGTCCTAAAACCCTCTCAAAACCCTTATGCAAACATGATGGAGAAGAAATGAAAGGATATGCATCTAGAAGTATCCAATTGGTTAGGAAAATGACTTGAACATGTATATCACTCTCCTAGGATCCATGACATCCATTTGGTCCATACTATCACTTTTAAGGACAAACCTAATACTAAGTTTCGTATAGGATTTGATGTGTTCCATAGGGGCAAAAGGGAAGGAGAAGATGAAAGTCAATGAGGGAAGCCTATATGGACTTTTTATAACTCCCCATATTCATATCTCACCTTATTTAATCATATAAACCTCTCTAATACATTGTTCATTCTAGGCAGTCTTAGACAAATGGTGAGAAGGAGCATGACTATCTAAATTGAGAGGTGAGAGGTGTTGTATTGAGTTTCATTTAAGTTTATATGTTGGACCAGAAGACAAAGAGGATATGATTATTTTTATATAACCCCTTCAATGAAGCTCCATGAGTAATTATAATTTACCTAAGTGATAAATGTGAAGATTGAAACCAAGAGGGCTAGTAAGTAATTACAGATAGTAAACACAAGTGTCAAGAGGAAGGTTATTAGTTATAGAGGCATAGATTACTATCACTATCTTTTTTACAAACTCACATGTCATGGCATATGTGTCAAATACTTAGTAAGTTTATTTCAAGCAGTCTAATGACTCTTCATCACCAAAATTTAGTTTCAAGAAAGAACATGAAGAGTCTTTATGCCAAATTGAGGGAAGGTGTCATACTTCAGATGGACACTTGTCCAAAAAAACTTCATGTTTATTTTCCACCTCATTATCTCAAATTATAACTAGTTTTCATATCTTGACACTTGGCCTTGTGACCCTTCCACTTCTCTTTCCTCTCTTATGTTCTATATATGCAAACCTTTTTGGCATTTGTATCTAATACACACCTAGTATGGTGAAACCCTATTATTTTGGTGCCTTTTTTTGCCTTTGAATAATTTTTTGAAGTTTATTTAATCTTTAAAATATATTTCCTAAGTGTGTTAAGTGGTTTATGTGGTTGAAAAGTGATGAATATGTTCTCCTTGCTTCCATTTTGCTCTTGCATGTTTTATTTGAGTGATATCTCTTCTAACAAGTTTTATAAAGTGTATGTGTTATTAAGTGTGTCTTGAAGTGTGAGAGGGACTAGTAGTGTCTATTATCAAACCTTATTTTAACTTAGCTCTAGATATTCATAGTAATCTACTTCTATGAAAAATACTTATGCTATAAGGATAATGAGTTAAGGTCAGTTTTAGTAGTCTTGTTTCTTAATGTAGATGTAAGTGTGTTGTGTGGAATTATCTTTGGTGTATCACCTCATTATGATATGTCTTTATTATGTTTCCTTATTATATTTTCACCCCCAATAATGATTATCCTAGTGTAGTTTGATCCTAAAATATAAATCAAGGGAGCTAGCCCTTTAACCTAGAGGTTTACTTCTGCTATAGGCAACTCACATGCCTAGAAGTGATCCAATGTTTCACTCAATCTAGAAAAGATTTGAACAACCTATCTAGGGTGAAATATTGAATGACAAAAATTCTAAAGCACTCAAAATTCAACCCATGAGCCATATGTGTTAAGTTACAAGATAATCACTACATGCATTGTCATATAGTATATTTCACTCTTGTGCACACACATTCCTATACGTAGGGAAGAACTACATAAATCCAAGTCGCTACTTAGAGTATTATATATGTAGGCAATTCTCATTGATAAAGGGGTCCTTGAGGTTAGCTCGACCCATCATCTAACTAACCCATTTTTGTCAAGGTAACCTAACCTAAGGTGGAGAGATAGGGCTTGAATAATAAATAGTCATTGACAACATGTGCATGAGATCCAGTTACATCAGGTGAAAGCTGATAAATTATCCAAAAATACCTAGGTAGTCTCATCTTGATATAACAAATATTTTTTACACGATAGTTTCGTTTGGATTCAAACAATATCATCGACATAATTGTCCTTAGGGCCAAGTGTCTAGGTAACCAAAAAGAATATTCCCATAGTCTGATGACTATGTCTTCAATAGCATACAACTTGTGTCTACACCTATACATCCTATATTCATTTGTGTATTATTTCATTAAACTAAGTATTATTTCTTCTTTGTGATTTTGCAATCAAAATATTGGTAAGAATTGTACTTTTTGCATTTAGTATTTTCATAATTTAGCACCAAAATTGAATATCATAAATTGATTTATTTAATTAGTTCACTTTAATATGTTATCTAACTCTTTAATAGCCTATTCTTCCCAACACTTAATTTTAAAAAAGAGTTAAATAGTTACATGTTCACCTATTCTAAAGGTTTTCCTTATCCATAGTTTATACATATATATTTTTCATTGCATTTATTGAATAGGTACTATATAGACTCATAGGTTACATAATACTAGATTTCACACTGTTCTCACTTTTTAGAGGGGCCAATTTCATAGAAAACATGTTCCTAACTTTAGGGCATTGTCATTTCAAAGGATTATTACATAATGATATCTATCCTTGTTTTTCCATTTTTCATATTGAGCTAGATTAATACATTTCTCACTAGTATCTTATATATCTACTATCCCATGGATAATCTACATTATTATTGTTACACTATTACATTGACTGCTTATACATAAATTCTTGTGAGTGGGTGCATGCATTTTCATGTTTGTGCATCTTGTTTATAGATTAGCATTTTTTCATCATGTTTTGTGAGTTGCATCATGAGTCAAGTCACTAACTTAGGTGTGGTCATTGATATTGTAGGGTCCTAACTTAAGTACACTATGTACACTAAATTTACTATACTTATATTGAGGTAATTTTTTGTTTCCTATATTTCCATGGTGTCTACCATATATCTATGGGGACTTCTTGTTTCATTATGTTCTCATTGATTTATTTATACCATATAATGGCATGTTTGTTACATGGCATATAGTAATTACTCCAATTTTAAAATTGAACTTTACATGATATATTATAGTATTATTAGAGGGTGGATGCACAAATTTGGGGGGAGGGGGGAGGTGATATAATGAAAAAAGAAAAGAAAAATTGTAAAGAGTGTACACATTTTTAAAAATAAAATAAATGCAAATACCAGAAGGGTTGGTCTTGACCTTAAAAGGTGTACACCCTTTTTATAAAAGCATGTACACCCTTTTTAGAAAAGCATGTATGCCATGTACATCCTTTGGAGTGTAAAGGTCATATTTCCTTTGGACTCCAAAGGGTGTACACCCTTTTCACTCCAAAGGGCATACACTCTTTGACCTATGTTTTTTTCTTTCTTTTTTTTCATGTGTTTTGTTGTGTTTAACATGTTTTTTTGTATTCCCTTTGCACTCTGAAGGACATACACTCTTTAACCTATGTTTTTATTTTTATTTTTGTTTATGTATTTTGTTATATTTGACCTTTTTTTTTGCAAGGATATATTTAGTAAAATAAATGTAACAAATGTAAGCTTACATTTAATTTTATATTACATAATTATACTTTGAAGTTTTTTTTACTAAATATAATAAATCAAGGCCATTTTGCATCTTCTAAAATTGATTACAAAGCTATAGGATTTACTATTTAGAAGTTAATTTTTCAAAATCCATTTTGGTCAATACTTAATTTTCAGAATTTCAAGATTGGAAGATAGAATGATAAATAAAGTTTTGAATCATGTTACATATGTAATATATCTATACAATTGAGGATTACATGCCTAATTTACCTACTTGAGTATTCCCTACCTACTTTACCTACTTGAGTATGCCCTACCTTATTAAATAACAAAGCTATATCTTGATCTTAATGAGTATGCACTACCTAAATACATAATCCATATATTTATTTTTATTATTACCTATTGGTGTCAAAGTAAGTGCTCCACTTACTCAATCTGATCTACTTTAAGGCTTACAGAAGCATTCTTAAAATTCAATCTCTTCCTAGCCATAAACTATCTCTTGGTATATCACAAAAGGTTTTTTGAGTATTGGTATTGAAATACTAATGACCTTATTTTTTAGTATTATCTCTTGAATTCATAGCCTCTATATTCAAAAGACACTTTCAATGACGTAAAATAGGGTACTCAGTCCCAAGATAGTAATCTACCTTCAATCAAAACCCTTCTTTGAATCTTAAAGCACTCAATTATACATCCTCACTTATTTTAACAATACTATGAGGGTTTCACCAATGATTTGACTCAAGATTTTTAGTACATGAATAAATTCAACTCAAAACTCAGATGATAACAACTCTAACCTTTATAGGCCTATTAGGCAAAAAAATTCCTCTTAAGGACTTGATACAAAGATTTATACAACTACATTGTTTTGTGGAATCATTCACTTAAAAAACTCAATTAAAATCTCAATACAATGATATAAGACTCATAGGTGTCTTTACACAATATCAAAATACAAATTAGATCACCAAAGTGCCCAAAAATTTAACTAAGTCCTACGAACTATTACAATACTATGTATAGTCATGTTTGTGATAAGTATTAGTGCTTATATGGGTAAATTTTTATATAAGAAATAGTTGAGAGAATAAATGGATTAAAATAAACTCCTACTCTATAGGATAACTTTCTCTATAAATATAATAAGCTTTTACAATATAATTAAGTTTATTTTATCGACTATTATTGCTACTCAAAATTTGGTATCAGAGCAGGAACCATTCTAGGACCACTCTGCAAATTCTTTGGCCTCAAGTTCATCAAAACTACATAGTGAAGACCACATGTGGATGTCTTTTTATTTGATATGCCATCACTTTTATTCTTGATTAAAAAAATAGTAGTGTAGACCACATGTCTTTTCTGCTATCATTTTTGTGTCTATTCTTAGTTTTAGTTCTTTTATTATATAAGGGATTTCAACTATGTTTCAATGGAAAATTTTGTTTGTGTTTCAAAAATACAGTTGTCTTGAATGCCTCTTTTGATTGCTATTTCATGCTATTATTTACATCAATGAGTTACATAGGTCATAGGATCAAATCATAACAACTCTTTGCATCTAAGCTAAGTTGTGGAGTATAGCAAGCTAATCTATAACATGTTTGCATCTTCAACACCACATGACACCTTCATTGTCTATATTTATCCCTTCCATACTACCATGATAGTCTCCACAAACATTAGACTTGACTAAACCCTTTCATCTTCTCCTCTACATTAGATCTTAGCATTTTAGATTGGCACTTAACTCAATTGGTGATCCTATTTTCATCCTTGATTCCTCTACTCAGTTCCTCCATCCACAACTATAAGTCCCATGACTAAATGGTGATGGCGTAACACCATAACCCTGCATCATAATAAAATCATCAAGCTTTTTATCATCTTCTTTTCCATAGCTGCATATTCTTACCACCATGGAATTTATTCCTCAAGATCCTCACCATTTATTGTCAATATCTATAGTATCGGGCACTCAACCTCATGTCACGATGAAGCATAATAGGGTTAGTTTAAAGCTTTTAGGTATTTTTTGTTTTAAGCCTATACGTATATTTTTCAAACTTGGTTAAAAAGCTATTAGTAGGATTCCTAGTTTTAGATCAGTTTAGTTTTTTATTAGTTAATAGAAAAGTCATTGTGTCCAATAAAAAAAGAAATAAAATAATTTATGAGTCATTGTTATCAAAGAGTCAATTATTTTTTAGTGTCGTTGTCAAAAATCAAATTTTTCAAAATTTATAGATTTAGTGTCCTATCTAAAAAGGGATCATTACTATTAAAAAAAGTCAGTGTAAGGACACATTATCAATTGAAACTGATGTCCATTAAGTCAAAATTAAGGGAGGATAATATATAAAAATTAATTCATATTGATAATTTTGAAGGCTAGAATTTCCATACATGGCAAATCCAAATACACTTCCTAGTGATAGAGAAAGATCTTTCGGATATTGTAGATGGCATTGTTACTGCACCAACAAATGTGGATGCATTTCCAAAGTTGAAAATCAAAGATAAAAAGGCTTTGTCCACTATTTTTCTTGGTCTATAAAAACCATACTTACATCAAGTGGACTTTAAAAATTCTTCCAAATAAATTTGGGAATGACTAAACCAACTATTTGGTTATAAAGCTAATAGTGCATAAATTTACTATGAAGCAAAAGTTGTATGGTTTAAAATTAGAAGAATGAGGTGATATAGTGTCTCACATAATCAAATTTCATTCACTCATAAACCAACTGGCAAGAATAAAAGAAGATATCAAATAAAATGATGAAAAATCCATATTGCTCAATAGCATGCCCAACATTAAGTCATATGTGGTGTTCACCTTAAACAAGCTAAATCCAATTTTTTCAAATGTCATATCCACATTGCTTATTGAAGGAATAAAAGTGTTAGAATAAGAATAATAAGTGATTTTCACACATAACAAGCCCAACACTTCTTATAAAATGTTTAATCAAGAAAAATAAATACACATGTTTTTATGGTAAAAAACCAGGACATGTAGTTATAAACTACAAACAAAGAGCACATGATCTTCTTGATAGAAATGTGGATGACAAAGCAATGGAGATAAAGGAAAGTGATCTAGAGGCAATTAGTTCTCCCTCAGACAATGAAGAAGTGTCTCATCAAAGTGATGAAGACTATCTCTATTAGTGTTGTTCCTCACCCCATTTCAACACTAAAGGAGGGAATGATAAGTATTAGTGCTTATATGGGTAAGTTTTTATATAGGGGTGTGTGTGTGTGAAATTTTATATTAATAAATGAGTTGTCATAACAAATCATAATATATAATTGGGAAAAATAAAATTTCTACATAGAAATAAGAAATAGTTTAGATAATAAAGGTATTATAATAAACTTTTACTCTATAAGAGAACTATCCCTATAAATGTAATAATATTTTGAAATATAATTAAGTTTATTTGATCTACTATTATTGATCCTCAAAATTTTGGTCTTGAAAATGTGTTCTTAATCTAAGATCATAAAAGGATTCTTATAAAGCTTTCTTAAGATGTTTGGAGACTATCTCTAAGGATGAGAAACCAATTTCCTTTATTGGTTTCTTAATAATTGGACTTTAATGGCAATATATTCTTTAGGTCTAGATGGCCTAATCTTCCCAATTAGAAGTATATTGACTTGAATAACTACCAAATGCTTTAAATCAATTTAAATAAGTATTTTATATTATGTACATAATAACACTAGCCCTTCATAAGAGGTTTATACTCAATCAACAAAGTAAAACACTTGAAGTTTCTCTTGACTAAGATTTCCTGTGACTATTTATAGGTAGATAAAAAAAATAGTCATATGTATTTGTAAGCACAAGGTGAGTTTGAGAATGATACCTAGTATAATAGCTAATAAACCTTCTCTATCAACTTCCCTATGAGTTTGATGAGATTCCACCCGTTCATATGAAAGTTATGGTTCTTTTTATATCAAAAACCCTATTCTAGGTTTTGACTATGCACACAAAGCTTGATAGCTTCAAATTGATTATTCATATAATTTAAATACTATTTTCAAGAACTAACACTTAGAATAGAGTCTTGAATACCTCCCTCAACATATCCAATCTTCTAAATAAAATCATGCAACTTTTTTTATGTGATGCAAGAGACTGCAAGTGACTATAGATACACAAGAAAAAAAAGGCTTTAGAAGGCTTCAATGACACAAACCTTGGATCTAGTATAAATTACCTTCAAATAAAGTTGGATTTCATTCATGCATGCAATAAATTTTTTAATACAACAAATTAAGTAACAACACACCTTTTATTCATAAGAAAATGATTATTTTGACTACATAGACCCCTATTATGTCTTGGTAGACTATCAAATCTACTTGTAGTTATGAATTTCTTCAATTTTTAAGCTTGTTCTAACCTTAAATTCCTTTCTTTTAGGTTTTAAGTTGATCAAGTTATTGGATATGTATTATACTTAAATTTTTCTATCTTTGCCTTTGAATCTTCTTAATAACCTGGTTCTTAACTTAGAAAATAAACTTTAATCAATGGGTCTATCAATATGCATAAATCAATAGCCTATAGCATAAATATAATAATGATATAATCATTCATAAATTACTTCTACCCCATACCTAGTACTACATGTAGGTATGTTGTCACTCATACATGACATCTTCTTTTGGTCATGATATAGTCACTCATATTGGACACAAATGTAGCTAATCACCCTAGTACACTCCATTTACACCTAAACCATTAACCATAAACCCAAAACCTTAAACCCTAAAAAATTGAAACCATAAACCATAAACCATAAACCTTGAACTATGAACACTAAACATATACCTAAACCCTAAGCCCTAAACTTTGAACCCTTAACCCTAATACATTATCCCTAAACCCAAAAAAATAATCCATAAGCCTTAAAATATAGACCATAAACATAGAAACTAAAAACATTAAACCCTAGACTTTATACCCTAGACCTTAAACCCTAAAACCTAAACTATAAGCCCTTAACCTAAACCCCAAACCATAAACCTAAAATCTTAAATCCTAGACACTAAACTATAAACCCTTTAACTTATGCCCTTAATTTTAAACACTAAACCCTTAAAATTTTCAAAATCATGAATTTTAAACCCTAAACATTAAACCCCAAACCTTAAACCCTAAACCTTGACCACTAAACTCTAATCTTGAAACCCTAAGCACTAAACCCTAAAACTTGAAAGTTGAACCCTAAACCACAAACCCATAACCATAAAACCTAAAACTCAAAACCATAAACCCTAAATCATAAAATCATAAACCCTAAACCTTAAAACCTAAACACTTCACCCCAAACCCTAAACCATGATCACTAAACCTAAACACTAAACCCTAAATCCTAAACCTTAAATCTTAAATCCCAAGTCATAAGATCTAACCCATAATGCATTAAACCCTAAACATTAAAACTTTACACCAAACCCAAAACCCTAAAGCATAAGACGTAAATCCTAAACCTTGAATAATAAACCCTAAATTAAAAATGTGGGCCTACACCTAAAACCCAAAACCCAAAACCTTTAACCTTAAACCTAAAACCCCAATAACTAATCCCTAAACCTTTAATCCCTAACCCTAAATACCAAAACATAAGCCCTAAACTCTAAATCCTAAACTCCAAACCTAAACCCTAAACCCTTACACTTAATCCCTAAACTCTTAAGCCCAAGCCTAAAACCATAAGCCATAAACCTTAAACATTAACTCATAAATTATAAAATTATTAAAAAAAAACCCAAAACCTTAAACACTAAACCTAAATCCTTAAACCCTAAACCTAAAACCCAAAACCCCAAACCATAACCAAATTTCAAACCCTAAGCCCTAATCCCCAAACACTAAATACCAAACCCTAAATACTAAACACTAGGTTCCAAACCCTAAACCCTCAATCAAAACCCTAAGACCAAAACCCTAAACCTTATACCCTAAACCATAAACCTTAAGTGTGAAACCAAAAACCCAAAACCTAACCCCAAACCCTAAAAGCTAAATGCTTGACCTTGGGCCACAAACCATAATCCCAAACTTTTAAGCATAAAATATAAATTATAAGCCCTGAATCCTAAATCCTAATCCCCAACCCATAACACTAAAACTTGAAACCTAAATTCTAATCTATATACCCTAAACCCTAAATTTTAAACCTTGAACCATCAACCATAAATCTTAAACCCTAAATTTATAAAGCTTAAGCCTCTAACCATAAACTGTAATTTTGAGTTATTAACTCTATATATAAAGGAGAGAGAGTATTGACTAATCCATATCTTGAAAGGATATAGGGCATTCTCACCTATATAGAAGAAGGAGTGACTAGGGATATTCATGTAAAAGGTTTAAAGGTCGATCTAGGATGAATTCATAAATAATTTGTGGGTTTTTTAATCAATGGGTCTATCAATATGCATAAATTACTAGCATATAGCATGTAACCTATAACATACATATAGTAATGATATAATCATTCATACATTACATATACCCCATACCTAGTACTACATGTAGGTATGTTGTCACTCATACATGACATATTCTTGTAGTCATGATAAAATCACTCATATCAAACACAAATGTAGCTAATCACCCTAGTACACTCCATTTCCACCTAAACCATTAAACCTAGACCCCAAACACTAAACCTTAAACCCTAAACCCCAAAACCTAAGCCATAAACCCTAAACCATGAACACTAAATCATATACCTAAACCCTAAATGCCATAAACATTAAACGCTTAAAACATTATCCCTAAAACTAAAACAATAATACCTAAACCCTTAAACCTAGAACCTAGACATAAAACCTTAAACCCTAGACTTTATACCCTAGACTCTAAGCCCTAAAATCTAAACTTTAAGCCCTTTACCCTAAATCCTAAACCATAAGCCTAAAATCCTAAATCCTAAACACTAAACCATAAAACCTTAACCTTATACACTCAATATTAAACACCAAACCCTAAAAATAAAATTCAAAATCATGAACCTTAAACCCTAAACATTGAACCTTAAACCCAAAACTTTGACCCCTAAACTCTTAACACTAAACCCTAAGCACTAAACCCTAAACCTTGAAATTTGAACCCTAAACCACAAACCTAGAACTATAAAACATTAAACCCAAACACATAGACCCTAAATCCTAAAACCACAAGCCCTAAACCTTAAAACCTAAATGTTAAGACCTAAACAATCAACCCCAAACACTGAACTATAAACTTTTAACCCTTGACCCCAAACCCTAAAAATTAAATCTTGATGATAGACACTAAACCTAAACAATAAACACTAAACATACATTGTGGAAACCACATCATAGAGGAATGATGTAAGTATTGATAGTTTTTATCATCCCCCTCTCCACTTTCATATCATAATTCCTACATAAGTGCAAAGATTTTAATGCAAGGAGAAAACATGCCATAACAAAGTCAGTGGCACAAATGTTAATAATTTATACTCATGACCCACATCATTCTTTGAGAATAACTCACAAACATGAGAAGATCCAAAATGCTTTGGCCCTTTCATTCAATGTTTATAACCCAAATAGAAAAAAATAAATGTGTCCAAAAGAAGGATTTAACCTCCTCCTCATCAAAATATGAATACCAACAAGGAACTGACACAAGCACTACACTTGTTAACATATGTAGAGTAGAAGTGATAAGGGGGGTGAGATCCAATAGTTCTAAAGGTTAAATCTATGAAACCATTAGGAAATGCCAAGACACATGTCATCAATCCTATTACTAGGTGGGTGAGTTGGGAATGGGGTATCAATATCCCTTATAGTGGCTCAAGGCCTAAGCTCAGACTTACTCATAAGATCCAAACGTTAACCTGCCACTCTTTGTAGAGTAATAAGAGATCCAAGATGGAACAAACAACAATAAATAAATATGAGGCAAAAATAAAGTTCAATCCAACATTTGATCTTGAATTAAAGAGGAAACATAGTTTCATTCATATATTTACTATTTATTTCTGAACCCGAGTATACATAGCATTACAACATTGATTTCATATCAAGGGGAATTACAAATTTTCCTTTATTATAACTTATTTTCCCACATAGGAATTCAAAGAACATGCTCCCCCCATAGTAGTTATAAGTTAAAATCCATGTCATTATTCTCATAAGTATCCCATGATAATCATGCTCATTTTTTAAAATGCATCATTAAAAATGAAACTCATGATCCTAATGAAACTCAAGCTTCTAATACAGCTTGGGCTCCTACTGCAATTCAAGCTGGCAATGTAACTTGGGCACACAATGCAACTCAAACTCATAATACAACTTAGGCTAGAAATGCAACTCAAGATCCCAATGTAACTCAGGCTCCCAATACAACTTAAGATGGAAATGTAACTTGGGATCCCAATACAACTTAGGCTCAAAATGTAACTTGGGCTAGAAATGTAACTCAGGCTCACAATGCAACTTAGGCTCATAATATAACATGGTCTCACAATGTATATCAAGCATGAAATGCAACTCAGGCTCACAATGTAGCTTGTTTTCACTTACCAACATCGTATCAATTTAAAATTGAAAAATAATATAGTTTTCATCATATTAACTAATTTTCTAAGCCACACGTACATCCCCACATCCAAAGAGCATACTAACATCATTTTTTTACACTAAGGAGGAAACATAATTTCCTTTTTTATAACTCATTTTCCAAATTGGAGTATATTAGGCAAGCACAAAGAGGAGATTTTTGATCTATCATCATCCCTCATCGTTCAAAATGAATTTTCATGATGCAAATACAAAGAGGATATTATCTTATTTCCACCATGGAAATCATTCAACAATCTCCCTAGAGTAATCCATCATTGCCCTACCTAATCTATTAGACATGGATGAGAATAATCAACGTAGTACACTCTAATTAGAATAAAATAAATTGAAACACCATTCAAGATTCATTTGAAAAAGATATTATTCAATTTGAAACAAATTTCTACTGACTATTAGATTGGAACACACTCTACTAGATGAGGAAGTTATTAGGGATGATGAGGGAGTGATTAGGTATGATGAGGGACAATGAGGGAATGGTTAGGGACAATGAGGGATAAGGACGAATGAGGAGGGAGTGATTATGGATGATGAAGGATGATGAGGGTTGATGAGGGAATGATTAGGGATGATGAGGGACAATGAAATATGATGAAGGATTGAATAGGGACAATAATAAATTATGATGGTTTATGAGGGGGTTATTAGGGATGATGAGAGTGCAATTAGGAATGATGAGAGTGTGACTAGGGATGATGAGAGAGTGATTAGGTATAATTAGGGATGATTAGGGTTGATGAGGCACTATTTAGGG
Organism: Torreya grandis; assembly: GCA_037957365.1. Lineage (NCBI taxonomy): Eukaryota > Viridiplantae > Streptophyta > Pinopsida > Cupressales > Taxaceae > Torreya > Torreya grandis. The sequence continues at coordinate 522,960 of JARHVA010003098.1, read as the reverse complement.
ATGATCAAATATAATGAGTGATGATTAGGGATTATGAGGGAGTGATTAGGGATGATGAGGGTTGATGAGGGTGTGATTAGGGATAATGAGGGATGATGATAGCCAATGAAGGAGTGATTATGGACAATTAGTAACAACAAGAACTGATGAGGAAGTGACTAGGGATGATAAGGGAATCTAAGTGTCAATGAGGGAGTGATTAGGGATGATGAAGGTCAATGAGAGAGTGTCCTATGTGAATTTAGAGTGATAGAATATGACATTATTCTATGTGACTCTGGAATAATGCATGAGATTGGAATTGAAGAGTGCATGGATTGATCATCTCTCTGACATTTGTTTCAGAGTGAATGGTATAGTTTTATGATGAATTTTTAATGGTATTTCAATTCATTTTATTATGAATGAAGTGTATTAGGGTGACTAGCTGTATTCATGGCTGGTATAAGTTATGTATCAT